>CANIUD010000063.1:0-248988 GCA_947470075.1 Closterium sp. Yama58-4 | reverse complement strand
GAAGTGGGAAGTGAACGAGGAGAGGGATGCGGCAGGAGTGAGAGGAAGCGGAAGATGAAGAGGAGGAGTGAGTAGAGTCGGCAATGGGCACCTGTCTGTAACACTGCCCCCTTTTGCCCTCTCTCATCTTCCCTCCGCCGTGGCAGTGGAAAGCAGCAAAGGAAGAACTGGACGAGGAGAGGATGAGGCGCGAGCAGGAGGAGGAGGAGAGGGAGCGGGCATTGTACGACGGGGAGGTGATGGGAAGAAGCGGCAGAAGAAAATCGAGGTGAGGGGGAATGGGGGGGAGAGGGGGACAAGGTCTCAAGGGTGTGCGAGTTGTGGGGTCTATTTGTTGGCCTTTATTGGGAGCGTTCTCCTCATCGCTCCTCATCGATTCAACATGCGCGTAACCAAATGGAGATGATTGGAAGAGACAGCACAAGGAAGTATAGGTGAGACGGCACAAGGAAGTATAGGTGAGGGGGTGTCGGGGGGGGAAGAAGAGGGTGTTTTCTTTCCAAGACTGTGTAATTAGGAGAAGAAACGTGCCTGAATTCAGGTCCTTGCGCTTTTCCATTTCTTCATGTTTTTTCCTGTTGCTTGTTGTGTCCCAGGAGTGGAAGCAGCAGCAGCTGCAGACAGGCGAGGCCGAGGAGAACGCTAACTTCCAACCACTCGCTGTTGATTGGTAAGAAAGAAATGACATTTTCTAGTCGACTCATAGATGGACTTCTCACACGCAATGTTCAAGTCGACTTAGTAGCACAGCGGCTGCAGACAGGACAACTCGCACTCGTCGGTAAGACTAAGCAGCTTTCTACATTCTGTATCTTCTAGTCTTATAGACCGAAAGTTTTTGCCCTTTTGACTGTCCTGACCACTCCCTGTCGATTGGTATCAGGCCGTGTGTTTTGGGCATTTGGATAACCTGTTTTCTTCCGCAATCCCCTTGTTGACAAACAGAGAAGTAAACAAGCAAACAGAATAAAAAAACCTGGAGTGCCTTGTGTCTGTCCTTTGGAGTAAAGGAAACCAATGATGCTTCTGTCTCTCTCCTTGATACTTCTGCTGCCAGCTTCCCATCACGACCACGTGCCTATTCCTTCCCCTCCCTTCCCATCACGGCAGCGTGCCTATCCGTGCCCCTCCCTTCCCACCAAAACACGCGCGAGCAAGTGGAGATGGCAAGAGGGGCGACTCAGGCTCAGGCTGACTGTTGAGTTCACTCGCAGAAGTTAACGTGTCCCTCTTTTCACCTCGGACTGTCTCTATCCTTCCGTACCCACTGAAACAGGAGAGAGCGAGTGAAGCGGGCCAGAGGGGCGAATCAGGCTCAGGCTGACTCGCCGCTTTTGAACGGTGCTGGTGGGGCGAGCCCTGCTGCAGCCGCTGCTACAGCCGCTGCTACAGCTGCTGCTACAGCCGGTGGTGCAGCTGGGGATGATGAACAGTCGAGACAGCAGGGAGGGGGACCGGCAGCAGTGGCAGCAGCAGCAGCAGCAGGAGCAGCAGCGGCGCCGGCAGCAGCTATAGCAGTGGGCGTTGGAGCGCAAAAGAAGCGCAAGGGGACGGATTTGAAGGCTCTTTCTGCTGGGCTGCCGGCTGGATGGCAGGTGGGATGTGGTGATGGTTGTCAAACCTGTGGGAACTGGTGGGCCTGTTTTCAGGTGCATGTGCGATCCTGTTTTCCCATTTCAGTCGTTACTTCCGTTCAGAGCTACCTTGCCGTGAGAGTTTTTGCCTGCTCTGTGTGGTTGTCGTGCCTGCTCTGTGTGGTTGTCATGTCATGCCTTGGTGTAACGCAAGTTTTGCTTGAGGACTTGTTTCTCAGGTGGAAGTGGTGAACTTTGGTGCTGTGCTGTGCTGTGCGTTGCTGGTAGCTTTGGCATGTCGACTGTTGCCCTTCTTTGCCTGGTTCTTTCTTGGCTGTCTCGTTCGACCTGTCATAGCTGCATTCACCCACCGTTTCTGCATGTCGTTTCTTGATGCAACAGGCTGTTGTGTCTCTATTTAAGTTTGTGGTGCTGGGTTTTGGGTGTTGTGTGTGTGCTTTTCCTCCCTCCCACCCTCCCTCCACTCTGCACTTCCCCATTGGTTTTCAAACCAGGCGTTTCTGGATCCCCAGTCAAGCGAGGTGTATTATGGCAATCTTTCAACCAACGAGACAACTTGGGACAGACCAGTCTAGACGCCGTTTCCTTGTCTGATCAAGTCTGCAGAGTGTTCTGATCGGATTTGTTTCTAGTCCATTCTGAGACAGGTTGTTCAGATTGTGTTTAGGACCTAGAGAAGGCTAGGAAGTTGAGAGAGCAAAAGAAGGGTTTGGATTAGAATGGGTAGGAGAAGGGGCATGCAAGGTGTAGGCAAGGTGCACCATCAATACTTGTAACAAATAATCAACCTAGCTATGTTGTAAGCGTTTCAGTTATAATAGGCTTTTACACCCACTGAAAACTGGTTGATGCGGGATGATGAAAGGGTCCGTCCGCTCGTCCTGGAG
Organism: Closterium sp. Yama58-4; assembly: GCA_947470075.1. Taxonomy (NCBI): domain Eukaryota; kingdom Viridiplantae; phylum Streptophyta; class Zygnematophyceae; order Desmidiales; family Closteriaceae; genus Closterium; species Closterium sp. Yama58-4. Next base: position 246,506 of record CANIUD010000063.1, on the reverse strand, counting down.
ATTAGGGCTCTTGCTAGGATTTAGGCCCGTCTGAAAGTACAAACTAAAAAAATCGTTTCGTCTGACATTCAGACGGGCAAATTTGTTTTGTCTGATTTTCCAGATGAATGTTGGGGCTGTGTCTGATTTCCCATACGATTATTTTTGCATAGTCTGATTTGAGAAAAACACAAGTCGAGCATGATTCAACTTTTATTCGAATCTAATGATAACGCCGCAGTAGGGTGGCGACGGACGTGTACTGTAGTGTCGGTGAGTTGGGACGCACGTGGCACGACGGGGAAAGGCTAAAGGAAGGTGGGGGGGAGGGGACTTGGGATCGAGGTCTGGACTGGGGCTGCAGGAAGGAGGGTCGAGGATTCGAAGGTGGGGGGTGGGGGTGAAAGGCCGGGCTGATAGGGGAGGGAGCGAGAAATTGGGGGAGAGGGGTAGCGAGAAGGGGAGGGGAGGGGAGGCGGCTGGATTGGGGGCCGGGGGAGAAGAGGGGGGCCAGTTTCAGACGGAAAATACTCGCTATTTGAAATTTCAGACAATGTGTTACGCTTGCTCTGAAAAATCAGACGAAAAATATTTTCAAGTCTTACTGATCAGATAAAAATAATTCCTTCGTCTAAAAAATCAGATGAAACAGAAAATCTAAGTCTGAAAATCAGACCATCAGACCGATTTGGTCTGATCACGAGAGCCCTGCTGCTGATTTGACTGTGGAAAAATGCTCGTCATCCTCGTCTCGTCCTGGGAGTTGGGACGAGTCGAACGTGGGCGCAAAGCTGGCGCAAGGCCGCGCCGAGTACGACATCCCCCACCGCCCCTCGTGCACAGCTGCAACTGCCCGTTTTGACCCGGTCTTGCCCAAGGTTTGAATGTTCGGAATTTTGAATTGTGATGTTTGCGAAATCGTGATATCGTCAATGTAACCACTTAGACAGCCTTCTGACGGTGCCCGGTCGCACGGCCGGTTGCGACCAAACGGTCTGCGCGACGTCGCACAACACTGAATCGTGGTCCCGATATTGGCCGACTCCCACTTCAGGACAGTAACTTGGTAATTGAAATGCATATAAGTTGGAAAACTATATGAGTCTCTACACCTGTTTCGTGAAATGATTCTACTCGACGTTAGTGACACAATTTTTAGTCACAATTTCTGCAGGGAACCAAATCACCCCGTCAAGGTACTTCCCTGTCCACTCGTTCCAATCCACAATCGACACAAAATTCCGCATGCTTGACCGCTACATGACGAGCATTGCGAGTCATGTTTGGAAAGTAGATGAGTGAGGGCCAATGACGTTTTTTGTAATAGCACCTTTACATAATAGGTAAACCACAATAACTGTATTGCAGAAAGAATGTCATTTCTGTTCCCGCTCTGACACAACCAATGTTCGTCGAGGTCACAGTCTGGCCTCTGCAACACCATGTTAAACTCTATTATGCTTGTAGGCTGTAGTGGGGTAGCCAATATGGGGTACAACCCCAACTAGGGTTTCATATTTGTACCCAAACTCCTGCTAGTTCATTCATTCTTGCCTAGTTATCTTGAGATGGTATTCAGAGCAGGAGGTCCCTAGGACCTACCGACCGTTTTTTAGGGCCCACCACCGCTCGCATGCGGTTACCACGCTACCCCGTGCCCTAGCCTCGTAGCGCCCTCGTGCGCCCTCGTTAGCGCCCTCGCGCGCCCCTCGTTAGCGCCCTCGCGCGCACCCTCGTTAGCGCCCTCGCGCGCCCCTCGTTAGCGCCCTCGCGCGCCCCTTGCTAGCGCCCTCGCGCGCCCCTCATTAGCGCCCTCGCGCGCCCCTCGCAGTGTCGCCCGCCCGCCGAGCCGCCCGCTCGCAGCCCGCTCGTCCCGCTGCCCGCTTCGCAGCCCGCCCGCCCGCTAGCTGCCCGCTTCGCGGCCCGCCCGCTTCGCGGCCCGCTCGCTCGCTGCCCGCTTCGCGGCCCGCCCGCTTCGCAGCCCGCCCGCCCACTCCTGCCCGCTTCGCGGCCCGCCCGCTACGCAGCCCGCCCGCCCGCTCGCTGCCCGCTTCGCGGCCCGCTCGCTCGCTGCCCGCTTCGCGGCCCGCCCGCTTCGCAGCCCGCCCGCCCGCTCGCTGCCCGTTTCGCGGCCCGCCCGCTACGCAGCCCGCCCGCCCGCTCGCTGCCCGCTTCGCGGCCCGCTCGCTCGCTGCCCGCTTCGCGGCCCGCCCACTTCGCAGCCCGCCCGCCCGCTCGCTGCCCGCTTCGCGGCCCGCCCGCTTCGCAGCCCGCTCGCCCCGCTGCCCGCTTCGCAGCCCGCCCGCCCGCTCGCTGCCCGCTTCGCGGCCCGCCCGCTTCACTGCTCGCTCGCAGCGCCGCCCGCCCGCCCGCTACCTGCTTCGCAGCGCCGCCCGCTGCCTCACTGCCCGCTTGCTGCGTCGCCCGCCCGCCCCGCTGCCCGCTTCGCAGCCCGCCCGCTGCGCTCCTCGCCTGCTGCTCCCTGCCTGTGCACCGCCGCTTGCTCCTGCGCTCCTCGCCTGCTGCTCCTGCCTGTGCACCGCCGCTAGCTTCGCTCTAGCGCGTCCCCTCTGCTGCTGCCGCTGCTCTGCTGTGCCCTCACGCCTGAGCTATGGCCTCTATTCGCGTTCTCTCCTTCGATGCTGAGGGCCGTCCCGTGCAGTTCACTTCCTGGCTCGACGACCTGCAGTTGTATCTTATGAGCAATAGCACGGACCACATCTCCCTCTATGACTACGCGTCTGGTGCTGCCGCTGCTCCTGCTGCCACAGCCGAGCTTAGTGTTCGTTCCCACTGGCAGACTCGTGACGCAGCTGCTCGCCTAGCCATTCGCAGTCACCTGCCGCTAGCTGAGCTCGAGCATTTTGGCGACTGCAAATCCGCTAAGGCCCTGTACGATGCTGTCGTTGCTCGCTACTCCTCGCCTGCCACAGCCGAGCTTAGCCGCCTCATGCTGCCGTACCTGTTCCCCGATCTGTCCACCTTTACTACAGTCGCCGATCTTATCACCCACCTTCGCACTAGTGATGCTCGCCTACGTGCCGCCCTTCCCACCGAGTTCTGCGCTAAGAACCCCCCTCCACTGTACTGGACACTCCACTTCATAGTCACCCGTCTCCCTGACACCCTCCGCTCAGTTCGAGACCACTTCCTTGCTCGCTGTCCCACTGAGCTCACAGTCGCCCTCCTAGAGGAGCAGCTGCTCGCGACAGAAAAGAGCATTGTAGCTGTCGGTGCTGCTCGTGGCGCTCCTCGCACCCCCATCTTTGAGGGGTGTTCTCCCTCTCCCCTCGCTCCCTCCTACGCTGCTGCTGCTGCTGTTGACTTCCTTGGTGCTGAGTCTGTTGGCGCTGCTTCTGCTCCTGGTGGGAGGCGCCGCACCGGCAAGGGCAAGGGGGGCAAGGGTGGTGGTGGTGGCGCTGGGGGGGGAGGAGGTGGGGGGGGGGGGGGGGGGAGGCGGTGCTGGAGGGAGCGGTGGCGGGAGCGCTGGTGGGAGTGGGGTCGGTGGTGGAGGCGGGGGCGGCGGAGGAAGCAGTGGCAGTAGTGGCGGCGGCGGCGGTGGCGGCGGCGGCGGTGGCGGTGGCGGCGGCGGTGGCGGCGGTGGCGGTGGTGGCGGTGGTGGCGGTGGCGGTCGGAGCGGTGGTAGTGGTGGCGGCGGAGGTCGGAGTGGAGGCACTGGCTCGGGCCAGAGCTCCCAGCAGCAGCAGCGTCCCCAGACGACCCAGCAGCTTCGTGAGTGGCTTGCTCAGCGTGGGACGTCGGGGGGCAGTGGCCGCTGTTCCTATGTCATTCGCACAGGTGACCGCAAGGGACAGACGTGTGGGAGGTTCCACACCCCGTACCGCTGCTTCTCCCGCCTTGACGACGCTTGGCGTGAGGAGATGGGTGCGGATGTTGAGCGCCCCCGCTGGGCTGAGCTCATGAGGGCTGGTGTTGATGTCTTTGCTCTTGACTATGATGCTATTATTGCTGCCATGTATGCATTGACTGTTAGTGCCGAGGGAGACTGTTACTTGTGTGTGCCGCCTGACCCAGGTATAGAGCCCGCTGCCCTGGGTACTAGTGAGTCTGCTCTCTCTGGTATGGTGCCCCCTGTACTTGCTCCCTCCAGTGCTGTCCCGGCTGGTTTCGAGTCTGCTCTCTCAGGTACAGCACTCACAGAGACTGCTCTCTCAGGTACCGCACCGGCTGAGGCCTGTCACACCTTCACCCTTGACTCAGGTGCTTCCCGTTGCTTCTTTCGTGACAGTACTGAGCTCACACCGCTTCCTGCACCGGTCCCAGTCTCCTTGGCTGACCCCTCTGGGGGCCCAGTCCTTGCCCAGTCCACCACTGTCCTCCCTTGTCCGGCGGTTCCGTCTGGCTCGTTGTCGGGTTTCCACCTCCCCTCGTTCTCGACGAACCTGGTGAGCAACGCTGTCCTCCAGGATCAGTGGGTTGACACCTTTACCCCTGGAGGACAGCGTGTGGCGATCTGCACGTGCTCCAGGACCGGCCGTCACCTGGCTACGTTTACCCGTCGGCCGGGGTCGAGTCTCTACACACTGACCACTGCGTCTCCTCAGGTCGCTGCTGTCGGTCAGGTGTCTGCGTCAGGTCTGGTAGCCCACGCCTGTGAGTGTCGTTCCCTGTCGCACCAGACTCTTCTCTGGCACCACCGCCTGGGTCACCCCTCCTTGCCACGCCTTCGTGGCATGCACCGTCGCCACCTTGTGTCTGGTCTTCCCAGGTCCCTCCCTCCCCTCCCTGCCTCGCCTGCGCCGCCTTGCCTTCCTTGCGTCGAGGGGCGGCAGCGCGCCGCTCCTCACTCCTCCTCGTTCCCCCCGACAGAGGCTCCTCTGCAGACCCTCCACCTGGACGTGTGGGGCCCAGCCCGCGTTCGTGGTCAGGGCGGTGAGCGGTATTTTTTGCTGGTTGTCGACGACTACTCGCGTTACACCACGGTCTTCCCCTTGCGCACCAAGGGTGAGGTCCCTGCTGTTCTGATCCCTTGGATCCGCACGGTTCGTCTCCAGCTCCGCCGCCGTTTCCGGACGGATCTTCCTGTCCTGCGTCTGCACTCTGACAGAGGTGGTGAGTTTTCCTCCGATCTCTTGAGGACCTTCTGTCAGGCGGAGGGCATCGAGCAGACCTTCACGCTTCCGGACTCCCCACAGCAGAATGGGGTTGCTGAGCGCCGCATTGGCCTGGTCATGGAGGTCGCTCGTACCTCCTTGGTCCACGCGGCGGCTCCCCATTTTCTGTGGCCGTTTGCTGTCCGGTACGCCGCGCATCAGCTCAACCTCTGGCCCCGTGTCTCCTTGCCGGAGACGTCGCCCACACTGCGTTGGACGGGGGAGGTTGGCGATGCGTCGCGCTTCCGGGTGTGGGGTGCTCGTGCCCTTGTCTGCGATACGTCCGCGGACAAGCTCTCCTCCCGCACGCTTCCCTGTGTCTTCCTTGGCTTTGTCCCTGACGCGCCTGGCTGGCAGTTTTACCACCCCACCTCGCGCCGGGTCTTCGCCTCTCAGGATGTCACCTTTGACGAGTCGGTCCCTTTTTACCGTCTCTTCCCCTACCGCACTGCCCCCCTCCCTCCCCCGCCACTTTTCCTTGCTCCTGGTCCCCCTCCGGTAGACCCCCTTCCCCCTCAGGGTCCTGCTCCTTCAGGTGTCTCTCAGGTAGACCCTCCTCCCGTCGCTGAGCCTGTCGAGGTCACAGGTGACTCAGGTGCTGCTGCGGGTGGTGCTGCTGGGAGTGCTGAGCCTGGGGGTGCTGAGCCTGGGGGTGCTGGGCCTGGGGGTGCTGGGGCTGCGGGTGCTGGGACTGAGGGTGCTGGAGCTGAGGGTACGGTGCCTGAGAGTACGGAGCCTGGGGGTGCTGAGCCTGGGGGTGCTGAGCCTGCGGGTGCGGGGCCTGGGAGTGCTGGGACTGCGGGTGCTGGAGCTGAGGGTACTGTGCCTGAGAGTTTGCCGCCTGGGGGTGCTGAGCCTGGGGGTGCTGAGCCTGCGGGTACTGAGCCTGCGGGTACTGAGCCTGGGGGTGCTGCTACTGAGCCTACGGAGCCTCGGGTTACTGCGTCTGGGGGTGCTCCGGTTCGGGGTGCTGAGCAGTCTCTCACACCGCAGCAGCTTCGTGACTGGTACGTCCGGCGCTTTCGCCGTCCTAGTGGCTCGGCTGGAGTTGGGGGTGCTGGGGCTGCTCGTCCTGGGGGTGCTCGTACTGGGGGTACTGGAGCTACCGGGACTGGTTGTTCTGGGAGCACTGCGACTGGAGCTGCTGGAGCTGGGGACTCTGGCGCTGGCGGTGCTAGCGGAGTTGGAGCTGCCGACTCTGGGGGTGGCGCTGCTGCTGGTGCTGCGGACCCGCCTGGTGGAGCTGCTACTGGAGCTGAGGACCCGAGCGGTGGCGCTGCTGCTGGTGCTGGGGACCCGGACGTTGGAGCTCCTGCTGGTCCTGAGGACCCGGCCGCTGGAGTCTCTTCTGCTTCTGGAGACGCTGCGCGGCCGCGACCGTACTTCGTACCGCTCCTTCAGCAGGTTCTTGGGCAGGCTCCTCCTCCTTGTCCTCCTCCCTCCGTAGAGTGTCCTCCGCCTGTCCAGCCGCAGTCACAGTTACCGCCTGCCTCGCCTCTCCCTGCTCCCTCTCCTTACGCTGGTCCCACAGGAGGTCTTACAGAGCGTCGTGAGCCTGAGTCTCGTCCTGCATCGCCTGTTCGTCCTGCTCGCACTGGTAGTCGTGTCCGTCGTGAGCGTCCTCCTCCTGTCCCAGGCACTCACTACATGACTCTGCGTCCCTCTACTGCTCCTCGGCGTGTCCCTCTACCGTCTCCTCCTGCGTCCTCTTTGCCTGCCGTTCCGGACCCTGAGTCTGACCGGTATCGCGCTGAGCACCCTACAGTCACGCGTCTCCTAGCTACTGTTGTCACTGACCCTACCTTTGAGTCCTCGGCTGCGTCTGCTCTGGTCACTGAGTTGGTTGACTTTGCTGCAGCCTGTCGTCTAGACTACGCTGCTAGCCTTGTTGCTGAGTCCGAGTCTGCGTCTGTCTGTCCTCCGTCCGTCGGGGGTGAGTGTGCTCTTGGCACGGACGTCCTTGAGGACAGGCAGGAGGACTTTGACTCTCTTGCGGCTGCTGTACCTCATCTCGTGGCCTGGTTGCTTGCCCCTGAGGGAGACCCGGATGCACTAGACATCCCCACTCCGCGCACTTACGCAGAGGCGATCTCGGGTCCCTACTCCTCTTAGTGGCAGACAGCCATGGACGCAGAGATGGCATCCTGGAAGTCCACAGGCACCTACGTCGACGAGGTTCCCCCTCCTGGGGCGAACATCGTCGATGGCATGTGGATTTTCAGGGTGAAGCGGCCGCCAGGTTCTCCGCCTGTCTTCAAGGCTCGTTACGTTGCTAGAGGCTTCAGTCAGCGTCAGGGGGTCGACTTCTTCCAGACCTTCTCCCCCACCCCGAAGATGACCACTCTTCGGGTTCTGCTGCACGTTGCTGCTCAGCGTGACTACGAGCTTCACTCTCTTGACTTCAGTACAGCGTTCCTGCAGGGCAGCCTGCACGAGGAGATCTGGCTGCGCCGCCCACCTGGCTTTACTGGGTCGTTTCCCCCTGGTACCCAGTGGAGTCTCCGCCGGCCAGTCTACGGTCTCCGCCAGGCGCCACGTGAGTGGCACGACACACTGAGGACTACACTTGCGGCTCTTGGGTTCGCGCCGTCTACTGCTGACCCGTCGCTGTTTCTGCGCACAGACACGTCGCTGCCGCCGTTCTACATCCTCGTGTACGTCGACGACTTGGTCTTTGCTACTGCTGACACTGAGGCACTCGCTCGTGTGAAGTCGGAGCTGCAGAAGAGACACACCTGCACTGACCTGGGTGAACTGCGTAGCTACCTTGGCTTGCAGATCACCCGGGACAGAGCTCGCCGCACCATCACCCTGACTCAGTCACACATGGTGCAGCAGGTCCTTCAGCGCTTCGGCTTCCATTTCTCCTCACCACAGGCCACACCTCTGGCTACCAGCCACTCGCTCTCAGCTCCACCTTCGGACGAGTCCGTAGAGCCGAGTGGCCCGTACCCAGAGCTTGTAGGCTGCCTCATGTACCTGATGACTTGCACGCGACCTGACCTCGCGTACCCTCTTAGCATCCTTGCTCGTTACGTTGCGCCTGGGAGACACAGGCGAGAGCACTGGGAGGCTGCTAAGAGGGTGCTGCGTTACTTGTGCAGTACATCAGGCATGGGGCTGGTGCTTGGAGGACGCGACAGAGTTGTCCTCACTGGTCACTCGGACGCTTCTTGGGTGGACGACCTGGCTACGCAGCGGTCGTCACAGGGTTACACCTTCAGCCTTGGCTCTGGTTCTGTCTCGTGGCGGTCCACTCGCTCTTCCTCTGTTCTCGGCTCTAGTTGTGAGGCTGAGATCTACGCCACAGCCATGGCTGCACAGGAGTTACGCTGGCTCACCTACCTGCTGACTGACTTGGGAGAGCGGCCTAGTTCTCCTCCAGTTCTGTACGGTGACAACAAGGCGGCTCTTGCCTTGTGTCAGGAGCACAGACTGGAGCACAGGACGAAGCACATTGCTCTTCGCTACTTTCTTGCTCGAGAGCTTCAGCAGCGCGGTCAGCTTCGGCTTGTGTACGTGGACTCGAAGGCCAACACTGCTGATATCTTCACCAAGGCGCTCCCGCCTAGTGATCATCAGCGGCACTGTACTTCTTTAGGCCTTGTGTCCACGTTTCCTCACTTGCTCACTGCTTGACATTCTTTGTACTGTACTTTATATATATCTTGTTGCTTGCTTGCTAGGTTTTGATCACTGTGTTGCTTGTCTTGTACTATATCTAGCACTGCATGTGAACTGGCCTTGTGGCCTTTACTTGTGCTCGGAGTGTGGTGACGTTGTGATCCACCCTGGGCTTTGCTTTGCTTTGTTGGACTGGTCTTGTGACCCTTTGTTCTCCCCCACTTTGCCTATGGGGGTGTGTTAAACTCTATTATGCTTGTAGGCTGTAGTGGGGTAGCCAATATGGGGTACAACCCCAACTAGGGTTTCATATTTGTACCCAAACTCCTGCTAGTTCATTCATTCTTGCCTAGTTATCTTGAGACACCACTGCTCTGCATCCATCGCGCGCCCTCCCTCTCTGCTGGCATCCAATCAACAAATCAGAAACTGGCGGGAGTGACCAGATTTGCAGAGAGGTGACCATTGCATCTCTGCTCGACGCTATGCGTCGAGAATGGGTGGTTTCGATCTATGTCCTGCAGTTTTGCTCATTGTTCCGGTTTGTTTTGTCTCTCGTTGTTTCCGTTCAACGTGACATGCATCATTGTCCATTGTGCGGCATCTAATATCGACTTCCGGATGTGTCGACCAATTTCGATTAGATTAGGACTCAACGGTTCATCTACTGCTGGGGAATCGTTCACATAATAAATGTCTGTAATCCCTAGATTAGAATTCAATGTATGGTGTGCAGAGTTGCAGTCTTCGATTTTTATTTTTGCGCTGTCTTTATCCAAGAGAAGTGGTAGATTATACCTCCCTTTCAACTTTAGCAGTGGAGTTTCTAACCTAGCGGTAGGTGCACGTTTATTTTGGTCAATCTAGCATAGCGTACGTCGTCGAGAATTTTCGATATCTACTATTGCCTTCTGATTCTACATATCGTTATGGAGCAGCATCAAGAAGCTGGTTGGGTAAACGCTTCCGAACCAGACAAAGAACCGGCAGATGTGAACGACGAGGATCTGCAAACCGTCCCCGAAGGTCTCGACCTTACGGGCGAGGCTTATCATGACGAGTACTTCGAACCAGTCGAGGTCGAAAATGCCGACGAGGACATTTTTGAAGATACGAGGCAAGCTATCAAGGAGGAGGACCTCGAGAACGAGCGCTTTTACAACGCTCCTGAGGAACTGGGAGATACGGGTGTGGAGGCAAGAAACTTATGGGACCTAAATTAGCAGCCGAGCGACAGAGTCCAAGGAGAGCAAAAGTTTGCGGAAGTTGAGCTCTCTGGCGAAGATGGGGCAAGCGGGTCTTCCTCGAGTGGGTCGCCAGCATCAGACAGTGGGTGTAGGGGTCCGACAACAGATTTACGGCAGCAGAATCCGCAGGACAAGCGGAGAAGCCCTTTCAACATCCCAACATCAGACTGTGGGTTTAAGGGTCCGACAACGGATTTTTGGCAGCAGAATCCGCAAGACGAGCGGAGCAACCCTGTCAACATCCCAGCATCTGACAGTGGGTGCAGAGGTCCGACAGTGGGTTTTCCACGTGCGAATCCGCAAGACGAGCGGACGGACCCTTTCGACCTCCCACCTGCACCCGAGGTCGAACGTGAAGGGGGAGGGATGGATACGCGCCGGTGCTTGGACTGGGATCCAGAACAGTCCGTTCCTGGTACCGTCCTGAAATTCCAATGCCACGGGAGAAGAAGGAAGCTATCAGTCGAGCATGGAAGCATGTTATTGGAAGGAAGGATCAAACGAACAATTGCTACCACGGTTGCTGGTGGTACTACAAAAGATGGGTTTTCTTGCTGATGGGTTTTCTTGCTGAGGACAAAATTGGGATCTTTCTGAGCACTGACAAGGGACAGGACTGGGACGACGTCCCGAAGAACGAATCCCATATGCATGGGCGAAGTTGACTTTGTGGCGGCTTTGTCGTTTCATGGAGTACTTGTTCTCCGAAACAGAGGATCAAGCGAAGGCAATGCGGGAAGGTCGAAAGATGTTTGCGGGGAAAGTGCCGAAGGCTTGCACAGCTTCCATGCTTAAGGCAAAGATGAACGCGATGAGTTGTCTTGGAGAAATCAAAAGACGCCTCTTCAACTACTCTACCCCTTGCGTGTCGGACACGTTGAGGGAGGCAAGGGGTTTGCTAAGGGTCAAGCTTCGCGGGCTCAGCAACAAGGAGATAGAGTGAGTGAAGTAGACGGTTGTTTTTCTAGGTTCTTTGGGTTGTTGTGACGCTGACATCTTTGTTTCCGTTTTTTGCAGCGAGGGGTTCGAACAGACGCGCGGTTCGCTGAACGACGTATACACAGCAGAGCAGTACTGGAAGCTGTTTCACGAGGTTCTGCCCAAATGGAGGACAACATACTTCAAGGCCAGCATGCAGTTCCTATTTGAGGGATTGTGGAGGGTTCTGGCAGTGGCCGTCATAATCATGCTGGCGCATCAGATGCTGGGCAGAGGGTGCAGTATCCGCTCTCTGCGATTTGCGAACATGTACGTCCACGAGACTCGCAGCTCTACTCTCCACGACGAGTTTCTTGACCTTCAAGTCATGGTGTTCGTTTCTCGACAAACAAAGAACAATCCCACGAACCGTTTGTCCCACCAGTATGTTGCTAGGCACATCGACTACAAATGGTGCGGCTACGCTGGTGTCTTTCTGTGGATCCATTTCGTGTACGACCTTGACGAGGTCCGCTACAACAAGAAACTCATTCCACCACTGAAGTTTGACAAGAACACAGACTGGTTCAAGAAACACATCTTCTTCCAGATCAACAATCACACTGACAAATCAACCCAAGAGCAGGACCACATGGAATACAAGACGCACAACAATTGGATCGGCTGGGCGATGACTCAGGCGGGGTGGTCGTCAAGCAAAGTGACCCACATCTTCCGCAGGTCCGGGCGCAGGGTCTCAGCGATGACCGATGCCCAGACGCCCTCATTGCAAAGCTCGGAGGCTGGGAGCAGGGAGAGATGCGGAGGTTATACCTGTTGGGCGTGCCTTTTGAGCCGGTGCTGTTAATGGCGGGATTTTCTGGTGATCCTGGAGACTACTAGATAGGCATAGCACATGCCAAACACTCTAACGAAAGGGAGTGGGACGATATGTGTTCAAGAAGCACATCTACCCATGGCTCGAGGAGGAGCTGGCGAAGGTACGTAATCTCCACTGTCTTGTTTGTTTCGAGCATTTGGTCTCTTCATCTATGTTTTTGCCATTTCGCAGGTCGAAGACTTCAACAAAGGCAAGAAGTCGCACGAGAAGAAGCTATCCGCAGAGCAATTTTTGAAGGCCCTACGAGACCATGGGCGCTCTACTGTTGCTCAGGACCTGGCGATGTATTGGATCTTCTGTGAGAACCCCAAATGCAAGAGCAAGTTCACTGGCGAAGGATGCGCATGCAATTGTACCCGCCATCCAAACACCGAAAACTCACCCGTCTCTCAGCAGCCCTTGATTCAAAAGTGGGCCAACATTGTTGCCAACGTGGACGAAGAATGTCACAGACTTCGGAAAAATGTTGGCCAGTCTGCAGCAGCGGTGGAAGAACTTTCTGTGCGGATTGGATTTGTGATTTGATGAATCACGCGTTTTGACACACGGTGTTGCATTGGTGCAGGATGCTATCTATCGACTCCAAGGAACCCAGCAGATGACGAAACTGCGACTCCTAAACCAGAAGCTCATGGAGAACGCGGGGACGCTGAAGGCGGAGAACGGTCAGTTGAGGATGGAGAACAAAAGTCTCCAAGAAGAGATTGCGCTGCTCAAAGCGCGGAACGCTGCGTTGCAGCGCGCGTTTTGCAGCGACGACACCCCGCAATGTGCTGCCGCAAACAGAGACACCGCTTATCCAAAGAGGTAGGATTGCGACGCAAAGCCCATTGCAGAGAATCAAGAACAGGACCAGAGGTTGTTTTTCGAGGCCATCGTCAGCCCCTGGCTCAAATGCCCGAAGGTCTCAGAGGCGTGGAAGCTCTGGGACAGGGTCACTGGCATGATGGGCGGGAGGTCCCTCCGCGATCTGACGAAGGCAGACGACTTTCTCGCAACCTACTGCAAGTTTGGAGACGCGAGCGTCTTAGAAAACACGAGTTCCAAGCGGTTGGGGCGGAGGAGGAAACAGATGCTGACCATCGACAGTCTGCGACCCGATGACTCCAAAGCCGCGACCGCATATGCTTTGCCTCTCGGTGACTGGTTGCTATTACAGTCATCGGAGAGGGCCATTGGGGACGGGAATGTGGTCAGTGCCTTGCAAAAGAGAAAGCGCGAGGTGACGGGAGCGGACAGGATCACTGCGAACGAGAGTTCACGCAACAGGATTGTCTACCTTCTGGTGGAAGCAAAGGCACGCAATGATGCATGGGCGGAATCGGTCGTGGGTGCGGACGCATGGCCCAACATCAAGGATCGGGAGGCTGGGCAGATGGCGAAGAAACGAAAGAAGCATCACATTCCCCCTCCGGAGCCATATGTTGGAAATCGCTCGTAAGGGTTCGAAGCTGGAAGTGGTTGTAGAGGGATTAGATGCTGTAGTCTTGTAGAAATTCATGTAGTTTAGGTAGTTCTTCCAGGAATTCAACGTTGCTGTGGCACTATGTATTAGACATTCTAGTCTCCTAGATGTTCAATTATATATGATAAACACAAAATTAAGCGGATACAGATTTTCTGGTGGCAGAGCAGAAATCACCTACGACCATGGGGATCCATCGGTGATGTTCGACAGTTCCGAAATAGAATGTTCTCTGACATTGGACGTATGCTCGGTGCGCGACTCGTCCATGACGGATGTTGCTGCTTGCTACGTGGGCTGTTCAGGAGCAATCTTGGCGATTTTTAACGCATTGTTACAACCTGCAGTAGCATGGTATGTTACCGTAGCCGAAATGAATTGCGACCAATCAGAGACCTCGAGAGCATGGCGTAGGTTCCATCCGAGATCACGCATTAATGTCCTCTGAGCATTCCAACACCCATAGTTCACACTTAGGTCCATCCCGACGGTTATTACTATATTATAGCACCCTTACAACCAATTTTCTAATACTTCACGAATTAGAGGACTCATGCTTACATAGACGGCGGCGTTGGTTAACGCGTTGGGAAAGTAGAATGCAGTGCACGAGCCATTTAGGGCATGTGGTTTTTTTTCTTGACGCACAATAGCTTGTGACGTAATATTTGGTTCGATGCAGTTTTTGGGTGGTAGACGGCGCAATGGGAAAGCGCAACGACGAACAGAGTCGCAATATCACTGTCGCCATATGCTGGAAGGCGTACTTTCCTGAGACGGACTTGCTTGCGAACGGAATGGATCCCGAGCACGTCAGTTCATGGAGAACCGCCTTGATGTACGCGGAGCGAATGCCAATGGGGATGTGGAGTGTGTTGCACCGGATGCATGTCGACAGAATCGAAAAGTGAGGGAGGGGTATATCGTATTACAAATATCGGCACGTAAGCAAACGGCGCTGTATATCTCAAACTCGCATTAGATCGGCAAAGCACACAACTGCCCTTGTTGTGCCCGTCGCTTGTTCTGGATTCCTTTCCCATCACTTCAGCTTCAGGACCTTGGCGAATATAGCCGCATGGCGCCAGATGGCGGGAGACGATATAGTGACAGCACTCTGCGTCGGAGCTGGGCGCACTGTGCTGGACTCCGAGGGGCGCGGCGTGCTGCATCAACGATTTATCTTGAGAGAGTTGTTTGCAGCAGGCGTTACAGCCGTGCTCTACACGCCAACCGCTTTGTCAGTGGGCGCTTCTCTACTGTCGTACACTCGCCGCGCCAGAACAACAGTTTGCGGCGTTCTCAATGACATCGTGATAGCCAATCGTGCTGCAAAGTCAACACAGATTGCCATGCGTCTGATGCGGTGTATCCCGGATGTTCAACACAACGGTCCGACGTGGACTGCATTACTTGGACGAACCATTTTCGAGATTCAAAATCCAGCATCTGATGATGTTAAGGTGAAACACCAAGCCTTGGTCGCAGCAGTAATTTTTGTTTTCTGGTGTGAATGCGGTCACGCCGCATCGAGACTTGCCGCTCAAGTTGGCGGTTCCTTCAGTTTCAATGAGGGTCGCATGGGTCACGGCCCTACGTGTGGCGAATTGATATCGAACTGGTTGAGTAGCGCTAGTGCACATCGAGAGGACATTCTGCCCTAGACACCCCATGCTGTTTTCATCTACCAACTGTGTAGAAATTACATGTGTAGAACAAACACAGCTTTCAGCCTATTCGATTAAACACGGCAATTCATCTTTGTTCGCTAGAGTATGCACCGACATCTACATTTACAGCCGATCAACCTCGTGCAATCTGTGAAACCCTGCAGTGCACCGCATGTCCATTGCCTAAAGTCGCGAATGTCGCATAATTGGCGAGACAGATTACATTGTTACAATTGCGTGGTTGCAAATTGTGATGTTACATTGTATATATGTCAAGATGATACATCATATATATATCCACCCGATGACAGGTGTCCAATTGGAGAGGACAAAGGCATGGCACGTATCCAATCGGAGATCACGATGCATGTTGCCCATAGAAATCCGGGACCTTCAAAACTTAGTACTTCGACACGCCAGTGCATATCAACCTCCAAGCTCCGAATGATTGTTTAGTTGTGACTTTACAATATTACCTAGAATATGGTAGCCCAGGTAAATGCGTTTGGCAAGCCACGTGGAGTGACCAGACCATTCAGGTTGACAGGTTTTTCACTCATCACAGGGGCATGTGGGGTGATCTCTTCTGCTCAGAGCAGTTCGTGGGAGGTAGAAAGTGCAACATGGGTATCCACAACGACGAACATAATTGCAACTTCACGGTCGCCATTTGCTGGAAGGCCGACTTTCCAGATACAAACCTGCATTCGTACGGCATGAATCCGGAAGATGTCTATGCCTGGTTAAACGATCTGATGTACGCGGAGCGTATGCCAACAGGGATGTGGAGTGTTCTGAACGAGCTCCATCTTGATAGATTTGATAAGTGAGTGGTTTTAATAGCACATTTGTTCACTAATCGTATGAGGTTTGCCGACACATCTTTGAAAACTTTCGAATGATGTGTTTTGTAGATTACATCAATCCCCCAACAATTGATTTGTGATCCCTGTCTCCCTTCCCCACGCTAGTTTCCGCGACTTCGTCGTTAGGACCGAACATCGCCTGATGGCAGGGTACGCTACGATGACGGCCCTCTGCGTTGGCGCTGGACTCACTGTTCTGGACGTCCACGGTCGCGGAGTGCCGCGTCCGCATTTAAGCTCGCCTGTAGTGTTCACTACAGGAGTGATATCTGCCCTCTACACGCTGCAAGCAGTGTCAATGGGCGTTCCTTCACAAACATACACACCAGGTGCCCGAGCAGCAGTTCGCAGCGTCATAAATGACATCATCATTGCCCACCGTGCTGCAGAGTCTGCGCGGATTGGCATTTTTGCTATGCAGAATCTCGCTGGTGTTGAACACAACAAGTCTAGATGGATTACAGTTCTTGGACGAGCCATCTCCGAAAAACAAGATCCACAGGCTCTCGATGAAGAAGTGAAGAATCAAGCCATTGTGGTAGCTTCAGTCATGGTTTACTGGTGTCAATGCAGTCACGCAGTAGCACAACTAGCTGCACAGGTTGGCAGTTCCCTTAATTCAGTGTTCGTCGCAGAGGTTAGTGGCCGACGTGTGCGAGTAGTCGTTAGCGGATTGGTTGTTTGTGATCTTTGTGGTGTTCAGTGTAAGGCTGTTCGTAGATTTACGAAAACAATTTATACATCAGTTTGTTGAAATACAGTTGGCTAACTTGAGCATTCGAGGCACGCAAATTACAATCGAGATAACAAAACCCAGAAATCTTGTAATTTCGTTTCTTCCCGTAAATGGCGAACACGGCAACACCGTCTCTCGGACGTGTCGCCTAGGATGATAGGCTCACACTGAAACACAATTCAAGAGATCGTCGGTATAAATGTTCTCATTTTTTAACCCAATATCACTCGAGGCATGGCTTCACGTCAGGTGAATGTTGTGGCTCACAACGGTGGCCACCACGTCCTTGACGAGAGAGATTTGAATTGTCTACTGGATGATGTGCATGAGCTCAACCTTGTTACTCTACAGATGGGTCTTCTGTAAGTAGATGACTGTTCAGCGGATCTAGCTCAACTGCAGTGGCTGAATCCCTGCGTTGGTTTTTGCAGATCGGCGTGCGAGAGTGAGCCCGACGTGAGAGTTCGTATTCTCACCGACAAAGAGATGTCCCAGATAGCTTCGTCAAGGGGTCACGGGAACGAGCCTGAAGTCAATGTCTTGGATTTCGATGTTGTTGTGGTTCCAATCTGGAACGAGTAAGTGGATTTGTGTTCTTCCGATTTGCCGCCGAGCGCAGCGAGGTGGTCACACCCGTTGTCTAGGATTCCAAATAGTGGATGACAATTACTACATGGCAGGCTCATACTTGTGCTAGCTAACATTGTTCATTTGTTCATTGAAGTTCGACATCCGTGAAAGATATTTTGAGAATGCAAGAGGCCTACTTGGTTATACATAATTCGATCCAATGCGGGCCGCAAAAGGAAAACGAACACTCCCGTGCCGGTCGTGGCACAAACCCAATCCATACACATTATTGCACCCAGAGGCAAGCCCAGACAGTATTCAGCACCTACGAGTGGCTGCATAGCTGGCCTCCTAGTCTAGCGAAACTACAGAAAATATTTTAGATACTTTTGGAGACCACTTGAGGAAACCTTGCACTGGCACCAATAGACAAGTGCTCGAGCCTCAATTCTAGAGAGAGGCAAAGCCGTTTCATGGGCGCTGTCAGTCTGCATATTTATGATTTTCTCCACAAGAACGGGAATCTGCAGCCTTTTCATGTGTCTCATTAACCACACTCTGAGAGCATTTGGTATGCTTGCAGCAGCATTGGCCACCCTGGATGCCTCCAATCCGATAGGGATCGCAGTTTTTGTTGGTGTAAGGGCCTAATAAACTCAAGCTACTAAGACGCAATTCAAACTTAAACCTCTCCTCGGGGTCACCTCCAAGGGTCCCTGG
This sequence comes from Closterium sp. Yama58-4, assembly GCA_947470075.1. Taxonomy (NCBI): domain Eukaryota; kingdom Viridiplantae; phylum Streptophyta; class Zygnematophyceae; order Desmidiales; family Closteriaceae; genus Closterium; species Closterium sp. Yama58-4. The sequence goes on along the minus strand of CANIUD010000063.1, from coordinate 228,696 downwards.
GTGCCTGGTACAAGACCAGCCCCTATCCTCGGGTCCGAGTTTGTAGAGAGAGGGATAAGAAGAACGCAATCAAAATAGCGAGAGTACATTGAACGTCGCGCAGCGTGCCGTGCAGACCGTCGATCGGATAAAGCTGAGAATTCGCTATATCGAAGCTCGCTCCAAGAGCTTTAAAATAAGCCAAGTTGCCTCGCGAAAAGTTCTGCCATTACGAAGTTATGGCTCGGATAGCGTTTGCCTAGCGTAGGAGTGCTAGCGTACTAGTGTTGACTCGGGTAGCATTCCGCCATCGAACCGTGTAGAAACGAAATTCCAGCAAGGAAGGAATTTGCTTGAATCAATTGACTATATGCAGGTACAAACAGAGAAGGAATAAATAGTTCTAGCTAGCAAGGACCTTGGGAATCAACCTGGGAACAACCAGGGATGATGCCAAATAATTCCAAGCAACAGAACCAACCTGGCTGGAAAAAATAGCAGGTGGTAGGTTGGTAAACAACCTCTGGTTCAGTTTTTCCAACCTGGGAAAACAACAACCAGGTTCAGGTTCTAAAAACATAACCTGTTTTGTCTTTGCCCAACCAGCCAAATGCTGGTTCTGCTGGTTTTCCCTGGCCTTGTAGCATGCAGATACAGACAAGCAACATCCAACCTTCACCTAAATTTTACCCCTATAGTGCCTGCCCTGCTACACTATAGTCAACCAAACAAAACAGTACAATTTCGAGTTGGATAGAACTGAATCTGCACAATCAACTCAACCGAACTGCAAAGCTTCCATCTTGGGTTCCTTTGCGAGCTCGTCCTTTCTGCTTGCACTATTCATAGCGCGTACAATGTTGTGCCGAAGCGCACATTGCGCGAGTACCTGCAAATGCTTCAAGCGAAAATTGCGAAAGCACACAAACACTCGAACACACCATTCACACGCAAATGCATTCGCACACGCATACTCGTACAAACAGACGGCAGGATGTCGTGCAATGTGAATTTGCACCCAACACACTCCCCCTCAGCCTGCCGGCTGCATCCCCATCATTCCATGCTAGTTCATGCTCATTCCACTCATGCACACACAACGTCAATGAGGCTCATCCGCAAGCCTCTTGGTGAGAAAGTCTGCTGGCTGCTGGTGAGTCTTGATGTAGATCGGATTCACTGTCCCCCTCTTCACCTCCTTACGCAGCCAGTGCCACTTGATACGCATGTGCTTGTTCAGCCCGTGAAGCACAGCGTTCCTGGCCATCCCAAGAGCCCCTTTGCTGTCACAAAACAGCGGCGTAGCAACTTTCTGCTCCTGGCCAATCTCCTCTAACAACCTCCTCAGCCAAATCACCTCCTTCACCCCATGGAACATTGCCATGTACTCTGACTCAACAGAAGAAAGTGCCGTCTCCGTCTGCTTCTTGGACCTCCAACTAACAGGTCCACCCCCAACTACGCAGATGTATCCTCCCACAGATGAGGAATCCTCCTTCTCAGAAGCCCATGTAGCATCGGTAAAGCAAGTGAGAAAGAGCTTGCCTTCTCCAAGCCTCTCCCCCTTCTCTTTCAACACCTAAACCCTTTTCTGCTTCACTTGTGCAGATGCGGAGTATTGAACTCCAATGCTTGGGTGAGAGTTCAAATACTTCACCACGCGCTCAGCTGCATCCACCTGCTCCTCTGATGGATTCTGCACCACCCTAGCCAGCTGCCCAACCGAAAAAGAGATGTCGGGCCTCGTGTGAACAGCTGCATACAAGAGGCTGCCCACCAAGGATTGAAATTGCTGCTGCTCCTCAGCTTCAACCCCTTCATCCTCTGCAGCCTTCACAAGCTTGAATTCTGCTGGCAGGGGAGTTGCAACTTTGCGCTTATTTTCAATCCCATACTTCTTCCCCAGCTCCTTGATGAACTTCTCCTGGTGCAGCTTCAACCACCTGTGATCCAGATCCCTCTCCACGTGCATCCCGAGGTAGTACTTTACCTCCCCAAGGTTCTTGCACTTAAAGTTCTCCATCAGCTGCTGCTGCACTTTCTGGATCTCTTTCATGCTGCTGCTGAAGAGAAGAATGTCGTCCACGTAGACCAGAATTAGCACCAGCTTCTCCCCCTCGCCCTTGAGAAAGAGGCTCTCATCACAGCTGCTGGTCCTGAACCCTATCTCCTCTAAAACAGCTGCCAACCTCTGGTACCAGCAGTGTGGCGCCTGCTTCAAGCCGTAGATAGACTTGTTGAGCTTGCACACCCTGCCCGTACCATCCTCATACCCAGGCGGCTGCGTCATGAATACCTCCTCCTCTAAAATCCCGTTGAGGAATGCTGTTGATATATCCATCTGAATGATGAATTTCCCACTAACAGCTGCATCTGCCAACAAGACACGGAGAGTAGGGGGTTTGGCAGTGGGAGCAAAGATCTCGTTGAAGTCCTGCTTCTCCTTCTGCATAAACCCCTTAGCCACCAGCCTACTCTTGTAGATGGTGACCTGCCCCTTGTCATCAGTCTTGATCCTCAGCACCCACTTGCAATTTACGGCTTTCTTCCCCTCAGGCAGCACCACCAGATCCCATGTCCCATTCTCTAGCAGGCTCTGGTACTCAGCATCCCTAGACGCCAGCCATTTGTTTCTATCTGGTCCAGCTAATGCCTCCTCCATGCTAGCTGGTTCCTCTGGTGCAGGGGCAAGAAAACAGTAGGCAGGTTCATCCTCCTCATCCGGGTCATAGCCATGAGGTAAAATCAGCATTGCCTCCTCATTCCCAAGCTGCTGCTCTGCTTCACCAGCTCCTGCAGTCAGCTTCATTGTTGCCATGCGGGTGCGTCCTGGCCTAGAGACGGGTGTTTCCCAACCCTTCATAACGACACCCTTCGGCTTCCTCTTTTGCACCTTACCCTTGCTCTGCTGCTGCTCTCCTCTTTCAGATCCAGCAGCTTCACCAGTGCTATCACTAGCCTCTCCTCCACCAGCAGGTGCCTCCTGTACCTTCTCTCCATCACCATTCCCCGCAGCTGCCTCCTCTCCCTCCTCCCACACATTAGGAGTCAGGTCCAGCTGCATGGTGATCTGCTCCATCTGCTGGGACACCCTTGCCTCTGGTTGTTTCTCCCAGCTCCCATACATCATGCCCTCGATGAATTTCACATCCCTGCTGTCAAACAACACACCCTTGGATGGTTCCCATAACAGCCATCCCTTGCTCTCAACAGCCAGCCCCAAATGCACACACCAGATTGCACTCGCCCCCAACTTACTACGGTAGGTCTTGGGGACATGGGCGACTGCCATGCAGCCAAACACCCTCAGCATGTCCACTGGCGGCTTCCTCCCAAGCCACCTCTCTAACGGCACCCACAAGACAACCCCAACCTTGGTGAGCACCCTGTTCCTAGCGACGGTAGCGTGCCGAACAGCGTGGGGCCACATGGAGTTGCCAAGCCCAGATTCTATGAGCAGCGCCCTAGCTGTCTCTAGAATGGTCCGGTTCGCCCGTTCTGCTACACCGTTGGACTGTGGGGTGTAAGCCGTGGTCAGCTCCCTCTGGATGCCCTGCTTCTTGAGCCAGGCCGTCATCTCAGCTCCAAGGAACTCACCACCCCGGTCTGTCCTAATCCGCTTCACTACACACTCCGCCTGCTTCTCCACAAATGGCAGCCAGTCATCCTGTATCGTGGAGGCGGCGTGGTCCTTCTGCTTCAGCGGATACGCCCACATGAGTCTGCTCCAATCATCCACAATCGTAAGGAAGTACCGCTCCCCCTTGTGCCCTTGCACCGGCAGCGGCCCCACCAAGTCCATGTGGACCAGCTCCAAAGGCTTCTTGCTCCTGCCAGCCACACTATGGAAGGGGAAGCAGGTAAACTTTGAGAGCAAACAGATTTCACAGTTATCATCGGGTGGCTGTCCATTCAGCTTCAGACCCTTAACGGCTCCATCCTTCTCTAGCTGCTTCAACAAGGGCATTGCCACATGCCCCAAGCGTCGATGTGCCGTTGCCCAATCTGTCTCCCCAGATCTGGCCGACACTTTCACACCAACCCCTCCAACGGTGTTGCACTCCCCCTGGGATGCAGACCCCTCTCTAGCCTGCCCCCCGCCGTGCCACGCCAACACCGGCAGCTGCCACATGGATCTGTACACGTCCTTGCTCTCGTGCAAATCCCAAAGCACCCGATTCCCCAGCTGCCCCTTGTACGAATGAGCCCCATCCGTGCTAGTGCTCACCCCAGCCTTGCCAAGCTTACAGAGGGAGATAAGGTTGGCCTTAAAATCGCGGACGAGGAGAACATCGTGCAGCACCACCGGCTTGCCATCCGCTCCCTTAAATGCAGCTCGTCCTGCACCAGCCACCTTCAACATGTGTCCAGAGGCAGAGCACACCTCATTGATCGGTGCTGCGCGTACTTTGTCCAGCAGGTCCTTGCGCGGCGTCATCATCCAAGCGACGCCCGTGTCCAACACCCAAAAGTCCAGGGGGTGCAGCTCTGCTCCAACCTTGGCAGATGCGTCTCCTTGGGCTGAAGATTCACCAGCTACCGCCGAGGTGTTGCCCGCCATAGCTACCTATAACGAGGATCACTATAACGCAGCTCTGATACCAGCTTGTTGGTGTAAGGGCCTAATAAACTCAAGCTACTAAGACGCAATTCAAACTTAAACCTCTCCTCGAGGTCACCTCCAAGGGTCCCTGGGTGTCTGGTACAAGACCAGCCCCTATCCTCGGGTCCGAGATTGTCGAGAGAGGGATAAGAAGAACACAATCAAAATAGCGAGAGTATCTTGAACGTCGCGCAGCGTGCCGTGCAGACCGTCGATCGGATTAAGCTGAGAATTCGCTATATCGAAGCTCGCTCCAAGAGCTTTAAAATAAGCCAAGTTGCCTCGCGAAAAGTTCTGCCATTACGAAGTTATGGCTCGGATAGCGTTTGCCTAGCGTAGGAGTGCTAGCGTACTAGTGTTGACTCGGGTAGCATTCCGCCATCGAACCGTGTAGAAACGAAATTCCAGCAAGGAAGGAATTTGCTTGAATCAATTGACTATATGCAGGTACAAACAGAGAAGGAATAAATAGTTCTAGCTAGCAAGGACCTTGGGAATCAACCTGGGAACAACCAGGGATGATCCCAAATAATTCCAAGCAACAGAACCAACCTGGCTGGACAAAATAGCAGGTGGTAGGTTGGTAAACAACCTCTGGTTCTGTTTTTCCAACCTGGGAAAACAACAACCAGGTTCAGGTTCTAAAAACAGAACCTGTTTTGTCTTTGCCCAACCAGCCAAATGCTGGTTCTGCTGGTTTTCCCTGGCCTTGTAGCATGCAGATACTGACAAACAACATCCAACCTTCGCCTAAATTGTACCCCTATAGTGCCTGCCCTGCTACACTATAGTCAACCAAACAAAACAGTACAATTTCGAGTTGGATAGAACTGAATCTGCACAATCAACTCAACCGAACTGCAAAGCTTCCATCTTGGGTTCCTTTGCGAGCTCGTCCTTTCTGCTTGCACTATTCATAGCGCGTACAATGTTGTGCCGAAGCGCACATTGCGCGAGTACCTGCAAATGCTTCAAGCGAAAATTGCGAAAGCACACAAACACTCGAACACACCATTCACACGCAAATGCATTCGCACACGCATACTCGTACAAATAGACGGCAGGATGTCGTGCAATGTGAATTTGCACCCAACAGTTCTGGCTACTACTGTAGCCTCCTTCTTCATCGCATCTGGGGGCACTCCAAAAGATGACATCTAGAAAACGTAGATGGACGCAGCCAACCCAGCCCCGAGAATATCCGGGGTGACACCCTTTGGGGTTGCGACGCTCCCAGCCATAATCGCCGAAAATGTGACTCCAACGCAAACCGCAATCTCTCACGACACACCATTAGAAACTCACTTGTTCATTTTCACCAACACCATGCGATACCTGTAAGAGGATACAATTAGAGTGAGGGGCACGCATGAAGAAAAAACAAAACGCAAAATACGTACTCGTCGAATTGGTCGAGTGTCAGCTCGTTGATAACACTCCCAACTCCCGTGGGCAGACGCTTTGCGAAGTCCAGCTCCACCTTCCATTTGTCGACGTCAGATGTATCCATCCCGTAGGATTGCAGGTCAACATCCGGAAAATATACACTCCAACATACAGCAGATGTGAAATCCCACCTCCACATTTCCTTGTGACACCTCATGTGTCGCTTCCGTCCCCCCATAGTCTGCTTAGACATGAACTGTTCTTCGTCTGTCCCCTTCTGCTTCACAAGAAAGCCGCTGAAGCTGAACGGGCGCTTAACACCTTTTTTTTTTGCCGAGCTTGTCTTGTACCACATTCGAATGATCCTGTGCGTCCACATGCTCACCCTCCATTTCCATAACCGTCCCCGAAAATTTTAGCGGATGTAGCCTCCCAACCACCGTCTTTAGCGTACTGATTGGACGGTCGTCCTCAGGGCCTGCATCCTCGTCACTACACTGGTTCAGAAAGTCGATGATTCCTTTGAAGGTCAACACTGTCGACGGAACGTTGGCGCCTGTCTGTGTCCCACAAACATGCGGTTTGCTCGCACTCAGATTTGGAACCCTTTCCATCGCAAGTCTCCTCATCCACTCCATGCTACTCTTCAATCCACAATGTTCTTCCTTGTCGAGATCCTCCAAAATCCGCCTTTGCTTTTTGACATCAGTGCGTTCTGCTTCGCTCTTTGTGTCGAACCCCTCTTGCTGTTTCCCCGCGGTCTCCATTTCGTCTCTAGCATTGTCCGTAGTGTAGTCCGCCTCGTCCGCACCGTCGACATGTTCATACCATTGCCCCCTCTTGTTGTTGTCGCATTCTCCGACCGGTAAATTGTCATCACAGTTGAACTCCACCTCCGAGGCCGCTAGGTGAACGGCTGCATTCGATGTCGACGGACGAGTCTCGTCTGCCGTAAAAGCACTGACGCTCGCACCTAGCCTCTCCCTTACTAAGCTCAGTAGATCTGTCTTCATGGTTTTGAAAGTAGTTTGCAGCTCCGCCCTTAAGCCAACCATACCTTCAACGATGCATGTTGTCGAAGCCTTCTCAAGCTTCGCGAGAGCATCTTCACTCACTTGCAGTCGAATGCTACATTTCTTGGCAGCCTTGTCCATCGCCTCTGCAACGAGGTCAGTCAGTGTGCTGGGAAGTGAGAGCATCATCGCCTTGCAGTCTGGATCTGCAGTTTTCCATGCGTTGTCGGTCAAATTCGTAGCCTCTTGGGGAGCTGGAAACTTGTCACCAGTTATGACACACTGTCGGTCTCCTTCCGTGCCGGCCTTTCCCACAAGGGTGCCGGAGACAAGTACGAGTGTAGCTGCGGGATCATCTGCTGGCGGTGTGGCTTTTATTGTACCATCCACTACTAGGTCTCCACCCTCCAACACACCCGGGGAGTCGCCCATCTTATTCTTCCTCTTTCACTACATGGTCGAAGTGCGGCTTTAACGACGCCACTAGCTCCTCATGGATGTCCTCCTTAGATAGCCGGCCACGACCCAGGAGGATCGAGTCTTTCGAGTTCAGGTTGAGGATGTATTCCCACCGCTCTAGTAGCTTCCGCCACTCGTAAATCACATGCAATCCAGATCCGACCGACGACATCGAAACTCCGTCCGACGGCTTCTGCATGTACAATACAGAAGTTTTTATCTACATTGTCACGAATCCACACCAATAGCGATAACACGTGCTACCTTCACGTCTAGATGCAACTCAGACAAGTAATTTTCGATGTCGCGCACAACCGCTTGGGCGTGACTACTGCCCATGCTTTTGGCGCCTGTGTATTCGACGGCGAATTGGCGCTTGAGCCACCTGCGTCGTGAGCATACCGTGGCATAACTGTCGTTGAAGGCGATTGAAAATTAGAATGCGTCGAAGAGCGATCAACGAACTTACTTGAAAACACTGGAAGCAAGGACCGCGTGCTTGTGCGTTGGGACAGTCCCTTTTGGATCGAAGTGGATCGTTCGGGTGCGGTAGATTCCACAAGGTTGCGCAATCAGATCATCGAGATGAATAATAACGATCATGCTGATACGTGCTTGCGGGGCGATATTGAGCCTGTGGTACCAATCAATAGGGGTTACTAAACTTGCTTTCCTTAGACGGAAACCAAACCAAATGTTAATGCCTTACACTTACTCGAAGTGAAGCGGAACGACGATGACCTCCTTCGACAATAGACCAAATTGTGACTTCAGGCTCAAGGGTTGTATAGGATCTCTCCCTACAGCTTCATTAAGCACCTTCGATGGTATGATGTGCAACTTTTCTAACTCTTGGCAGTGGAAGACAGTTGTCGCCTGCACTCTACAAAAAAGAATGAGTGGGTTATTCAACTGCAAACAACTTCCACAATCCAGGAGTGACTTACAGAATTGCGTAGTCGAGCAGAGGTGCAGGCCATTCTTTCGTGCTGTGTCATAGAAGTGAATATAGCGCCCTAGGCACTAAAACGTCAACCCAGTGCGTCAAAATCGGTTGATGACGAGAACCAAAGCGTAACTGCATGAAGCGGTCTTAAGCTTCCAGGGTTGGCGAAGAAACATCGAGCATGTGGCAGGAAAATGATTACAAAAGCTGGCCTGCATGACTATATGGCTTGAGGCGCATTAAGGGCGTGTTCATGTGCTCCGAAATGGGTATATATGACGGTGTTTGACAAAGCGTCACCAAAGCATGCGTAAACACCCACCCTACGATTAGGCGTGTCAAAAAACATGACACAATCATATCATGCTTCGAAACGCCATTCACCCTGTTCAACAATACCGTTTCGCAAATGATTTGTGATGCATCTACCTCGACACCGCTGAGGTAGATGCGGTTCAATCCCTACGAGCACGACACGTGGCTCATCCACCCGAGTGACAGGTGCGCCTCATCCGGCATGCAACACGATGATATCTAGCGGGGTTTTGCTCTAAGCTTGCAAATCGACTTTATTGTATTGGAACATTACGAGCTTTAAATGAATGCAAACATTATATCCCACACCCACAGAGGAAACAGAGCACTAGCTAAACATTAGTCTTCGACTTGTCAAGTGCACCGAGCACTTTGTTCTTCGATCCACGCTTTGATGGAACCATGTTTAGAAACAATTTCAGGTTCTCTCTCGGTCCAGAGTCAATGCAGTATCGTGCTGGCTGTCTTTCAGAAGACTTTGAATCTTCTCCGCCAGAAGCGGGATCCATTGATGCTTGTCGTGAACCACGTTCTCAAAACTAATCACTGCAGCTGGGATGCACGATGCTGCTTCAGCGGATTCGGTGGCCACTTCAGTGTCGTTCACAGTGGCTTTTGCAGCGTTCAGGGCTACTTCTTGCAATGTGTCTTGAGGATGTCCCATCAAACCCAGCCACAACACGCTGAGGGGCGTCGCCAACCCCGCACCAAAGATCAAAGGATTCACTCGGTTGGGAACAGTGCCACTCCCTTTCAGTGTTGCCGCAAACGCTATTCCCAAGCATAGCGCAGTCTCCCACTGAATGTCCTTGCTGGCCCTCTTATTCGTCATCGAGATGACGTTTCTGAAACCGCAAAATTTATAGACGACGTTGTCATCTCGATATGATAATGCGTGCTGAAATTAAAGTATATGATACTTACTTGTCGAAGCGGTTGAGCGCGAGCTCGTTCATCACGCTCCATACGCCAGTTGGAATTCGCTTCGGGAAATTGAGCTCTGATTTCCACTTCTCGATGTCCGACTGATCCATTCCGTAGCATGTGAGGTCCACATCCGGGAAAAAGACACTTCAGCAGACTGCGATCGTAAAATTTCTTGCGCCACTTTTCCATATAGCACCCCATATTTCTCTTCTGCCCACCAACAGTTTGCTCCGAAAAGTACTTAGGTTGCGGAGAATCTTTACGCCTCACAAAGAAGCCGCTCGATCTGAAGGGTCTATTAACCCCAAAATTTTTGCCCACCTTGTCGGGGACGATCTTTGAATGGTCCTGGACCTCAACCTGCCGACCATCTTTTTTCTCCGAAATCTCTGGCAGCTCTCGATTCTGCTGCGAGTTGTTCACTACCTGTAGAGCTCCGATTGGGTTCTCATCCTCTTCCTCGTTCCAGCCTGGCATCTTCTCTTTGTGGTAGCGCATTACCTCGTCGAACGTCAGCATACCACCCCCTTGCTTATCGGCGTCCTTTGCTGCACGCGCAATGTTGGCCGCTTGTTGTGTTATCGTCTCTGTTGAAGGGCGCGGTCGCTGTTTTCCACCATCCAGTGCTGAGTCTGGCGGGATCGGTGCCGCTCCCTCCATGACTTTCTCAGAGTCATCGGAAACCTCATCGCACTCTTCTCCTTCGCTATCTACAAAATCCCAGATGGCCATTACTTCTTCTGCCGCTCCCAGTGATAATTCGGGTGACTCGTCATCTGTCTTGGTCTGCCTCTCGTGTCCATACGAAGCATGTGCGATAGCTGGAGGCGGAGCCTCCTTGCGTGCCGTAGATGGGGCAACCTCGACAGCAGCATTCAGCTTAATATCAATAACCCTCAAAACTCTTTCTTGAGGATTTGGAAACCTGAAGAAATCTCATTTCGGATCACCGCAATAGCGGAGTCCATGCCCTTCTTAACAGCTTTCTCCAAACTTTCAAGTACGTTGCCCAGAAGCTGAACATGGAAACGCCCCTCGTTGGCGGCCTTAGCCACGGAGGCAGAGACTGCAGCATCCACCATTTTCCCGATCTCGCTCATCAACGCGTTGGGTTCTGGGGCCACACCTTGCTTAGCCATCCCTTCAGCTACCATTGATCTTGGTTGGTTGTCCGCATCCACCGGACACTGAGGCTCGACACCTTTCGATGGATTCAGGGGATCCTTCATGGACCCAGCTACTTGGTTCGCTGGTCCAACCCCGTTGTTTGGGCCAGCCGCTAACGCAGCTGTTGCGTCTTTCTTCTCATTCTCGATCACCCTGTCGCCCAAGTTGGAATGCAAGTCCATCTCCAGCTCCTCTTGGATTTGTACTTTGCTGAGCCGGCCAACACCGAAGTGTATCTTCGTGTTCGGTGGACTATGGAGGATGTATGCTTGCTTGTCGAAAATCTTGGACCACTCGTATATAACATGAAGACACGATCCAGGAGCAGACTTTCCCACACAATCCTTCGGCATCTGCAATCACCAGCAAAACATTATTAATACCCAGCATTAACAATACACGCATGAAAGAGATCAGTCTACCTTTTCTTCGAGGCGTAACTCAGACAGAGTTTTCTTCTAATCGCCGAGCACCACTTCATCCTAACGAGTCAGCTGATCGATGTTGCCTATGTATTCGACCTTGAATTGCCTTTTGAGCCACCTGGGAAACGTAGCACATCAACTTAGCAAGATCACATAGGCCGTAATGAATACTCATCGATACGTACTTGAACAATTTGGCAGCTAGATCCTGTTGGCGGTGTGATGGGACGGAGCCTTTCGGATCGAAATGAAAGGCGCGAGTGCGTTGATGTCCACGAGGCTTGTGAATTAAATCGTCCGGCCGCAGTAGCATGAGGAGGCTTGCACATGCATAAGGTTCGTCCTTTATTCTGCCAAAGATAGACACGGATCGGCCACTTCGGTAGACGACAACCGATTACAAAAGAACTGTGTTACTCACCCAGAGAACAGAGGTACGATTATCACCTCCTTGGACAACAACCCACGCTCCGTAGAGATGCCTTAGGGTGCAAGATGCTTCTTCTTGCTTGTTTTTGACGCGACCAACGAAGAAATGATGTGTAGCTTCTCCATCTGCTGTGTGTTGAGGACACGCCTCGCTTGCCTCCTGCATGAAACACCAGTCAGATTTCGCCATAGTCCAACAGAAGACCATCAATTAGACATCTCGAGACTCACAGTATAGCATAGTCGAGTAGCCGATTGGGCCACTCGGAAGTTCGGTTGCAGAAAACTTCGTATTGCTGCTTGCTCACAATAACCTCAACTCCACAACTGAAGATCTGCAGATAATCCACCATCGATCTTGGCAAAAATGAATGCCACACTTCAGCAAACAAGCGCGATGGAAGAGAGTTGCCCGTTGCAAACAATAGGAACAATATGTCACAATGACCAGGCTACGCTTAATAATAGTGGGTTTCAGCTCAGTTCAGGATCATCAAGGGTGTGTTCTATAGCATCACAACGGGCACTTGTATGGCTTCTAATCCGAGTCATCTAGTGTAACCATCGTTCACAAAAAAATTGCTAATCACAAACTAAAAAGTGATCCACATCCCATCGATCTAGCATCGCGCATGCACATCGAGGACGAAACGTGGCAAAGTTATTCGTACGGTCAATGGTACCCAGGTGCATGCCCTTACATCATCTCGCTCATTGTGGCAATCGGCGGTCACACAACAAAGTTGTTGAGCTTCTTTGGGAATCGGCAAAAACGCCTATCGCTGTGTGATTTCACCATCAACATCGGTTGCAACATTCAAGTATCGAAAAGATATGGTACACGTCGTTCGGATCACCCATATCTACGGGTGTCATATGTTCGTAGCTTTGTTGCCTCGTTTTGATGGGATGATGTGCAGTGTTGCACCCACGAATTCAGCAAGACCTGCTGCAGACACGTTGCATCCACACTAGAACACTATTACTCTGGCAACTACCCTACATATGCTCTCGGTGTCCTCGTCGCTGCACTCGCCGAAATGGCAGAGAATCTTAGATGTCATGACATGAGCTTCGGCAGCAACCTCGAGCAACTCGGACAATCCATGAGTCGCAGAAGTGGCAGCACGATGGGCAATCGCCTCGTCATCGATTGTGGCACGGGCTGTTTCGAGAGCCCCATCTTCTATCCCAAGGTCAACTGGGACACCTGTCGAAGCAGCCAGGAGTGCGAAAGTGTGGCCGAGATTCCTGCTGCGAAGACAAGGGGAGGCACCCCACTGGGTGCAGCCACATCACACCGTCCGAGTATAACCGCTCGACCGACGCCTGCGCAGATAGCCACGTCCCATTTTAAGCCCTTGTCCGGTCGCTCGGTAGTCCTACTCACAACATTGTGGAAACTGCAATGGACGAGGCAGATATAAATGGTGTTATAAAATCTCTATACGAACAGAGGCAGGTAAACATGTGGAAAGATATTTTTCGAGCCGGTCGAGGTTTAGCTCATACATGCCACTCCACACTCCTGTCGGCACATTTCTTGCGAAATTGAGTTCGTTCGCCCAACTCCTTACGTCGTCTGCAGACATCTTGTAATGCAACAAGTCCGTGTCAGGGAGGTAGGCCATCCAGCACACTGCAACGGTGAAGTTTCTGAGGGACTCATCTTTGTGACAGCCCATAGTGCGCTTCCGACAACCCACAGTTTGCTCCGAGCAGAAGCGCTGTTGTGCCGTACCTTTGTGACACACGCCAAACCCACTAGACCTGAACGGCCTTAAGATTCCCCACCTCTTTCCAAACTTTTCGGCTTGCACGGACATCAAATCCTCGGCTTCATGAGGTTCGGACTCCCGCAATCCTTCGATGCCCGTTTCTCCGCCCACATCAGCACAGCCACGTGCGGACTTCAAGTCATCTATCAGCCCCCGCGATGCAATCGCTTGCGGTGATCGCTGTTCTTGCACAGTTGTCTCTTGAATGTACGCCGCATGTTCACTCAGGAAACACCAGACTGAGCCAAACATCATCCGACCTCCCACATGGCCCACACCATTGTGACCACCTTTAGAGTCACCAGCCGCAGCCACTTTGAATGTCAGTTTCAGCGGATTCTCCACCTCAAGTCATGGCATTTTCGAATTTGCTGAAGTCCCAGCTCGCATCATTTCCCCCATAGGCGAAGTTCACGCACCAGCTGCTCTACTCGCATCACGTTTGGCACCGCCCATAGTAACCTCTGCATCTATGCCTCCTATAATCGCCCCCGCCACGCGTTCTTCTCTCATCGCTGCTGTCATTTTAGGCGTCATCCCACATGACCGATGTGGAAAAACCATAGAGATCCCTGGTAGCCATGTCGTTGTTGGATGCGGAACCATTGTCTGCGCACGACATTGCGTTGTCAGGCGAGGTCTGATTATGCTGTCCGTTGTTCCCGTCGACGGACGCGCTGGCTTCCTCGTCGTGCACACGCCTTTCCCTTGCAAAGAGTGATGCAATCCCTTCTTGGCATAATGCTGTTTTTCCATCAAAAAACGTTTCACGGATTGCCGCGCATATATCCTCCTTTAGCACTCCGAGAAGCTTCCTCTGTGATTCTCTCTCCCCCGTGATTTTGTCCACGACAGCTGCGAAAATTTCCCCCTTCAGCTTCACAAGAAACTCAGCATTCACGGTAGTAGCCACCAGGATTTCTGCCACTTTGTCGCCCAGGCCATCATGCATCTGCATCTGACTTTTATTCGCGCCCGCGAGTTAGTCCATCACAGCGGTGAAAATTTCCTCTTTCAGCTTCACTAAACTCTAAGCGTTCCGTGTCAGAATGAACGGACAGGAATGACTGTACTAGCACAAAGTTGGATACAAGTAGTAAACCCTAATCTAGTGTACCCCCTAAGGTGTAACCCACTACAGCCTACAATCATATAAACATATAATGTTTGACACACCCCCATAGGCGCAGTGGGAGACAACCACAGGGTCACGAGACCAGTCAAAGCAAAGGAAGGCAAGCTCAGGGTGGATCTCAAGGATTCCACATAAATTCCGAGCACAAGCAAGTGGCCACAAGGCCAGTTCACATGCAGGTTTATAACAGAGCAAGAGATACAGTGATCACAACCTAGCAAGAGTAAACATGCAGGTATAGATATATATAGTGATCATAGTACAAGCAAAGTCAAGAGGTAAGTAAGTGAGGTCCAGTAGGCACAAGGCCTAGTAGAGTGCAGAAGCGCTGATGGTCACGAGGCTGAAGCGCCTTGGTGAACACATCAGCAGTGTTGGCCTCAGTGGCCACGTAGCGAATACAAAGCTGACCGCGCTGCTGCAGCTCTTGAGCAAGGAAGTACCGCAGGGCGATGTGCTTCGTTCTGTGCTCCAGTCTGTGCTCCTCACACAAGGCAATGGCAGCCTTGTTGTCGACGTACAGTACTGGAGGAGAACGAGGCGGCTCTCCGAGGTCGGTCAGCAGGTAGGTCAGCCAGCGTAGCTCCTGGGCAGCCATGGCTGTAGCGTAGATCTCAGCCTCGCAACTGGAGCCGAGAACAGAAGAAGAGCGCGTAGAGCGCCAAGAAACTGAGCCAGAGCCAAGGCTGAAGGTGTAACCCTGAGACGACCGCTGAGTGGCCTGGTCGTCTGCCCAAGAAGCGTCTGAGTGCCCTGTGAGAACAACTCGGTCTCGCCCTCCAAGCACAAGCCCCATGCCCGACGTACTGCACAAGTAGCGCAACACCCTCTTAGCGGCATCCATGTGCTCCTTCCTGTGACGGCCAGGAGCGACATAGCGTGCAAGGATGCTAAGAGGGTATGCAAGGTCAGGTCGAGTGCAGGTCATCAGGTACATGAGGCAGCCCACAAGCTCTGGATACGGGCCACTCGGCTCTACGGACTCATCCGAAGGCAGAGCTGAGAGCGAGTGACCGGTAGGCAGAGGAGTGGACTGAGGCGAGGAGTACGTGAAGCCAAAGCGCTGGAGAACCTGCTGCACCATGTGTGACTGAGTCAGGGTGATGGTGCGCCGTGCTCTGTCCCGGGTGATCCGCAAGCCAAGATAGCTTGTCAGCTCACCCAGGTCTGTGCACGTGTGTCTCCTCTGCAGCTCCGACTTCACGTAGGCGAGTCCTGCAGTGTCAGCAGTGGCAAAGACCAAGTCGTCGACGTACACGAGGATGTAGAACGGCGGCAGCGAAGTGTCGGTGCGCAGGAACAGTGACGGGTCAGCTGTAGAAGGCGCGAACCCAAGAGCCGCAAGTGTAGTCCTCAGTGTGTCGTGCCACTCACGCGGAGCCTGGCGGAGACCGTAGACCGGCCGCTGAAGCCTCCACTGGGTACCAGGAGGAAACGACCCAGTGAAGCCAGGTGGGCGGCGCAGCCAGATCTCCTCGTGCAGGCTGCCCTGCAAGAAAGCAGTGCTGAAGTCAAGTGAGTGAAGCTCGTAGTCGCGGTGAGCGGCTATGTGCAGCAGCACCCGAAGAGTAGTCATCTTCGGGGTGGGGGAGAAGGTCTGGAAGAAATCAACTCCCTCTCGCTGACTGAAGCCTCGAGCCACGTAACGCGCCTTGAAGACAGGCGGAGAACCCGGCGGCCGCTTCACCCTGAAAATCCACATGCCACTGACGATGTTCGCCCTAGGAGGGGGAACCTCGTCGACGTAGGTGCGTGTGGACTTCCAGGAGGCCATCTCGGCGTCCATGGCTGTATGCCACTGAGAGGAGTAGGGACCCGCCATCGCCTCAGCGTAAGTGCGCGGGGTCGGGATGTCTGGTGCATCCGGGTCTCCCTCAGGGGCAACTAGCAAGGACACGAGACGGGGCAAAGCAGCAGCAAGACACTGGAACTCCTCCTGTCTGTCCTCAAGGACGTCCGTGCCAAGAGCACACTCACCCCCGACGGACGGAGGACAGACACACTCAGACTCAGACTCAGCAACAAGGCTAGCAGCGTAGTCTAGACGACAGGCAGCAGCAAAGTCAACCAACTCAGCGACCAGAGCAGACGCAGTCGAGGACTCAAAGGTAGGGTCAGTGACAACAGTAGCGAGGAGACGCGTGACAGTAGGGTGCTCAGCACGATACTGGTCAGACTCAGGGTCCGGAACGTGAGGCAAAGAAGACGCAGGAGGAGACGGTAGAGGGACACGCTGAGGAGCAGTAGAGGGACGCAGAGTCATGTAGTGAGTGCCTGGGACAGGAGGAGGACGCTCACGACGGACACGACTACCAGTGCGAGCAGGACGAACAGGCGACGCAGGACGAGACTCAGGCTCACGACGCTCTGTAAGACCTCCTGTGGGACCAGTGTAAGGAGAGGGAGCAGGGAGAGGCGAGGTAGGCGGTAACAGTGACTGCGGCTGGACAGGCAGAGGACACTCTACGGAGGGAGGAGGACAAGGAGGAGGAGCCTGCCCAAGAACCTGCTGAAGGAGCGGTACGAAGTACGGTCGCGGCCGCGCAGCGTCTCCAGAAGCAGAAGAGACTCCAGCGGCCGGGTCCACAGCACCAGCAGCAGCCCCACCGGCCGGGTCCTCAGCACCAGTAGTAGCTCCAACGCCCGGGTCCTCAGCAGTAGCAGCAGCGCCACCGCTCGGGTCCTCAGCTCCAGCAGCAGCTCCACCGTCCGAGTCCTCAGTACCAGCAGCAGCTCCACCGTCCGGGTCCTCAGCACCAGCAGCAGCGCCACCGCCCGGGTCCGCAGCTCCAGCAGCAGCTCCAACGTCCGAGTCCTCAGCACCAGCAGTAGCTCCACCAGGCGGGTCCGCAGCACCAGCAGCAGCTCCCACGTCCGGGTCCTCAGCACCAGCAGCAGCTCCACCTCCAGGGTCCGCAGCACCAGGAGCACCACTCCGAAGACTGCAGCGCCGTGTGTACCACTCGCGGATCTGCTGAATGGGGGGGAGCTCCTGGGTAGGAGGGGAAGTACCGGGACGAGCTCCAGCAGCACCTCTCCGGAGGCGGCAGTACTCGAGGTACCTCTCCTGCAGCTGCTGGGAGGAGAGGGCTCCTCCAGGTGTAGCACGCTCAGGCTCAGCACCCCCAGACGCAGCACCCCCAGACCCAGCACCCCCAGGCTCAGCACCTCCAGGCTCCGCACCTCCAGGCTCCGCACCTCCTGGCTCAGCACCCCCAGGCTCCGCACCCCCAGACTCAGCACTCCCAGGCTCAGCACCCCCAGACGCAGCACCCCCAGGCTCAGCACCCCCAGACGCAGCACCCCCAGGCTCAGTACCCCGAGCAGGACGAGAGTCAACAGCTACCTCGACAGGCTCACCCGGGTCTACCTAGGACACACCTGAGGGAGCGGCACCCTGAGGGGGGAGGGGGTCTGGTACCTCAGCACCTGGAGCAAGGAAGAGAGGCGGGGGGGGGAGCGGGGCAGTGCGGTAGGGGAAGAGGCGGTAGTAGGGGACAGACTCGTCAAAAGTGACGTCCTGAGAGGCCAGGACACGCCGCGAGGTGGGGTGGTAGAACTGCCAACCAGGGGCGTCCGGGACAAAGCCAAGAAAGACGCAGGGGACAGCGCGACGGGAGAGCTTGTCCGCAGACGTGTCGCGGACAAAAGCTCGGGATCCCCAGACCCGAAAACGCGACGCATCGCCAGCCTCTCCCGTCCAACGCAGTGTCGGAGAAGTCTCGGGCAAGGAGACACGGGGCCAGAGGTTGAGCTGATGCGCAACGTATCGGACTGCAAACGGCCACAGAAAGTGGGGGGCAGCCGCATGAACCAAGGAGGTACGAGCGACCTCCATGACTAATCCAATGCGGCGCTCAGCAACCCCATTCTGCTGTGGAGAGGCCGGAAGCGTGAACGACTGCTCAATGCCCTCCTGCTGACAGAAGGCCTCCAAGAGGCCAGAGGAAAACTCTCCACCTCTGTCAGAGTGCAGACGCAGGACAGGGAAGTCGGAGTGGAAACGCTCACTGAGCTGGAGACGAGATCTGCGGATCCAAGGGATCAAGACATCAGGGACGTCACCCTTGGTGCGCAAGGGGAAGACCGTGGTGTAGCGCGAGAAGTCGTCAACAACAATCAGGAAGTACCTCTCCTGACCCTGGCCACGGACGCGGGCTGGGCCCCACACGTCCATGTGGAGCGTCTGCAAAGGAGCAGTCGTCGGGGGAAAGGAGGAGGAGTGAGGAGCGGCGCGCTGCCGTCCCTCGACACAGGGAAGACAGGGAGGAGCAGGTGAGGCTGGAAGGGGAGGGAGCACCCTGGGAAGCCCAGCAACAAGGTCCCGTTTGTGCATGGCCCGAAGGCGCTGCACAGACGGGTGACCAAGGCGGTGGTGCCAAAGGACAGTCTCATGTGCCAGAGAGCGACACGAGCAGGGGGCGGACAATAGCTGTCAGTAGCTGTCCGCACCAATGCCAGTTTGTCAACAAGATCAGCATGCATCTATCGATCATATGCTCTCACGGCCGAGAGTGTGTCAACCACGGCTGCGCACATTTTCTCCTTCAGGTTCTGAAGAATTTGAGCGTTCACTTTACTAGCCATCCTGATCTGTTCCAGAGTGTACCCCACATCACCCTGCAGCTGCATCCGAGAATCCTTCTCGACAAATAACTTTGCGTCGACAGCGGCGCAGTCCCTAAAATCTCTGCATTCCGGTCAGATGATATTTTAACCTGCGCGAGCGTTTTGACCAAGCCCCCTTGCACTTGCCTCCTCATTGACTCCATGTAATCGCTTGGTAGAATCACCTTCAGATGTGCCTCCAGCGCCGCCCTAGCCAGGGCCTGATCTATTGATTCCATGACAATGTCTTTCATTGAACGCAGCACTAGGTCATACTGCTTTCCAAACGCACTTGTTGCAGCGTCCGCCAACACCCTCTTCGTCACGTTGAAGTTCTTCTTCATCTCGTCCCGCAGATCCACCATTGTCTGGCGTTCCTTGACAAGCTGTCCAAACAAATCCCTGTGTCGGTCCCGGAGTAGATTTTGTTGTCTATGGATGCGACGGTCAAGACTGTCAATTATGCGCCCCAACTCGCGCATAATGGAGCTGCAGCTGCCATTCTTCTCCGCAGCGGAGGCTGCAAGACTACGCATTACACCCGCCATTCGTAGAAGTAAATCATCCGTTGCGCCACTTGTACCCCCAGTTCTGCCTTCACCAACCTCAGCAAAATCTGTTTCCGTCTCTATGTAGAGGGCAGGCCCTCCCAGCACTTCACGCAATTGCTCCGCTGCATTGCGAAATTCAACAGAGGCTCATCCTGAACTACATGGGGTGAATCTTCGCGGGATGTTGAAGGTGTACCTGACGTGGATGTCGCTGACTCGTCAGACGTGGAATGGTATACGGATGACACCCTGACCGTTTCATCGAGGTTCCGTTCCATCGCGCCTGCCCCACCACCGGCACTGCCATCCATCCCTTGAAGTTCGGAGCCCATCATCACCGCTGCCTGAATGCAATCCGCAAGTCCCTGTTCGACACTTGCAATGTTCCGTATGAACGTTCGGAGGTCCTCAATCCCTGCTTCTGTTGGGTGCAACAGCTGCTTCTAAAGCATCTCTTCGAATCCTGTCGAAGGCGCTCTGTGGGCGATAGCTGGGCAGACTTCGGGAAACTCTTCTTCAGTTTGCGGCACGACACCACTCTCGCGATTGCACCCGTCTTCCGCTACGGATGGCCCCTCAGATTGCAGTTTCTCGAACCCGTGATTAATTGCCGCATCCACCATTTGCACATCTCCAGAAGCGGTCACGCAGTCATCATGTGCTGTGTTTGCAGCCATCTCACTCAAACAGTTGGCTCCCAAGTCGCCTAGTTGATCACCTTCCACAGCAACCCATGCGTGTGGCTCTGCGGTCGACACATGCACAGCCTGAACAGCCGCATCGTTGACATTGCACTTTCCGCACTCTCCGTCCTCACCCTCCGCCTCAGCGTTTGGAAACCTCTCTTGGTGTTCCTCCATCTGGCAGCACCTCTGCAGCAATCTGGAGCTCGGATGCCATGAAAGTACTTGTATTCAACTGTCGCATACAATGCCGATGCCGCTGAACTTGTATTCACTCTAGTTGCCGGTCCATCCATAGCTTCGCTCAAACGCATCCCCTCAATCACGACAGTCGCGGAGGCTGGTATGCGACGCTCTCCGCCGCGCGAAATGTGGTCCAAGAATTCGTCCAATTCCTGGTGAGTAGAGTCCTCCGCTGCTACAAGCACATCGTTCCGATTGTCCGCGGACTCTGGCTGGTCGCTTCTCTCCCCGTCGTTACTGACCCCCTCCGTCACCGGCTGAAGTGCATCTGTCTAAATGCGCAGACGATCAGCTGCATCTTCACGAGCCTTCTTGAAAGCCTCCACGACAGTCAGCTGTCTGTCTACCGATCTATTCCGGCTACTCCTGTACGTAATCAACCGTGAAGGAACACCATCAACCGCACGCTCACCCAGGATTGCGTCACATTGGGCTCGCACTCCACCATCCTGCAGGCCGTGACCCTTGGTGTTGCTTAGTCCCCTCTTCGCCTGACGGGTTGAAGTGTTCCCTGCATCTGGCAAGCAGTTTCTGCAAAACCTCCTCGTCTTATTTTCAGGAAAGGTAGGTCGCTTCGGAGCTGACACAGGGCATCCCAACAGTCGATGAGCTTGCACCAGAGATGTGCAATTTGGAGTCCAGACCCCACCTCCCTTCTCCCCAATGTTTGTGTCAACTGTAGTGGGGACGAATACCGTAACAAGATTAGGCTAGTAAGGACAACCATGGGTCAACAACGAATCGAGCTGGTTGACACTAATCTGTCCTCTCTCCATCGTCAGGTTCGACAAACGTTCGCGCAGATGTTCCTAAGTCCCACCCGATGTACTGTTGCGCAGTTCATGGTCATTGCTGCGATACTCCACCAAATGTAGCTGCTCTTTGAGCCACCTGCACTGGTTAATATGACCAAATCAGAAGTGCTCTTTGGAACGATCGATCGCGATAAATCTTCGCAATACGTACTCTGTCACATCTTTAGCCACAACAGTATGCCGAGGAGAGGGTGCAGAGCATTTGGGGTCGAAGTGCACCAGCCTGGCGTGATATTCAGAAGCACCATCTGCAGTTAGGTCATCGGGGCGCAGTTGGAGGAGTAGGCTGATGCGTGCACCAGGATCATCTCGAATTCTGTCGATGACAAAACACGCATGAGTCGTATGTATGTATGACAAGGTTCGAGGTGCGGAGATAACTACTACAACGAGAGCTAGACTACGGCTTGCCGCAGGGCGAGGTGCCACCAGTGGTGCTGCATGTATGTGTGACAAGGTTCGAAGGTGCTCGCAGATGATTGGCGTGCAGTGCCTCGTCACCTGCACTCTTGTCAGCCGACCCCAAAGTCGGCTACCCGAAGTCGGCGTCACCAAGTTGACGCCCTGCTACTCGACGCCCAGCTGCTCGGCGTCCTGAATTCCTCTGTCGAGGTCAACGTCGGCCCATCCTACGTTGCCCATCGTGTTTAGCCGACCACCAGGTCGACATTACACCTGGTCGACCAGCCACCAAGTCGACCAGCAGGCCTGGTCGACCAACCAAGTCGACCAGCAGGCCTGGCCGACCACCCAGGTCGGCCAGGAGTTCTGTCAGCCAACCACCCAATTCGGCTGCCCCAATTTGGCGTCACCACGTCGACACCATCCGCAGGTCGACTTCCCAGGTCGACCTCCCTGAAGTCGGCGCCATCCTGAAGTCGGCGCCATCCTGAAGTCGGCGCCCATGCAGTGGCACCCGTGCAGGTCGACTTCCTCGTCGACCAGCTCGCCCACTACTGCAGGTCGGCTGCACCCCTACACCCGACCACGAAGTCGGCTCCGCCCAAGCGAGGACGAGGCCAACACACAACTCCCGTTGACACGAGGGAATAAGCGCACACTTACGTGGACCACAGAGGCATGACGACGACCTGGTTGCAAAGTGGTCTTGAATCTCGACTATGCCACATTGGTTGCAAAGGGGTATAGGCCCTCGCGTCTTCGATAAACTTGGTTGTCACCAAGGAAAAAATTTCCGCAACGGTCGATGGCAGGTTGGACCATGCAAGCTCTTTGTATTCAGAACAGTGAAACAGTCAGTTCATGTTTAGGAATGTTAAGTACAATAGTTTCAACAACTCATAGTATCGCCTAGTTCAGCATGTTTTGGCTCCACTCGGATCTCTCGACCGGAAGCGCGAGTACTCCTCCCTTGATAAATTGACGTGTACACCCACTCCCACGACTTTTAACGCGTTCTCCATTACCCAGAAAGATTGTGATTTGAGTTGAATGGTGGTGAGCAAAAAAATGAAGAAAACTTACTTCCTGGTTTTTATATGACACCGATCACATCTAGTAGATTTGGGCCTTGTGTTTGGTATACCCGTCTCTTTTGTATCGCATGTATCTTCTTGTCGCGTATAACGAAGTCTGATGTGTGCATCACCTTCTCTATCCTATGGCACTGTACAGCTACTCCACGTATGAGGTGCCAGAATGTCAGCCAATCATCATGGGCCATAGATGATAGGTGTACACAGGTCGCATTGCCACGTGTTGGACCGCATGCGCGCCTATGTTTTTTTTGCGGGAACCTCGCGAATCATGGTCCATGGAAAGTCACGTTGCTGGAATTCTGGTTCTACTGGTGGGTGGAAAGCGGAATTAGTGGCACCAGGCATTTGAAGGTCTGGTCGACTTCCCAGGTCGACCACCCGAAGTTGGCGCCCTCACGAAGTCGGCGCCCATGCAGTGGCTCCCCGTGCAGGTCGACCAACCTCGTCGACCAACTCGCCCACTGCTGCAGGTCGGCTGCACCCTACACCCGACCACAAAGTCGGCTCCGCCCAAGCGAGGACGGGGCCAACATACAACTCCCGTTGACACTCCCCTGCCGCGTTCACGCTTGGGCCCCCAGCCCACACGACAGTACTTCTCGGAGACAAGCTCGTCGACGTGCACCCAACCCACAGCACGTTGTCCACCGCACCAGCCATGCAAGAGGGCATGGCACCTACTGCTGCACGTCGTCGTCGCCGTCGCCCACGTCGGCCAGACGCACTTGGCCGATTGCAACGGAGCACCGGTTGAAGGCCGGATAGTGCAGCGCCTTCGTCAAGAAGTCGGCCGGCTGCTCAGCGGTCGGGATGTACTGCAGCGCAAACTTCCCCCGCTTCACCATGTGCTGCAGCCAGGCCTGTCGCCGCTCCATGTGCTTGAGGTTGCCCGTCAACCCCATGCCCTCGGCGACTGTGATGGCCGACTTGTTGTCCACCCTTAGGACCGTCGGCCTCCCAGCATCTAGCTGCTGGAACTCTGCCAAGAGGAAGCGAAGTCGGCGTCCCTCCTTGCCAGCTTCGACGGCCGCCACGTACTCCGACTCGGTCGACGACAGCGTCGCGCACTTGATGCGCTGGCTCGACCAGGAGACTGCGGCTCCTCCGTAGACGAACACGTAGCCGCCCGTGCTCGTCCTATTCTGCTTGTCGCCGGCGTTGTCGGCGTCCACGTAGCCGACCAGCTCCAGCGACTCAGGTCCACCGCCGAACTCCAGTGCCGTGTCACGCGTGTTGGCGAGGTAGGCAAGGCAGCGGTCGACCTCGCGCCAGTGCTGGTCGCTCCTCACCGTGAGGCCGCTCCCCAGCTTGCTGCAGGCGAAGGCGATGTTCGGCCTCGTCGTCGTCGCCGCGAACTGCAGCGAGCCGACCTTCTGCTGGTACTCCTCCTCCTGTCGCTCCTGCGCCTCCTCGTCGTCGAAGGTGAGCTCGGCGTAGGCGTCGACCGAAACGGGCGTCTTGGGGGTTCGGCCGGTCTGCTCCTGGTCGAGGAAGCGCCTACGCAGCTTGTCGGCGTAGCCCTGCTGGTGCAGCCATAGCTTCCTCACCGACCTATCGCGCACGATCTCCAGCCCGAGGTACTTTTGCACCGGCAAAATCTCACGCAGCTCAAAGGCGGCCTCCAGCAGCTCCTTCAGCTCCTTCAGCATCGCGGTGCTGCTGCTGGCGGCGAGCAGGTCGTCGACGTAGACCAGCACCCAGCAGGTCACCTCGTCGACGCCGACCTTGAAGTAGTGAGCCCCGTCGACCTGGCTCTTCTTCCATCCAGCGCCGACCAGCACGTCGTTGAGAGCCTTGTACCATAGCAGCGGCGACTGCTTCAGCCCGTACAGGCTCTTCAGCAGCTTGCACACCCGGTCCGGCTGGTACATGTACAGCACACGGTCGAGCTTGCTCTGCAGGAAGGCATTCTTCATGTCGAGCTGCATCAGGTTGAGGTCGAAGACGGCGACGATGCTGAGGAAAATCCGCAGCGTGACGTAGCTGCTCACCAGCGCGTACGTCTCGTCGTAGTCGGCGCCATACACCTGCGTGAAGCCCTTCACGACCAGCCTCGCCTTCTCGCGCTCGACGGTGTCGTCGATGTGGTACTTCGTCGTCAACACCCACCGGTTCTTCATGATGTTGACCCCGGGTGGGCGTTCGACCAGCTCCCAAGTGCCCATGCCGATGAGGCTGCGGATCTCCTCCTCCATGGCGGCCTTCACCGCCGGACCCTTCCAGCTAGCCAGCGCCTCCTTCACCGTCATCGTGGAGATATCCCAACGATGCTCGGGGTCGGCGTGCATGTCGGGGTCGAGCTCCAGCAGGTCTTCATCCTCATCGGCGTCGTCGTACAGCAGGTCGTCGTCCTCGTCGACCACGTCATACACCGTGGTGAAGGCAGCCGGGACGAAGAAGTCGGGAGGCCTCCGAAGGCGGCCTGTACGCCGTGGTCCAGCCTGGGCCTCTCCCACGTCACTGTCGGTGGACTCTTCGTCGCCCAACTGCTCCCCTTCATCGTCCTCGTCGTCCTGCTGCACCTCGGTCGGCGTCCCGACCGATTTCTCCCCTGCGGTCAGCTCCCCTGCCGACTGCCAGGTCGCCGACTGCTCCTTGGTCGGCCTTGTTGCTGCCTGCTCCCCTGTCGGCTGCTGCCTTGCTGGTGCCTTCGTGGCCGGCTTCATCCAAGTCAGTTGCTCCTCCTCGACATGCTCTTCCCCGACATCGACTTGCCGCTCATCACGTCGGCCACCGGCAATGCCCTTGGCCGGCGCCGAAGGTGACGTCCCACGACTCCCCTCATCGCCGGAGGCCGACACAGGAGTCAGCTCGCGCAGGTCGGCCACAAGGGGAGGGGCAGGGGTCGGAGGAGAAGGAGAAGGAGGACGGACGACCGCGGCATCCTCATCAGCAAGCTCACCGACCTCGGCGAGCAGAGGCAGCGTCGCCGTCGAGGTATCAGTCGGGGGGGTGGTCGGCGTCCGTCCTGACACCGGCCCGTGCTCCGACTTCCACACCTCCAGCGACATGTCCTCGTAGAACACCACGTCCGACGTGGTGACCACCCGGTTGTCGGCGATGTCGAGGAGCTCCCAGCCCTTGCTCGCCTCCGACACGCCAAGGTGAAGGCCCCACTTGGCCTTCGGCTTCAGCTTCCCACCACGCTGCTGCTCGGGGACGAGGAACTGCGCCATGCAGCCCCACACGCGTGCCAGCGATAAGTTGGGCTGCTTCCCGGTGAGCAACTGGTACGGTGTCGTCCCCGGCGTCGCCGACCTCTCCAGGCAGTTGCGGACCCAGACAGCCTGCCGCAAAGCGAGGTGCCACCAGTGGTGCTGGACGCCCATGTGCAACAGCATCGTCCGCACCGACTCCACCACCGTCCTCATCTCCCGCTCCGCCATGCCGTTCTGCTGCGGAGTGTATGGGCAGGTGAGGTCGTGGAGGATCCCCTTGCCGTCCACGAGGGCGGTGAAGTCCTTTCCGAGGAACTCCCCTCCCCGGTCAGAGCGCAGCATTAGCACCGACTTCTTGGTCTGTCGCTCCGCCATCACCAGCCACTGCTCGAACTCCCGCAGCACGTCGGACTTCTTGGCGACCGGCCGCACCCACACGAAGCGAGTCTTACGGTCCTTTAGCAGCAAGAAGTACAGGCTGCCGTCCTTGGCAGCCACGCGGAATGGCCCGCACAAGTCGATGCGCACGACGGCCAACACGTCGTCGGCGTCGGAGCCGTGGTCGGGGAAGGTGTGCCTCGCCAGCTTCCCGCCGACACACGAGACACACGGTGAGTCGGCGCCCGTCGCCGACTTGAGGTCCAGCCCAATGACGACCTCGTTCTTCGCCGAGCGCCTGATGGTGTCCATGCCAATGTGTGCAAGCCGAGCATGCAGCCTGTCCGGCGTCGACCTCGTCTTCGAGACGATCGCCCGCAGGGCCACTACCTCTGGCGTGTGTGACGTCGACTTCGTCGAGCAGGGACGCAGGTCGGTGCAGAGGACTCGCCCGGAGTACGTCGCCTGACCAAGCACCTCTCCTACTGCCGAGACGAGCAGCAACCCGTCGCCATCCTTGTGCAGCTTCACGCCGTGCTCCTTCAGCTGGCCAGACGACAGCAGGTTTGCCCGCACACCCGGGACGTACAGTACGTCGGGGATGAGCACCTGCTTCCCGGCCTCGCCTTGCAGGGCGACGGTGCCGCGGCCCTGGACGTCCTGCAGCGCCCCATTGAAGCCACGCACGTGCTTCACGTCGCCGCTTGGCCCCAAGTCGACGAAGGCGTCCTTCGTCCCCATCAGGTGGTGGGAGCAGCCGCTGTCGAGCAGGACCACCGCCGGATTCGCCTGCACAGCTGCCGCCACCGCCTGAAAGTCCTCGCCGGCCTCCGGCGCCAGCGAGACGGTCGGCTCCACGACGCCGACCAGAGAGCACGACGCCGACTTGTCGTCCTTCCCCTTGCCGCCAGCAGAGGAGTCGGCGTCCTTCGCCGAGGTCGACGACTTGGTCGACGTCTTCTCATTGCGTGACTGGTTTCCTCCTCGCCGAGGACGACGACTGCCCGACCTCCCGCGGCCACCCTTGGCGTCGTCGTCGTCGGAGTCACTGCGGTCGGGGCACTCGAAGGAGAGATGGTCGGGGTCGCCACACAGCCAGCACTCCCGACGTCGACTTCCTCCTCCTCGACCGCTGTCCTTGGTCGACTTCTTCTTGTCGACTTCCTTGGCCAGCTTCCAGCCACTGCTACCACCGCCGCCAGGCTGTCCGCGCTGCCCCGGTCGACTTCCTTGCTTCGCCGGGGCGACGAGGTTCGCCTGTGCCAAGAGCTCCTGTGACCGCTCTGCCTCCTGCATCGCCTCGTCCTGCAAGATGTACGAGGTCAAGTTGTCCTCGTTGAGCGTCGTCCTAGTGCTCGGCGCCATTGACAGCCGCTTCAGAAGGTTGTAGCTGCTCGAGAGTCCCTGCATGACGTGGGTGACGTACGACGCCGTCGAGTACTGCGCGCCGGCCATCCTGATGGTGGCGAGAATTCGCCAAGCCTGGTTGCAGTAGTCGGTCGCCGTCTCCTCGTCGCCCATACGCAGGTGCGTCAGCTGCCCCTCCAGCTGGGCGATGAACAAGTCGTCGGTGACTTGGTAGGTCGACTCAATGAAGTGCCACGCCCGGTGGCCGGCGTCGAGGTACTCTCGGCACCACTTCAAGGCGATCTGCACGTCCGGCGAGCAGCACCGCGAGATGACCGTGAAGGTCAACAGCTGCACGGCGCGGAACTCCGCACGCAAGTCGGGGTCGTCCGGCGTCGCCACGGTGCCTCGAGCAAAGCTGATCAGCCCGGCCATCTCCAGCTGGGGCTCGATGGCTTCCTTCCAGGTGAGTATGTCGGGTCGACCAGTGAGCGGCGGGGTGACCAGGATCCTATCCGGCGTGAACTTAAAGTAGCCGTAGCTCGGTGCAATCCCGCCTGCTGTCACCTGGGTCGCCGACATCGGCAGAGACCCACTTCGTCGACCGCCGACATTGCCATGCGAGGAGCCTGCAGCCGCCGACGGCCGCACAACCTGCGCCAGAACGCCGCCGACTTCATCGGCATGTATCACACCTCTATGCCTAGACGTGCCTCCCGCACTGCTGCCGACCTGGTCACCACCGGCATTGACGCCCACGTCGACGCCGCCTTCGTTGGTCACCGGTCGAGGAGAGGCCGGTCAAGAAGGGTGCTCCGTCGCCCACATGGTGCGGAGTCCAGCCTCGACGACCGCCCAGGGTATCGCCCCGTACTCCTGGGCCTCATGGCGTCTCCTCGCATCCTCCAGCCGTCCCTCCAGGGTGTCCATAACCTTGGCGTCACCTACGCGCACGCTAGTGACTGCACGGCTGCCGGCCTACGAACAACTTAGGTAAGTGATGTCTACGTCGACCTGACTGAAAGGTAAGTCGGGTGCCGTTCCACGCTCACCTACCATGCGGAGATAACTACTACAACGGGAGCTAGACTACGGGCTAGGCACGGGTGCTCGTGTGATCTCTGCGTTCGTTGGTCCTTAGTCGTTTTCCTAGTGTACACACTGCTTGCTAGTTCACAAGGTAATTTGGCAAGAGTTTTACTCGATAACGTTGACAATAATGATACAATGAAGTTGGCAAGGCAAGACTACATCAGAGCTAGCATGCAAGCAGGACGACTGCCAGTGCAGCACGGTCGACCGCGTGCCAGCACGACCTGGTCGACCGCGCCCCAGCAGTGCAGAGTCGCGGCTTGCCAACACTGCAGGTCGACGGCGTGCCAACATCGCAGGTTGACGGCGCGCCAACGTTGCTCCCGCAGGACAGCAGCGCACCTACTTCGCAGGTGCTCGCAGATGATTGGCGTGCAGTGCCTCGTCACCTGCACAGCGCACACACCACATCAACTTCGTGCTGACGACTGCTTCTGATGCACCACGTCGACCTCAGGATACCATCACCGAGGTCGTCCTCGCCAAAATCACCTGGGCGAACGTCGCATGCCTCCGCAGAACCTCGTCACCCAGGTAACCTGGTCGACCGAGCAACCAGGTTGACCAGGGGCTCCTGTGCGTGCCCGTCGACCACCCAGGTCGACGACCACTTCCGGTCGACCTCCCCAGGTCGACCACTGCCTCTGGTATGTGCCGGTCGACCTCCCAAGTCCACGGTCACCTCTAGTCGACCTCCCCAGGTCGACCACTACCCCCTGGTCGACCAGCTCCAAGTCGACGTCACTCCAGGTCGACCAGAAGGTCTGGTCGACTTCCCAGGTCGACCACCCGAAGTTGGCGCCCTCACGAAGTCGGCGCCCATGCAGTGGCTCCCCGTGCAGGTCGACCAACCTTGTCGACCAACTCGCCCACTGCTGCAGGTCGGCTGCACCCTACACCCGACCACGAAGTCGGCTCCGCCCAAGCGAGGACGGGGCCAACATACAACTCCCGTTGACATAAGGTAACCCTGATCTCCCTCTCTCTCTTACCCTTTCTTGCTGACTCCGCACACATCACTCCCGCTGACAAGATCTCGGACCATGGTTTCGCGGTTGAGGTTACCCTGAAGGTAGACACCAAGGCGCGTCTGGGTCCAAGTATCTGGAGGTTACAGGCTGCTATGGTAACAGACCCAGTGTGAGACAGATTATTGAAGAGTTGTTATCCAAAATACAGGTTACAGACGGTAAGAGCTTTGAGCTGCTGCTGGCAAGGCTCAACGTGCATCTGCGTGCGTATACAAGGGAGGAGAGTAAACGCGTTCGCGCGACGTTCACTCACCTGATGTCGGCTGTGGCAGACCTTTGGCAGGCAGTGATGGCAGACCCAAGATGCAGCCGTCTGCGCGGTCTTCTGGAAGAAAAAGAAGGGTCACTGAAAGAATACTTGGCCAACAAGCGTGACCGGCAACATCTGATGGGAGGCCTGGACACGGAACTCACTGGAGAGGTCACCGGGAAGCAGTTGTCGGCCCTGACAAAAACGCGGAAAAGCAGGACAATGATAAATGAGGTCACTGTCGGAGGGACTTCAGTGTCGGGTGCGCAAGAGATACTCACAGCGGCCTCGGACTATTTCAGGGGGATCTTCGGGAAGGATAAGAGGCTTGATTTCAGTGACTGGAGGCCTGTGAGGGACAGACAGCTCAGGACTGGAGAAGCAGTGGGACTGGATGCAGACAGGACTGAGGAAGAGGTGCTGGCTGCTTTCGCATCGCTGGCGAAAAACAAGTCACCGGGAAGTGACGGCATGCCGAAAGAGTTCTTCGAGGCCAACTGGGACCTCCTGGGGAAGAGTTTCATAGCACTAGTCAAAGATTTCTCTGAGACGGCGGTGCTCCCCGAGGCGGCGAAGGGTGCTGTAACGATTCTCCTGCACAAAAAAGGAGACAAGGATCAGCTGGGGAACTATCGGCCGATTACGCTGCTGAATTTCACATATAAGATTCTGGCTAAGGTGTTAGCAGAGTGTCATGCTTTTTATTGTAGAATAGGAAATAGGAAGAAACAATATAAAAGCAAGACAAAGTACAGTAGTGGGAGGTGTTATGTCGAGGCAGGAGGGAATCCACCGAGCCGAAGGCGGGGATCCGAACCAAACTGGCGAAAGCTCACGACCGTTGCGGGGCAACGGTAACCAGGAGCCGATACTTAGGCAAGCACCAGAGATAGGATTAGTTGCTTGCTTGTTTGTTTCCACTCTAAGCAACGAATTGTTTCTAGCAAACCCTAAAGCTACACCAACAGAGGAGCCAACCATAGCAAGCCCACAAAGAGTGTTGAGACGTCACTTCCGCTACTCTGCTGAGCTGAGTTTCCTAGTGGTGTTCTCTTGGCTAGGAATTTTCAACAAACCAGCAAGGATCGCGACCCGTAGTCGCCTACAGCAACATGAACGATAGATTTAAACTAAGGTCCGGACAGAGCTATCGTAGAGAAGATATTTTAGCGGAGCCAAGCTGGTGCGCAGGCGCTGCAACTGCTTCTGACCGAGGGGTAACTGCGGAAGCGGTGCGCGCGCCGGCCCCATCGACCGTAGCATATCGCACCCCGCATCAACGGGAACGCAATTGGCGCAGAGCGATGGACCCGCCTCGCAACGTAGCGTCAGATCCAGGGGAGACGCCACACGACTTGCGATGGGCCCAAGAAGCGAGAGCCCGTTGGGAAGGACGACAGGCAACTACCTCTCCGGGGGCGATGCCAGGAATGGAGTCAGTCCGAATGCACGGGTCTACCGCTTGGTTACGCCGTCAGACAGAAGACGACTTCCGGACACCGACTAACCGGGAGATGGTGGAAAGCCAGGCTGCGAAGTTACCACCAGCAATCACTCCACAGGATCGGCTGGGCGAGAAGCGATGGCTGAGTGGGGCTCTCCCGAAGCTGGAAGTGGCCGAGCGGTTTACCGGAATCCCCGGCGTGGGACCCACCCTGAAAAACTACCTGATGCAGTTGGAGACGGTGCAATACTGCTGGGAGCGAGACGGTTTGGACCCGGCTGAGTTCTTTCGGCGGATGGTAGTTACTTTGGCGGGCGAGGCGGAGACCTTCTATCGAATGACACGCAGCGAAGTATTGGAAGAGTTAGAATGCGGAGAGATCGAGAATCCCACGGCACGTTTCATCGAGTTACTGAAGAAGGAGTTTCTGGGGCAGACTAAGGCGAGGGTAGAAGAATTCCGCGAGTTCCGCCGAGGAAAGGACGAATCACTGCTGGCCTATTACTGCAGGCTGCGAGAACTCGCCGACGATCTGGAAAGTCAAGACGAACGGCTGTTAGTGCGCAAGTTCGTAAGAGGGCTGGATGAAGATCTGAGGAATGTGGTGCGGAACACGGTGTACGGCGTGGGTGCAGATATCACACTGAAGGAAGTGTACGGACTGGCGAAACGGACGGAACACGCACAACGGATGCTAGACCTCGAGAACGGAGAGGTGCGTCCAAAAGCGAAATCCTCGTGGGCGGCAGCAGCTCTGGTGGAAGCACCGCAGGGAGGACCGACGCGGAGCGACGCACGTCGGTGTCACGAATGCGGGGAGCCCGGCCACCTCAAGCGCGACTGCCCGAAATTGCCGGTGTGCGGGAACTGCGGGCGAAAGGGGCATAAGGACGACGTATGCTACAGTCGCTGCCGTCAAGAAGATAACCCTAGCAAGGAAGAGCTGCAAGCCGAGATCAAGAAGTTACAGCTGAAGCTGGAAGCGAAACCGCGGGTTGAGCCGAAAGCCCGAGCGATGCTGGCTTATGAAGAGATCGAAGGAGAGGAAGAAGGCGAGGGCGAGTATCTGCATGCGAGCGGGTTCATGGCGTTCCCAAGAGGGAGAGATGAGATTGACCTACGGCCCAGGGCGAGCCAGTCCTCCGAGAGCCGCACTTGCCGGGTACGGGAGCCAAGAGGCAACCTCCACAAGGGGAGCAGTACGTCGGAGCTGCGCCGACACCCCAACGAGAGGCTCGTGTGTCAGGCGTCCGTCTTAATTGCAGAGAAAGGGAGCCGCCAGTGGGACAAGCAACCATAGACACTGGCGCGCATCACGTACTGATCGGAAAGGGGCTAGCAAAGCAACTGAAGCTGGATATGCCGGGAAGGGTGGTACAGAGAGGGATCCTGCTCATGACGGCTGAAGGGGGGGAGCCTAAATGGATGCCACGGACCGTACGGTCTATCGAGATCGTACTGCTTCCGGGATCGGAGAAGGAATGCTGCATCCGCGTGACGTGTGGGGTGTCAGAGTCTGAGGACTACGACGTGCTGGTAGGCATGGAGCTGCAGTACCGTGTCGGCGCCACTATTTGCACTTGGCAAGAGAAGGTGTTGTACCGCGTACACTACTGGGACCCGGAAAGCTCGGTCGGCACCCTGCCTGTGAAGTTCGTCCGGCAAGAGCCCCGGGAAGCTTACGGAGCCCGCCAAGCCGACCTGGGCCCCGTGCTGGACGATTGGAGCTGGGAGAGATACGCTGAAGAATACGAACAGCGGATCGAGAGGAGGAGACAAGGGAGAGAACCGTAGTCACTGAAGGAGAGAGTGACTCGGTTATGGACCCTGGAAGAGGCATTGTGCGTTATGGAGCTGTATGGTGGTATCGGTACAGGACTAGCAGCGGTGCTGCGGGCGGGGTGCAAGGTGCGGAAGTGGATTCATATCGAGAGAGACCCGGTGGTTCGCAGGATGGCCCAGCACTACGCTAAGCTGCTGCTGGAAGACTACCCGGACCAGATCGCCGAGTCAGCCATACCAGCTGAGGGAGAGGAAGTGGTGGATGATGTGCGGGATATTACTGAAGAGCAACTGGAGAAGTGGGGGCAGATCGATGTGATTATAGTCGGGTGGAAATGCCAAGGTTACTCCCGCGCGGAAGAAGGGATGGGGATGGAAGATATCAGAGGGGCCTCTTTCAGGGACTTGAAGCGAGTGCTGGAGATGGTCCAGCGGAAGCAGGGGGAGGTGCTATACATTCTGGAAAATGTCGACTTTGCCGAGGACCGCCGAGAACACGTGCGGAGAGCGTTCGTGGAAGTAGAAGCTGCGGTGGGCCGGGGGCAAGCGGTGGATGCTGCGCAGCTGGGGTCTAGGGCACACCGGCCTAGGAGGTACTGGCAGAATGGGATCTCCGACGCCAGCCTCCGCCATGCGTTGGCGCAAATGCAGCGACCGGAGCCCCGGCTGGTCAGTGACATCTTAGGCCCCAACCGACTGCCCGCGCCCGTCACGACCCACGACCATCCGTCGCAGTATCAATGCAACGTGCCTGGGAAGCCTAGGAAAGCGCTGCCGACGCTCGTGTCTTACGTCGACGCCTACGGGTTCGTGATGGAAGGAGACTTACCGGGGCCGGGGATGATCTACGACGTCATAGGGAAGCGATGGGAGCAGCCCACGGCAGAGGAACGAGAGCTGGCCATGGGACACCGATTGGGAGCCACTGCCCACCCACGCGTGACAGAGCCCCAGAGGCGAGCCGCACTAGGCAGGGCCATGGACTTGAACGTCATGTTGTGGCTAGTGGAAACCATCCGCATCCATCTCCGTAGGAAGGAGCTCCAACGAGACATTGAGGTTAGCGAGCTTTACCAAGAGGAAGCGGAAGCCGAGTGGAAGAGGTGTCAGCTGCGGGCAATAGAGGAGCAGCAGGAGTCCCGCATCCTGGAAGGGTGGGCCTATATGGCGCTAGAAGCGCGAGAAGGGGCAGCGGAGCAAGGAATACTGCCACCAGACGGGGAAGAGAGCGCCCCGGCAGAGAAGCCGAATAGGAGAGGGGTCCGGAGGACGACTGGCCCATAGGCAATGGAATGGGGGCAGAAGCGGCTCGTGTGTTGCAGGAAGTGCTGAAGCAGCACCGGAAGACTTTCGCCTACACGTTACAAAAGCTGGGCCAGTGCAACTCCCACCAGATGCAAGTGAAACTGACTACCGAGGTGCCTATCTACCAGAGAAAGCGGAGGATGAGCCCAGGTGACATTGATGTGTGTCGGGAGAAGTGCGCCGAGCTGCTAGCGGCGGGTCTTATCCAGACCTCGGACAGTGACTACGCGGCGGCCACGGTGGTGGCCGCGCGGAAGGATCTTACGGGAGAAGTGTCAGCGAGGAGGATGTGTGGGGACTACCGGGGACTCAACAAAGTGACAGTAGCGGACAGGTATCCCATGCAATCGGCGGAGGAGATATTCGACAGGCTGCAAGGGGCGGTGGTGTTCAGACGCTAGACCTCAGGCAGGGATTCAACCAGATACCTATCAAGGAGGAGGACAGGAAGAAGACCGCGTTCCACGGGCCCGACGGGTTGTACGAGTGGAAGTTCATGCCCTTCGGTATGAAGAACGCGCCGGCATTGTTTCAGCGAGTGATGGACTCGGTGTTGAGGAATGTACCTGCAGCAGCCTGTTACATTGACGATGTAGTCGTGTTCAGTGCGTCAGCCGAGCAGCACGTGAAGGACGTGAGCGACACCTTGGCAGCCATACGAGACGCCGGGCTGACCTGCCATCCGAAGAAATGCAGCTTTGGGAACAGTTCAGTGAAATATCTGGGGTTCGAGGTGCAAGGGGGGCAGCTGAGCATCCAGCAAGCGAAAGTGGAGGTGCTGGATCGCGTCTCCGCTCCCAAGGACCGTAGCACGCTGAGAGTCGTGTTAGGTTTTCTCAACTACTACAGAAAGTTTGTACCCAACTTCAGCCGCACCGCGGCGGTTCTGAACAAGCTGCTGCGAGAGGAGCAGGCATGGCAATGGGGAGAGGCCGAACAGGGGGCGTTTAAAGCCCTACTCAAGGCTGTGAAGACAGGGACCGTCTTGACCCTGCCCAACAAGGAAGACCCCTTTGTACTCTACACCGAATGGAGCAGTGCAGGCATGGGAGGCATCCTGTGTCAAGAAAGGGAGGGATAGGAGATGGTCGTTGCTTTCGCGAGCAGGAGCTGCAACCCCGCAGAAGCAAATTATAGCTCCTATGAAGGAGAAGGGTTAGCAGTAGTGTGGGCTATTACTCATTTCCGCGTGTACCTGCAAGGGAGGCCCTTCGTTTTAGTCACGGACCATCAGCCTCTGACCTGGCTGATGACCAACCAGGCACTGACCGGCAGGAACGCCAGGTGGGCGATGCGGCTGCAAGAATACGAGTTTACCATACGACAGAGGGCCGGGAAGACGCTGCAGCACGTAGATGGGCTCTTGCGTAATCCTCCACCCACGAGTCCCGAGGCGTGCTTGGTGGCGCCGGCGCGGGAGATAGATGGAGAGGGAGTGAAGCAGAAGGCGCAGAAGGGAGCGGAAGACATCTGGGAGGATGTTGAGACCCTGCGCTGGATCCAAGGCAAAACCTTAGAAGCGGAGCCAGTGAATGAAAGGGCCCGAGCCAGAGGGCTGCATTTTTGGTGGTACCAGAACCAGCTGTAGAAAAATACAAAGGAAGGGTGGAAGCTGGTACCCAAACGGGAGGAGAGAGAAGAGATAATCGCGAGGGTGCATCGGCAGCTGGGACACTACGGCAGTCTGCGGACCAGCCAGCTGATCGAGACAGGCTGGTGGTGGGCATGAATGAGAGGAGACGTCAAGGAATGGTTGGGTTCCTGCGAGCTGTGCAGCAGGAATAAAGCGGAGCTAGAGAGGGGGAGGGAGGAGCTGCAGTCCTTGTCCATCAGAGGGATAGGTTTTTGTTGGTCGCTGGACTTGGCGGGAGAAATGCCGCTCAGTCGGAGGGGAAAGAGATTTATCCTGATCATGATCGAGCACGGCAGCAAATGGGTGGAGGTCAAGGCGCTGCCTAGTAAGAGCTATGCCAAGATCGCGGAGGCATTCGAAGACCAGGTGTTGACACGCTTCGGGGCCTGCGGGGAAGTGCTGACCGACCATTCACCAAGTTCTTAGGAGAGTTCGAGAAGCTGCTGAAGGCTAGCGGCATCACGCACCGAAGAATATCTCGGTACCATCCACAGAGCGATGGGTTGACGGAGAGGTTCGTGCAGACGGTGAAAAGAGGATTACGGGCCTACGGGGAGTGGTTCAAGAGGGACTGGGATACGCGGCTGCCGTGGGTGGCGGCAGGTTACCGATTTAGCAAGCAGACGGCCTTACGAGACTTCCCATACTATCTGCTGCTGGGGAGGGAACCCATCTTGCCAGTGGATGCGCCACGGCTCCTTACTGACGTCGTCATTGTCAGCTCGGACGAAGCATAGGTGGGATTGGCATAGGCGCGTGCAAGGTACCTGAGAGAAATGCTGCCGGCTGCATTAGAGAACTTGCAAGTGGCGCAGCTTAGGGATGCGCAGAGATACAAAAGGAGGAAGGAGGGACAGCCAGGACAGAAGGGGCAGCAGCTGGGAGTGGGGGAGGAAGTGTATGTCAAGCAGGCAAAGCAAGATATGCTAGACATAGGGCTGAGCACCGAACGGTGGAGAGTGAAGGAAGTCAAGGATTACGGTGTAGTGGTGCTGGTAGGAGAGAAGGGGCAGGAGAAGAGGGACCATCGGATGAACGTGGCACGAGCCCGGCCCCAAAGGGATCCCCAAGCGCCAAGGATTAGCGGCATGCCTGCAGAGGAAGGACAGCCTTTCGGCCAGAAGGTCTGTCGGTCGCCAGGGACACAGCAGGCACCGAGGAGGGGGCAAGAGGGAAAGGCTGGGCCGGAAACACAAGGCATGAACCGGGAATTGAGGAACTTGATGGGGTGAAGTGAAGGGCATGCCAATGGAGTACCCCTAAGGGAGAGGAGAGAGGCTGGAATATCCGCAGAAAGAAGAGAGATTCCAACAGCTGTCATGCTTTTAATTGTAGAATAGGAAATAGGAAGAAACAATATAAAAGCAAGACAGAGTACAGTAGTGGGAGGTGTTATGTCGAGGCAGGAGGGAATCCACCGAGCCGAAGGCGGGGATCCGAACCAAACTGGCGAAAGCTCACGACTGTTGCGGGGCAACGGTAACCAGGAGCCGATACTTAGGCAAGCACCAGAGATAGGATTAGTTGCTTACTTGTTTGTTTCCACTCTAAGCAACGAATTGTTTCTAGCAAACCCTAGATCTACGCCAACAGAGGAGCCAACCATAGCAAGCCCACAAAGAGTGTTGAGACGTCACTTCCGCTAGTCTGGTGAGCTGAGTTTCCTAGTGGTGTTCTCTTGGCTAGGAATTTTCATAGAGGGAAAGGCTGGGCCGGGAACACAAGGCATGAACCGGGAATAGAGGAACTTGATGGGGTGAAGTGAAGGGCAGGCCAATGGAGTACCCCTAAGGGAGAGGAGAGAGGCTGGAATATCCGCAGAAAGAAGAGAGATTCCGACAAGAGCGGATGAAGAAGGTGCTGCATCGGGTGATCTCCCCAGATCAATACGGTTTCATCCCAGGTCGCAGATATCATCGATGCAGCAAAGAAAAAGAGTGAAGACTGGTTCTTGATGCTCGTTGATTTCCAAAAAGCCTTCGACTCAGTGTCGAGGAGCTTCATCTTCCAAGTGTTGAGGCGCATGGGCTTCCCGGAGCGTTTTGTGTCGTGGGTTGAAGGCCTGCACTCACACACTTCAACGAAGATGCTGCTCAACGGCTGCCTGGGAGATGGCATCGAGGTGGTGTCGGGTGTTCGCCAAGGCTGCCCGTTAGCCCCGTACCTGTTTCTGTGCGCGGTGGAGCCACTGGTGCAGGATGTGGAGCGGAAAAAGCTGGGGCTGGAAATTGGTGGGGAGCGGTTGTCATATCTCGGATACGCCGACGATACCACGCTGGCTCTGCAAGGGAAGCAGCAGATCGTTAGGGCGGAGGGCATCCTGACAGAATTCGCAAAGAAATCGGGACTATGCATAAATGTGGAGAAAACGGTTGTCTTACCACTCGGACGGAACCGTGGGTACAAGGCGCCGACGTGCAGTACCTTCAAGTGGGCGGAACCGGACGACGCGGAGAGACTGCTGGATGTATGGGTAACCCCAGATGGAAGCGGGCTCCCCACCTGGGAGAAGGCACTGGAGGAGATTGCAAAAAGGCTGGTGAAATGGAGGCAGAAATACCTCACGGAGAAAGATAGGAGCGGTGGCGAACGACTATATCCAGCTGATCATGACTTTCCAGGCGCAGGTCTATCCACCACCTGCGAAGATATGGGAGGAGCTGGAGAGAATGATTCACAATTTGGTCTCGGGAAACAAAGCAACATCGACGCGGGGTTTCTTCCTTTGGAGCAAGGAGCTGTTGTACACCCCCCGCAGTGAAGGTGGCATGGGGGTAAGGGACCCAAGCATCACCCTC
Organism: Closterium sp. Yama58-4; assembly: GCA_947470075.1. NCBI lineage: Eukaryota > Viridiplantae > Streptophyta > Zygnematophyceae > Desmidiales > Closteriaceae > Closterium > Closterium sp. Yama58-4. Next base: position 189,517 of record CANIUD010000063.1, on the reverse strand, counting down.
GCATGTCTGGCCGCGAGGAGGATCGGGTTGATGATGATAGAGACGAGCCAGTTGAAGCGGAAATTGATGATTCAAGTGGCAGATCTTCCGATGGGGCTGGACACTTTCATGTCGCATGACCGCCTCCTGCGACACTGGGAAGGGAGAAGTCAGAGGTGGAAGCAGATGTGTGAAACCTTCATGAAGTCGCCGCTTTGCATCAAAACGGTTAATGTGACGCGGGAAGCAGTCGCGGAGGAGAGGCTAGTGTTCAAAGGAGCGATCATGGTCGGAATGGCCACGCCCGTGGGAGGACAGAAAGACGCCGAACCACTATGGAACTTTCGGCTGGGGGACATGGTGAAGCGACTGCAGGATGGAAGCTGGTCGCTGAAAACCATGGAGGAGCTCACAGCGAGGCTGGGAGGCAAGGGGCCAGCCAGACTCGCGCTGAGGGGTTTCGCAGCAGCGCCTAAGTAATGGAGAACCTGCTTGCTGACCTCTGCTGCAAGCTCGGCTGGTTCACCCCCGAGGGATTGGAGAAGACTCCCGCAGCTGCCAATCTTGAGAGATGGGGGGGTAGTTCCGCTCAAGGAGATGAGAAGTCACTGGAAGGGGCTGCGCGAGCAGTTGCACAGGATGTTGAGATGGGCCGGCAAGTGGAAAGGCTCTATAAACTGGAAGCTGATCACGGGCATCAGAGAATCACTTGCCACACCCAATCGACCGAGGGACATGCTGACAAGGGTGTACAACTTCAACCTTCAAGTGGGGGAGAGACTGGCCTTTTTGGCAGATAAGCCAATGTGCCCACACTGCGGGGATGAGGAGACACTGGAGCATTGTCTTTTCACCTGCCCGAGAATGCAGGTGGTGGTGTCGGCGCTGAAGAAATCGCTCCCCCTCGTCAACCCGCTCCGCGAAACAGAGTCCCTGGGGGATCTGCTGTTCCGCAAGGCCGGTTCGAGCACGCTACACCAACTCTGGCTGGAGAGATGCGAGGCGGTTTTCCGGGGGAAGAAGTTCGTGCGCGGAGAGTGATGAGGAGGATTATCTTCGCCTTCTGACAGCATGTACGAGTCTATGTGAAGGCTCGCCTCTCCACGTGGCAAAAAAGGAAGAACACGGCGCGAGCTGGCAAGCTCTAAAAGGAATTACTGGAGGAACACCGTCTACTGAGCAGGATAAGGAAAGCTTATGACAAGAAGTGGACCTGGACAAGATCTTTTGAGTCCATCTGGTCCAATCCTAAGACAGTTTACAACCCGCCATAGACATCCGCTGGGGCAGTCGGCCCTGCCCTCGCTTGAAGCGGTTACGACCGTTATTGTTTGTATGCATCAACTACACCATGTATACTTACAATTCAAAAAAAAATCTTCTTCAATTCGTAGCGTCGCCATTTGCCGTTCCAACACCACAGCTACCGCCGCTGTTGCAGGAGCGTGTACACCCTTGAGAGCAGCCCATGCCTTTGGTCCCTTCTTTGGTTCACGCTGGAATGGCTTGATGTGACGGATCTGGTTGCTCCCCAACGCTTGCCCAAGTAGGAGGTAGCCTTGTGCGCTCTTCCGCACCCACGAGCTCTTCTCCGGGTCGTTCTCGGGACGCTTATCCGTTCCTTCCATCACCTCCAGCAGGTCATAATGGTCAAACACGTTCTCCATCCTAAACGACCACTCAGCAAAGTTGTCACCGTTGAACTTGTCAAGCCCGAACACTCTTGGTTCATCCCTAGAAGGTCCAAGAGTCGGTTGCACGGGCGCCGTGGCTGAATCACGGGGTTGACCTTGTGCTTGGGGTCCTCCACTGCCACCAGCACCTCTGTCACCCCTTTCTTCAGGTCCAGCCATCGTCCAAGCTGCTCCAAGGCGCTCTGATACCACTTGTTAAAGTCATCGTAGGCTTCAATGTGCCTAAAACGAAGGATAGAGTGCGCAGTCACATTTCTGCGCAGCGGCTTTAAACGTTCATCGCGATCTGGTCACAGCTCTAAATGAACTCATTCAACTTTGATCTGGAGCGCCTTCACGTCACCTACAATAAGCAATTTAGATCGCACGATTTCATTAAGAATTGACGACACAGCGTCAGATTGAACGAACGGCACTATGGCAGCAACATAGTCTTAGAACACAAATTAGGAAGAACTAGGAAGAGTTGGCAAGAGTTACGAGTTGGGAATGACTCCCAGCTCCTACAAACCCCAAGAGCCGAGGTACAGTGATGTGGAACAGTGCCACACTGTCCCCAACCAAGAAGGGTCTCGAAACTACCCTCCTCAAGGGCCTACACCAACCGAAATGTTACACAACACAAAGTTTTGTTACTTTCTTCAATATCTTGAAATGTACCCTTTTGGTGAGCTTCGAAATCACTTGAAGCTTGCAACCAAGGCTCGGGTTCTTCATCACAAACTCATCCTTGAGTTCTTGATGGGTCTGCTACACACACCTGCGACACGCCGAACGTTCGACACAGGACAAAATAGAAACCGCGCACGGGACACACGACAAAATAGAAAAACAGTGCGCGAGACACAAAAAACTGCATTAACACGCGGCTAGCGATAACTCGCTATTGACTCGACACACACACTCGACATCATGACCCATCATACACACACTATTATAAGCATGAAATATATATTATTTCATGCCCTCATTCCATTCCATGCACACACGCATGCACGCACACGGGCAACAAGCCGAGTGCAAACCGTAGGGTTGCACCAACACTACAAACAAATCGAAGCAGTTGTTCTGCAGCCACCCAGGCAGATATGAAGTCTGTTGGGCGATTCGGATTACACATGGCTTCGGATAACGAACATACTCCGCGTGGGACAGCGACTGAGTTAGGTGCCAACGACGCTGGTAGGTTACTGTCACATGTGGGCAGAACTGGATCTGGGATTGTGTTTCGGACTGAAGTGCTGTCGGAGGGTCTCGATAGGCGAACTTTGAAGCGGCGATATGTTCAATTCAAGGTAGCTCTAGGCGCGGAGTCAGATTGCCTGACGCCGCGAGTTCGTAGTCCCTACCACACGACATTAGTTAGTTACAGAGATTTCTTATCTGTGACGAATGTTGGAGGGAGACAAAGATTCCTGGGACATTTCAACGCCGTGGATGCACGGAGATTCGCGGAGGCAGTGTGTAAATGCGTATACGACCCTACACGAAAACTTGAATAGGATGAGTGCGAGTAGGAGGGGTTGCTCCACTTTGCACGAACATGGCCAACAGGTTTGTAGAGTGTGGCCAACGAGCACGGATTGTGCCGTTACGAGAAGTATGTTCATTTGATGTTCTGCCGAGCTTTGACACTAAATATACTAATCGTTCCGTCTGTTGGATGCAGCTTTCCACGATTCAAGGATGCCACGGAAGGGATTTAGAGCACCAACATGAGAGCAGAGGTTGTTGTATGCGCAGGTGCGGCAATCGCTACATCCGCGAATTTCGAAGATGTCGACAGAGAGCATTTTTCCGGCCTGTCCATGTTCGACTTCAGAGCAGCATTTGCAGCAACTCTGTCAACGTTATGGGTTTCAAGCAGAGGAATGTCAGAGATTGATGTGCTGGCAGAGGCGAACGACGCAGTTTCAGCGGCAAATGAAAGTTGTAGTTCCCCGTTGTTCGCGGCTGCTGCATGCTGCGTCGTTGTCTCTATCCAGCATCACAAGGAGGCCATGACAAATCGAGAGTGTGTGGATGCTGTAGTTGGGACTGCGCTGTCAACTTTCCCAAGAACGAAACTCGGGGCGGATATTGTTAGGTTGGCCGCCAACTTGACCGTGCAGTGGTGCATGTGTTCTCAGGCCGCTGCAGAGTTAATGTCCAAGGGTTACGGAATCACTTATAATAGTTTATGAACCACCTATTCAGATAGGGGGGTAGGATGGCAAGACGGTGGTGGCAGGAAATGAGTTTGGTTGATAGTAGCTTTGCGTGTTGAATACGTGTCGTCCATACTATTCGCCAGATGGGCGAATTTGTTGACACCTGATCGAATCACTATAGCGCATCCCGCTCAAACGATGATGTCGACAAGCAACGGTGAAAATACACTTGCGATGACATGGCATGCAGAGCACTTCAGGCCGCGTTGTATATTGGTCGTAGTAACATAGTAACGCGTAGATGCCATGCTCTCAAACCTCGTTGTAGACATTTCCACTAAACGTCGCGTCGCGTGTCAATATGTACAGAATGTAGAGCAACCCGCACTCAATGTCTTAGTGAGCATTTAAGATGACACGTGGTCCAATGAAACTGTGCTCAACGGAACTTGATAACTACCATTAGCCTGGCTGGCGTTCTCATTTTAACTTCGTGATTCTGATATCTGTTGTGTGATGCTATCATTCGCATTCATGTCTGTCTGCCTCCCATCATATGTTCGTGCGTTGCATGCGTGGTGTGAACGTGTGCAAGAATTTCTGTTCGGCATGGTTTGAATTGTCTGTGTGTATGTGAATGTTATTTGGCTTGAGCAGATATCTGAAAAGACTTCTCTCCTCAAGAGCTTTTCTGATGAACCAAGAATTGTCGCGATCCGAGCAAGGACGAGAAAGTTACGAACGTTCGAAGTTCGTATGCTTTTCACATTCGATTGCGACGGCTTTTGGAATTTGTGGAGTGACTCTATATGGGGTATAGACTTTTGGGGGTTGGGAAATTCGTCCCCATTACTGTAGATGTTTCCAAGTGGTTGGGAGAAGCCAAACCAGGTTGGCAAGTGTGGCCAAGTTGGGTGAGGTGGATGGCATGGGTTGGGAAAGTGACAAATGTCAAAGTTGGGGTGCCTATAGAGAGGGGAATTGTGTGGCATGGGGCTTCCTTGGTTGGGGACTACTTGGGGACCTCCCCTCTCGTCCTCCTCTTCCCTCCTACCTGGTTTGTAGCTACTCTAATCCTCTTTGTGGAACTTGTGAGAACTCTTGTGATTGAGTTAAGCTTCTATTGCAGCATACCCCCCAGTGCGCCGAATTTAATATCTCGCGTCATGTGATTCAAATTGGGACTTGTAGCCACGGTCTAGAGCTACAACATATTCGGTTTTCGTGAGATTCTAACACTGCAAGTTTCGTCGACGACGTTTCTTGTGAACTCGACGATTCTGTCCAGAATTCCAAGCCAACGATTTTGAGAAATTTGGGCCCCTAATCTACATAGACTCCGTCCTTAGTCTCTAACAAGTGGTATCAGAGCTGATTGAGGACGTTGTGAAGAGTCTACTGAGGTGTGAAGACCCTCCTAGACCCACCATGGCCTGTGGGCGTGCCTAAGTGGTGTTCTAGAGGTTGCATGTGACTTCCGCTAAGGGGAAACTCTGCCGAAATTTCGTTGGCGCCGACACTTGTGAAAATATTGTGGGACTTCGGTGTGGACAGCAAAAGGGGGAGCTGGAACCTCTTATTCGGAGCAGAGGAGATGAGTCAAGGGAGTGGAGATGCAGCTGAGAAGAGGAGTGAACCGCCACCATCCAAGATCGAAGCTTTGGATGGCTCCAATTATGAGGAATGGAGCGGGCGGATGAGGAGCGTCTTCAAGCGCTACAAGCTGCTGAAACTTGCGATGGGAGAAGAGAAAATGCCCGAGGAAGGAGATGCTCGGGATCGGTGGATTGAGCGGAGCGCGGTGTTGTTCGACCTCATCTTGCAATCGGTCAACAACGACATGTTCCAGCACATCAAGGACTTGGTCGAGTTGGACGACTCCGGTCCTAAGGCGTGGAAGCTACTACGCGACGTGATTCAGCCCAACACGCTGCCCATGGTGATCGTGCTCGAGAAGGAGCTGGCGGCCATCTCCATGCGATCGGGAGATGATGTGAAGCCGGTCCTTGACAAGATCAAGGACACCTATGCGAGGATGGCAGCGGCGGGCAGCAAGGTGTCGGAGATGCAGCAGTGCACCAAGATCATCTCGGTGCTCGACAACTCGTGGGAGAACCTCATCCCCACCCTCAACGTTCAGCAGGACAAGTGGACGCCTGAGTGGCTACGGCAGCAGATCCTGCAGGAGGACTTCCGCAGGCGTCATACAGGAGGTGGTGCTGCCAACAAAACTGCTGAGGGGTATGGAGCTGCAGGAGGAAGCAGAGGAAGAGGGGGAGGGAGAGGCCGAGGCCGTGGGAGAGGCTTTGGCAGAGGGAGAGGCCGAGGTGACTACAATGAGGGGCATGGGAGCTCTGGTGGCAGGGGGAGCACCCGAATGGAGGGTGCATGTTGGTACTGCAAGAAGGCTGGACACCCATGGTTCAAGTGTTTCAGCCGGCCTGAGGGATGGGCGCCTCCAGGCATGAAGCCGCCGAGTGGTGAACGTGCACGAGGTGGCGCTGTACAAGGTTCAGGTGCACAAGGTGAAGGTGCACAAGGTAAAGCCTCCCCTGGGATGTTCTTGATGGTTGAGGATGTGAATGGGAGTGAGGGTGATGTGGGTTCGGTTGGGAAGGTTGTGATGCACCCTCTCACTCACTGGGTGATAGATTCAGGTTGCACAAGTCACATGACCCAACGGGAAGATTTGCTTGATGAGGTAAAGCCCCCTGGTAAGATCAAGTTTGTGGCTGCCGCTTCAGGTGCTTTGCTCCCTGTGATTGGTGTTGGGAATGCCAAGGTGATGGGAGCCAATGGGGAGCTTGTGGGGCTTGGGAATGTCCTGTTGGTTGAAGGTTTGTCCGCTAACCTTCTTTCTGTGCGCCGGCTGCAGAAAAGCAAGGCCAAAGTAACATTCGGCCCAACCAGCTGCCGTGCAAAGCTTGGGAAGTTGCTGCATCAAGGACTTATGGCAGCTGCCCATCACCCTTTGGAATGGGAAACCACCAGCAACGGCAACGGCAGCGGCAGCGGCTAAAGCAACTGCGGGAGGAGAGGAGACTGCACCAACTGCTAGGGCCCTGGATGCAGTCAAGAAGGTGCAGCAGCCACAGCAGCCACATGGTGAGGTGCTTGCTGGTGTGGATGCGACAGCTGCATGGGCAAAGGCTTCATCTGGGAGTGGTGAGGCCGATTGGGAGACGTGGCACGAGAGGTTGTGCCACATCAACATTCCGATGCTGCAGAAATTGGTGAAGGATGGGAGCTTGAAGGGGCTGGAGGTGAAGGGGGCAGCAAAGGAGATTGGGAGCTGCCCTACATGCCTCGAGACGAAATTCACCAAGTTCCCTTTCAGCAGCAGCACAGGACCAGCCAAGGCTCCGCTTGCGCTTGTGCATATGGATGTGGTGGGCCCCACGAGGGCCACTTCGCTCTCGGGCAGCCGCTACTTCTTGACCATTGTGGACGACCACACGCGTGCGGTGTGGGTGTACCCTCTCAAGACTAAGGGGGAGGTGGCAGCGGCTGTTCTTAAGGAGTGGATGCCGAGAGCTCAAAGGGAGAGCGGACACAAGGTGAAGGTGATCCGCACTGACAATGGGGGAGAGTTCATTGGAGCTGATTTTGAGGCGGTGCTGAAGAAGAAGGGGATCCAGCATCAGCTCACAGTGCCCTACAACCCTCAGCAGAACGGCGTGGCTGAGCGGTTCAACCGGACCCTGCAAGAAGGTGCTCGCACTATCCTTAGGCGTGCAGGGCTGCCGGATCCATTTTGGGTGACTGCACTGCGGCAGGTCGCCCTTGTGAAGAACAGGGTGCTGGCGACTGTGGGGGACAAGCAGTGGGTCCCCTACACCAAGTGGTATGGGAGTGCACCAGCGGTCAACATGCTAAGAGCCTACGGCTGCATGGTGGTGTTTCATGTGCCGAAGGAGAAGAGGGGAAAGCTAGAAGCTTCTGGGAGATGGGGTGTGCACTTGGGACTTGCTAAGGATCACAAGGGCTGGTTGATATGGGACTTGACCAGCCAGCAACTGACTGTGTCAAGGGATGTGAAGTTCCTTGAGTCCCTGTACTACAAGGAGTGGAAGCAGCAGCAGCAGAAGCTCCCTGCTACACTGCTGATCGTTGAGGCCGATGAGGTGCAGCGGCCTTCGAGGAATGTGGAGGTTACGGTTTCAGAGGAGGAGATCTCTGGGGTGACTGAGGATGGGGGAGAAGCCGAGGTGGAGAGCAGCAGTAGCAGCAGCCGCAGCAGCAGCAGCAAGGTGCTCCACAAGGTGCCGCACGTCCGGCTGACCGTCCTAGGAGGGATGTGCGCCCTCCTAACCGGCTGACCTATCCGAGCTTTGGCAAGCCAAAGGTGGTACGGGCTGGGAGTGTGGCTGAGCAGTGTGATGAGGAGGAGATAGCGCACTGCTACTGGGCAGCCGTCCCTGAGCCCAAGACGCTCACCGAGGCCTTGAGTGGGCCCGATGCTGAAAAATGGAAGCAGAGTGTGAAGGAGGAGTATGATTCTCTGCTTGAGAACGAGACGTGAGAGCTGTGTGAGCTGCCACCTGGGAAGAAGGCCATTTCTTCCAAGCTGATCTTCAGGCATAAGTACGGCCCTGATGGGGAGCTGACCCGCTACAAGTCAAGGCTTGTGGCTAAGGGGTTCCAGCAGACAAAGGGCAAGGACTTTGACGAGATCTTTGCTCCTGTGGGGAAAGGGACAACACTGAGAGTGTCATTGGCAATGGCTGCAAACCGTGGATGGCGGGTGAAGCAGATGGACATTACCACCGCCTTCCTCAATGGGATTATTTTGGAGGAGCTGTACATGCTGCAGCCTGAGGGGTTGGATGATGGGAGCGGCAGGGTGTGCAGGCTGAAGAAGGCCATCTATGGCCTTAAACAGGCTCCTCGTGCATGGTACCACAAGCTAGAGGAGACACTGCTGGCTGGGGGGTTCAAGAAGAGTGAGTGCGACCACAGCCTGTTCCTGCTGCAAGAGAAGGAGCAGTTTCTCATGCTCCTGGTGTATGTGGACGACATCCTGCTTTTCTCCGAGTCGTCTGCAATGATTGAACGTGTGGAGGAGATGCTGGAGATGCAGTTCAAGTGTTCCAAGATGGGAGATGTGAAGTACTATCTGGGGATGCATGTGGAGAGGGACCTTGACAAGGGAGTGTTGAGGTTGCACCAGAGGAAGTATTGTGAGGGGCTGGCCGAGAAGTACGGGCTGCAAGATGGAGGAAAGCCAGCAACCCCACTGCCTTCAAGGTTCACTGTGGAGCCCTGTGCTGATGAGGAGGTGGTGGGTGAGAGCGATAGGAAGCTGTTTCACTCCATGGTTGGGGCACTCAACTATGCGGCTAACCACACGCGGCCTGACATTGCCTTTGCAACATCCAGGCTTGCGAGTGTGGTTTCACGCCCCAGTCATGAGCAGCTGGAAGCGGCCAAGAGGTTGGTCCGCTATGTGAGTGCAACGGCATCAGTGGGCTTGGAATATGGTACTGTGCGACAGAGGCTGCAGAGGGGTGCAGCTGATTTGAGCAAGGGGGAGATGCTCTTGACTTGCTACACCGACGCTAGCTTCAACTCTGTGAAGGCAGATGGCACCAGCATTGGAGGCTATGTGTGCCTGTTTGGAGGTGGTGCAGTCAGCTGTCGTAGTAAGAAGCAGAATGAGGTGGGGCTGTCCTCGTGTGAGACAGAGTACATGGCCCTTCATCATGGGGCCAAGGAGGTGGTGTGGCTGAGGCGTTTGTTGGAGGAGATCGGAGTGTGCCAGAAGGAGCCGACTGTGGTTTTCTGTGACAATGAGTCGGCAGTGAAGCTTGCGAAGAATTCTTGTCTTCATGGGCTGAGCAAACACATCAGGCCCAAGTGGCATTGGGTGAGGAGGCTCCTGGACAAGGAGGTGCGACTGGAGATTGTGAAGACCCATCAGCAGGCGGCTGACATTCTCACCAAGCGCCTGGCTGAATCTGAACACTGGAAGGGGATGAAGCTTGCTGGAATGAGTGTGCATTGAGGGTGCATGCTTGAGCTATGACATGTGGGATGATGGTTGGCAGCCAGAGGGGGAGTTTTTTGTGTGATGCTATCATTCGCATTCACGTCTGTCTGCCTCCCATCATATGTTCGTGCGTTGCATGCGTGGTGTGAACGTGTGCAAGAACTTCTGTTTGGTATGGTTTGAATTTTCTGAGTGTGTGTGAATGTCATTTGGCTTGAGCAGATATCTGAAAAGTCTCCTTTCCTCAAGAGCTTTCCGATGAACCAAGAATTGTCGCGATCCGAGAAAGGACGAGAAAGTTACGAACGTTCGAAGTTCGTATGCTTTTCACATTTGATTGCGACGGCTTTTGGAATTTGTGGAGTGACTCTATATGGGGTATAGACTTTTGGGGGTTGGGAAATTCGTCCCCATTACTGTAGATGTTTCCAAGTGGTTGGGAGAAGCCAAACCAGGTTGGCAAGTGTGGCCAAGTTGGGTGAGGTGGATGGCATGGGTTGGGAAAGTGACAAATGTCAAAGTTGGGGTGCCTATAGAGAGGGGAATTGTGTGGCATGGGGTTTCCTTGGTTGGGGACTACTTGGGGACCTCCCCTCTCGTCCTCCTCTTCCCTCCTACCTGGTTTGTAGCTACTCTAATCCTCTTTGTGGAACTTGTGAGAACTCTTGTGGCAGCATACCCCCTAGTGCGCCGAATTTAATATCTCGCGATATACTCCACCTTTTCATGTGATTCAAATTGGGACTTGTAGCCATGGTCTAGAGCTACAACATATTCGGTTTTCGCGAGATTCCAAGACTGCAAGTTTTTCGTCGACGACGTTTCTTGTGAACTCGACGATTCTGTCCAGAATTCCAAGCCAACGATTTTGAGAAATTTGGGCCCCTAATCTACATAGACTCCGTCCTTAGTCTCTAACAAGATTCCTGGGATTCCTGGGACATTTCAACGCCATCGATGCACGGAGATTCGCGGAGGCAGTGTGTAAATTTGTATACGACCCTACACGAAAACTTGAAGAGGATGAGTGCGAGTAGGAGGGGTTGCTCCACTTTGCACGAACATGGACAACAGGTTTGTGGAGTGTGGCCAACGAGCACGGATTGTGCCGTTACGAGAAGTATGTTGATTTGATTTTCTGCCGAGCTTTGACACTAAATATACTAATCGTTCCGTCTGTTGGATGCAGCTTTCCACGATTCAATGATGCCACGGAAGGGATTTAGAGCACCAACATGAGAGCAGAGGTTGTTGTATGCGCAGGTGCGGCAATCGCTACATCCGCGAATTTCGAAGATGTCGACAGAGAGCATTTTTCCGGCCTGTCCATGTTCGACTTCAGAGCAGCATTTGCAGCAACTCTGTCAACGTTATGGGTTTCAAGCAGAGGAATGTCAGAGATTGATGTGCTGGCAGAGGCGAACGACGCAGTTTCAGCGACAAATGAAAGTTGTAGTTCCCCGTTGTTCGCAGCTGCTGCATGCTGCGTCGTTGTCTCTATCCAGCATCACAAGGAGGCCACGACAATTCGAGAGTGTGTGGATGCTATAGTTGGGACTGCGCTGTCAACTTTCCCAAGAACGAAACTCGGGGCGGATATTGTTAGGCTGGCCGCCAACTTGGCCGTGCAGTGGTGCATGTGTTCTCAGGCCGCTGCAGAGTTATCGTCCAAGGGTTACGGAATCACTTATAATAGTTAATGAACCACCTATTCAGATAGGGGGGTAGGATGGCAAGACGATGGTGGCAAGAAATGAGTTTGGTTGATAGTAGCTTTGCGTGTTGAATACGTGTCGTCCATACTATTCGCCAGATGGGCGAATTTGTTGACACCTGATCGAATCACTATAACGCATCCCCGCTCAAACGATGATGTCGACAAGCAACGGTGAAAATACACTTGCGATGACATGGCATGCAGAGCACTTTAGGCCGCGTTGTATATTGGTCGTAGTAACATAGTAACGCGTAGATGCCATGCTCTCAAACCTCGTGTAGACATTTCCACTAAACGTCGCGTCGCGTGTCAATATGTACAGAATGTAGAGCAACCCGCACTCAATGTCTTAGTGAGCATTTAAGATGACACGTGGTCCAATGAAACTGTGCTCAACGGAACTTGATAACTACCATTAGCCTGGATGGCGTTCTCATTTTAACTTCGTGATTCTGATATCGATAGACATTATGGTTTTTACAAAAACTTCCTTCCACCTCGTTGCTGTAGAGCCAAACAGTCGACCGGCGGTGGCTGCCTCGCTCTCTTACTCTTGTTGCGGACAATCTGTAGATGTCACGTCGTCAAACTGCAATTTTCTGAATGTTAAAGATATGGACAGTGCAGAGCTGACGGATGCACTGGTTCATTCCGGATTGATGTACGCACTTTTTTTTTTTTTTAGTGCCATGCTGTGTCCTATATGTGAGCTCTATAGCTAACTAAACGTACCGTCCGATGATCAGCGAACGAGTGTGTTGTTAATGTCAACGGAGCAGCTGCATGGGGTCCAAACCTGAGGGCTCTACGGACCCGAGGATCTTACAAAAGCATGTCGTCATAGTTTTAAAGAGGAGGTACGTATGGCAAAATGCAACTGTCGGTTTTTTTTCGACAACGCACTAACACGTGTGCTTTGCAGAATAAAAAACCCACCAGGAGAGCATTACAGCCTTATGGTTCTCTTACGACCAAAAGACAGTGTGATGGATGGATCGGCCAGCGACAGCCGTACGCGGGTCGTCCATTTCGAAGCTCGAGGAGACATCAGTGACATGAGCCTTATGGAACTAGTCGACGAGACTACCGAGTGAGTGTGCAAAGTTGTGTTCGCCTAAACTAATAGCAACTTGCTTATATGGATCTGTTGAACATTGCAGATGGATTAAAAAGAAACTTCGTCTAGAGTACAATTTCCTACTCAACAAGAAGACGACAGGCATCCAGGGAAATCCGAACATCGTCGACGAGCATTTGCGCCAGCTAGCGCTAGAGAATCTGGTGAGGCTTGTATGGAATCATTCTTTGTCGACTACGAGACGTGTATTAACGACAATTTCCGTTGTGCAGACAAGGTCCCCAAGGACAAATATTACTGTGACCTCGGAACTACACGTCGTACATCCCTTCTACAAGCTGGCCAGCAACTGGTCTGCGGCAGCTACTCTACATCGCAATGACTCCATCGAAGAGGCCTACAAACACGAATGTCTCATAGGTCCAAAGCTTGTTGGGAGGAACCTCCATGAAGCTTTGACGAGAGCCTTTACTGGGATGGGTGCGGGGGAGACGGTTGCAGCTGCCACCCTAAACTGAGAGGGCGTTGACTAGGCAGGCAAAAGATGTGATAGCGAAGAGTATGAGGAGGGGGCAAACAAGGCGAGGAATGTGCGGAAGACGACACGGCTACGCTACGTCTAGACAGTACTTGACCGCACCTTTCTAAGCACGAGAAGTTGAATGTTCTCAACTGTCGGGTTTTGGATGTGCTTGACTACATTCAAGACGGGAATGCTGAACTCGTCGAGAAGGTCAACCATTTTGCGGCCGGCACGCTGCGATCTTTTGTGGAGTTTCAGACCTGTACAAAAAAATCACTGACAGAAATCTCGAATTATGTGGTGGCTGTGGCTATAGACGAACGACTGTCTTCAACTGTTGAGAGAGCTGTCCGTGCTGCCACGGCGCATTTGGGTCCTTCGAACTCAGACGGCGCCAACATGTTCGCCGAATTCCATATTCGAGTGGTGGCTACGGTGGTAAAAAGGTATGCTTCGGAGGGGCTCGCTCGTGCAGCAGCATAAGGAATATTGAGCACGACAGTCGCTGAAGCTGTTCTGGACGGGATCTTGGCATCCGTGCCCCACGCTCTCCCAAAGAGTTCCACCTCTACGAATGTCCTTGTTATGACGATTGAGATGCCAACCCCTGGTACGAATGCTGAAGCAAACACAGAAACACAGAAACAGATGCAAGAGGAGTGAAACGCGCTACAAATATGGATGCGGTTTATGCACCGTTGGAGACAGGCGATACTACTCTCTTGAAGACGAGCGAAACACTTTCTGATTTGATGAAAGACGCGAACGCTCCGGGAGCCGCAACGGAAGCTGTGGGCCGTGAGACTGCGACAGGGTCAGCGGGTGAGGTGGGGCCGTCGATGGTGGGTCCTGAACAATCAGTGGATGTTCCAGTCGTCACTGACGTCTTGGACCCCAACTTTGCCACTAAGGAGATCGGAATCTCAGTCGGCCTTGGAGGTCTCGGCGACGATGCAACTAAGGTGGATGCTGCGTCCAAAAAACCTAGTGCGAAAAGGGTACAGAGGAGTGCATTTGCCGCAATAGTCGGAGACGATGGCAAGACTATGGGGGTGCATGAGCCAATTAAGGGGGCAGGTTTTACGGACCGGATTGTTAAAAAGGGTGCTGGGCAAACCTAGATCTCGAAGCAGATTGTGGGTGGTCGAAAGCGATTCCTGGAAGCGTTCGACACGCAGACAGAGCAGCACTTCTCGGCGGCTGTGTGCTGGTGCATGTTTTTCCCGGACATCAATCTGCAAAAGTACAAAATATCTGCGGAGGAGGAGACCAGGTGGCGCTAGCTCTTGGAATTTGCGCGCAAATGGCCGACCAGTTTGTGGAGCATGATCGACGGCTACGATGTATGCCGCACGACAAGGTGAGTACAATCCTATCCCTTGCAGATGTTGCTAAACCCCGGATGCTAACCGGCCAGTTTCCCAGTCGCGAAGACAGCGACTGAAGATCTTGTGTCTCGAGGTGTGAGTTGGGAGATTGCTCTATGTGCCGGACGACTCTTCGATGGGAAAGTAAAAAAGCCTCCGCACGGATTGGACAACGAGTTGTTTCAATCCATTATCGCGGCTATGGTTTCTACTCTGTGGATAAAATGCAGATGTCTGGACGACAAAGCCGCTATGGCAGACGCATGGACGTTGGGCTGTAGCGGGAAAAAACTGTTTCGTCAAAGTGTCGGTTGCAGCAGCTGGAGCAGCCTTTGTCGCTCTGTCTCAGCCCAAGGAAGCCCTACCCTTCAAGAAGTATGTCCAAACGATCCCGGAAGCTGCCTCTATGGGTGTCAGTTACAACCACACGGCTTGGAAGGAGATTGTCGAGTTTGCGGCCGAGGTTGGCGTGCGTTGGTGCATGTGTGGTCACGCGGTGAAATGGCTAAGGGTTCGAGGATGTGTAGCTGTAGATGTGCTACCAGGTCATCGGTCGCGGGGAACTAAAGTTGCGGATAGTGAGGGGAGTGCGGAGAGGAAGTAGTGGAGTAACCATATTGCAGATCCATGTTGCTACTTTTCTGACAATGCAAATTCTGAAATCACATAATACTCCGCAACCCTCTGCCATATACTCCAACGGTAACATCTGCCTATATGCTTGTACAAAACTATGTGCAATGCACATTGAGAACGTCCAACAAAGCTATCTGCGAAATTACACAAAGGTCCGTTCAACAAGTGCAATATGTGTCCTGATCTTTGAGATTATAACCACGAAATTATCTGCACAAGTACCATAGACAGAGTGTCGATAGAATCTCGGAACGGGATGCAATCTGCAAACTTACTCTAGCACCTGTGTTGTGGTCGACAAACCAACCATGCGGGCAACAGATGAAAGGCGTTGCACCATCAATTCCGATATCACGGGCGAGCAACCATAAACCCTAAACCGCTCAATATGCGATCCCGCGTTTCAGTATAAATCGACATGTATACAATGCGCGAGTATTTGCAATTTCTAATCTACACGAGGTGGAAATATCAGTGTGATGCAGTGCTCAGCACCCTCGCATGTGAAGGTGGAAGTAATACGTTCAAACACCAAACCCGATGCCCTGCGAGCAGGAACGAGTGTCTTGTTTCACTGACTTAGCATTGAAATTGTGCTAATTTTATATATGCCCATAATATGAAAGTAAGCATAAATTGTGATGTGGAGATCTTGGATTGGTCCATATTTTTGCAAAGGTGCTATATGTGGTGAACAGAGGGTTTCACCTTGAAATCAGGTCATGTGAGGAAGTTGATCTTGAGTTTTGGCCAAATAACCCATAATCACGCAAGTAGGTTGATTTGTGATCTACAGCCTTGTGACTGGTCTGTTTTTTTGCAGAGTGGTTCTCTGTAGTGAACAGATGATATCATACAAAATTGAACTGATTTGGACTGCTGGTTCTTGATTTACAACATAAAATATGACAGCAGAGAGAGGGGTGAGAATGAGATGTGGAGATTTTAGGAAGTCGTTTTTTTTTTTTTTTCAAGGAGACTAAACTAGTTTGAGGGTACTAACTTTCAAAAATTGGGCCAAAAACATCTCTGGAGCTTGAGTTATGGTCAAAAGAGATATGTGCACTAGTTACAATGGTTAGGCAACAATGATTTTAAACCATCGTGTATCAGGTTAGTTGTGCCATTCATCTAGCTGAAAAACTACCTGTCACTACCATGCAAAAACCTAAACACTGTGTTCCATATCCACTAACCATGTTGTTTGCCAATATCTGACCTTTCATATTATACTAGGTTCATGTGTTGTAAGGTGAAAGTTGTCTAGGAGTCAAAGTTGGGCAAAATACCAAAAACTTCCGAATGTGTTCAGCAGACCATGGGGGACCAGGAAACACACAAACATGTGGAAAGGTCAAGAAGTTGACAACACAGAAAGCTATGAAATAGGTTGTAAACTCAGTGCTCATTCATGAAACCAACAAAGTTTAAGCGTCTGAAATGCTATGTTCCAGTTATTTGAGTTCATGTTATGTTCGTAGGAGCTATTTAAAAAGAACAAAAGATAACCTTATTTTGGAACCTATTATGCATGCATTTGTTGGGCTTCTTTATCCATTTCTTTGAAGGTTTAGGTGAGTTGTTTGGCTTCTAAAAATCTCATACGTAGATACACTGTACATCTGTAGCTCGCGAGTTCGACGGCCGCGTTACCGTCTTTTAGGCCGCGAACGTTCTGCGCGAGACGCTCGTGCGCCTATCTGGCGGCTAGACGACGAAGACACCGATTCGTAACAATTTTGACTCTTTTGCGAATCATATAACAGCGATTATATGAAAGCTTGTCCTGGCTCGTCGAGCAAAAGGTAGTTCGCCGAGACTTTTGGCTGTAATGTTAGTCAGAAGAGAAGAGAGATGTTGTTTATCTACCATGCAAAAAAAGAAACTAACGGATGGGCGATGTAGTACGTTAAAACAAGATGTGGATTCCGCGATCTCAGGCGTGCAGCGACGCCTGAGTTCTGCCCTGCCATGGCACTAGCCCCATCCGTTGAGATTACACTAATTTTCTGCAAGTCAAGTCCAATGAGCGTCAGATATTGCACGAAAATAAACGTCAGAGATGCAGCGCCACAACAGTGAAGTGTGAGTAGCGTGATGAACTCGGTTACCACCTCCCTATTTTTTCATGTATCCTGACCGTGCTCTTGTCGATCGCAAGGCCGATCCAAGGGGAATCAAGGAGGTGCGACGGCTGTGACTCTTGCAGGTATGTGGAGATGACCCACAAGTCTTTTTGAAACCATAACTGCACTGGGAAACTTAATATTAAATCGACTGGCATGCAAGTACAACATCCACATACAGGAAAATACACTCACTTTGTGTAGCAGGCGCCATATCCGCCTTCCCGGGAGAGGTCCGAAAGACCCTCCTTTGCCGGAAACCAACACAGCAGCACAAACATGGCAATAGGAGCGCCAGCCTTACAAATAAACAGAGAGATGTGGAGTGTGCGGATAATATATCGCGTGGCGGCGCCAGTCGCCTCCCGATGCGTCAAGGTGGCCTGCCTCTGCTTGTCTGCCTCCGTGCATTCTTGCTCTTTCAGGGCCGGCTTGTGAGCTCGGGTCGAAACGTGTGTCCGGATGCTACCGATCTGCAAATCTCGTGCGCCCTCACCCCTCAAGCCGTAGCTGGTGTGCGCAGCAGGTCTCCATACTTGATGCAGATGTCGCACTTTAGCCCTGGCCGTCCGTCCTTCTTGCAGATGAGACGCAACCATGAGAATTTCCCGGACCATTTGGAGTCGAATCGATGCTTGATGACCTCGAATGTTGCCTCTTCCGCCGTCTTCTCGCCTGCTTCCTCCTTAGGATCTGCCGTTTTGGGAGGAGATGCAGACGTGCGTGGTGGCAGCATGCCCCATAGACGCTATTGGATGTATTTTACTCCCACGTGCCGACGTTTCCCAGGCGCACTCTGCGCGGTTGACGGCGTCTCGGTGACACCCCAGGACGATCCCTCACCACCTCCTGGAAGAAGGACAATAGAGGGGTGTGGCTTGAATGTAGTAGGGGAGTTAGGAGGCCCAAATGGGTACACGGTACAATTGAGGAGGGAGCATGAGGCACTTGTTCGACGAAAATGCTAGAAATTTGCGACAGCGGCGGAAGAACGCCGAGCACGGAGAGGCCGTTTCGACGAGCTTCTGGTGGATCCTGGTTCTTGCTCGGCAGGCATAATTGGTAAGCGGGAGAGATAGGCGTCGAGGAGGAACAATGACATGCCTACATTAGAACGGCGCGAGCAAGAAACGGTCCTTTCCTCTCACAACCACCCACGAAGCGCCCGTGCATGCATGGTTCAGCTCTGTGCAGCACGTGAAGATGCTGTGTGGTGTTGGAAGTTCCTTATGTGGCTGCGGACCAACAGCAACTTTGGCGCACTGCCAAGTAACGCTAGCAAACGTATATGTCTTGGTGGCAGATATGTTGCCAATCTGCCCAATGATGGGGCTCAACGCAGTGGGGGATTGCCCACCGCACGTTGGGTACACAGTGTAGGGAGGCAGGGCGTTATGTGAGGGGTGCAGTGAATCGGCGAATCCTCGATAATGGACATTCGGCTTCAAGGTAATCCAGAGCCCACCCTTTCTAGACAGGGAAACGAAATGCCTACGCTGAATTTGTAAGGGAAAAAAAAACAATTAATTTGAAAAAATGGTAACAGAAGGCATAGCCTGTCTTTATCAGGGTAACTAGAAAAAAATGGCCTACAGAAAGGGCAAAAGGGATATTATACCCTAATATTTTGGGCACAATGTAATTTCCAGAATGAATAGAAACAGATTTATAATCAACTAGGACACAAAATGCGATTCGTAACGTAACGTGTTTCCCAAGTTACTGCGCGCACAGTTCGTTACATCCGGAGTGGATACGCAATTGAACCGAATTTACTGAACACTCCTTGAGTCCGAATCCAGCACTTTTTCGAACGCGCCTTGGCCTTGAACCACGATTTCCCTTGTCGAGTCTCGATGCTTCTTGTTCTCTTCTTCCTCCTATGAAACGTTGCTGGCAGGGGGATAGCAACCTTAGTAGGCTAGGAAAACAGGTATGATAGCTCTCTGGAATTCTCTGGAAATTGCACTATGACTTCAACAAATTTCACACACAATTTTATAGGATGCATTCACAAATCGAGTCGCACTACCAAGTCGCGACACTCTGAATTTCTTATTGGTAACTCTACCCCTTGAAATGAACCTTGCCGTGAAATTCAGAGATTGATTGCGATGCGGGATTGGACGGCGAGCTTGGTTACGGGGCTGTAATTTCGTCGGCACCGTTGGCGAAGTCGGCGAGGGGTCGGAGCTTGACTTTTCTGCGTTTCGTTATTTTCGCGCGAGGGTGTGGTTTGGGCTGCGTGTCTTCAGGTGGGCGCCCAAATGCTGGGAGGGGAGGCTGACCAATCCCAACCTTGCGTGGTTTGGGAGTTTGCAGCCTCCCACTAGCCGGTGGGTTGGCACTGTGCGGCTGCCCAACAGTAACAATGGGCTGTCGCACTGTTGCATCCTAGCACATTTCTTATTCCCGCTTCTCACGCCGTAGCTTCTATTCCCCACCGTAGGCCGATTTCCACCGTCTCACTATTTAAGATCCCACGTGCTTCCATGCCGCCGTCGTTCCGCATCTCGCCGTAGGTTTCGTGGTTCGTCGAGCCATCCCTAACAAGCGCGTCACCTTCGTCGCGCGCTTGGCCCTCGCATCACACTTCCCCCTCGCCCAAGTTTAACGTCGCCGATAACTGCAGAGAGGCCACGCGATCGTCATCGTCCGGGCGGCATCACGCGCGTAGCCTCGCGCGGCCGCCGCGCCCATCCGCTCCGCCAATGGCGTCGCCCGCCAAGCCATCGTGGAAGCGGCGGTGGGCGGCGGAGGCGCATCTGCGCGGGCATCGCGCGGAGGTGACGGCGCTCTGCCACCACGCCGCCTCCGACCTCCTGCTCTCCGGGTGCGCCCCTCGCCCCCCACTCGCCTCTCTTTCCCCGCACTCAACTCCCCCCTCCCATCCCGCGCCACCCCGTCCGACCTGCCCCCTCGCTATCGCCCTCCCCCCCTCACTTTACTTCTCACTTCCCATTCCACCCCACTACCCCGCTCATCATACCCTTCACTCTCCCCATCACTCCCCTCCGCTCCCTTTCCACCCCCCGTGCGCGGTGCAACGGGCGGGCGGCGTCGCAGCGACATGGAGGGCGAGGTGAGGGCGTGGAGCCTCGCCACGCACCGACCCGTGGCACGCCACAGGTGGGGAAAGGGATGAGGGCGCGAGGGTGCGCTGTGTGTGGGGCGTGTGGCAAGGGAGGGGCGTGCAGTGGGGAAGGGGCGTGCAGTGAGCATCGGAGGAGAGAAGAGAGAATGGGAGTGTGGCTCGCCACTGGCCCCGCATCGTCACACGGCCTTACACGCTTCCCTCCCTACCCACCACCAACTCATGTCCTTCCTTTCTCCTCTCCGTATCCGTCTCCCTCCCCTTCCCTCTTCGCTCCATTTATCTCATCGACCCATGTCTCCTCCTCACCCGCGTGGCAGGCTGCACGGGGCCCATGCGGGCATCATCGCGATGGACGCCGTGCCGCCTGCCTCTGCTGCTCCCTCGCTCGCTCACTCCCTGCTCACGTATGCCCCCTTCCCCCCCGCCCTGCATGCCCGCCATGCCTCGCCCTGCATGCACGCCCTGCATGCACGCCCTGCATGCACGCCCTGCATGCACGCCCTGCATGCACGCCCTGCATGCACGCCCTGCCTTGCTTTGCCTTGCCATGCCATGCCATGCCATGCCATGCCATGCCAAGCCATTCCATATGCCATGCCATTCCTTGGCATGCTATGGCTTTGCCATGTGATGCATGTGATGTGTGGCCTTCTCGTTGCTCCTCCTGAACCAACACACAGCATCTTATCTTCCTTAAACTCCTTCTCCCCCACAGCACAGCCCTCCTTCTCTCCTCCACAGCCACTCGCCCTCACAGCTCCTCTCCTCTCTTCCCCGCTCTCTGCCTTCACTGCACGCCTTCCTCTGTGATCAGGCAGGCAGGGTCGGGACGGTGTGGTGCGGTGCTGGGCGGTGGAGAGTGTCACCTCTGCGACCAGCAGCAGCAGCAGCAGCAGCGGCGGTGCAGCGCCCCCGGCACCGCTCTTCGCCATCCACACCGGTGCCTTCACCTTCTGCCGCATGGCTCTGTCCTCTCTCGCCTCCCCCGCCACCCCACACCCGCCACCACCACACCCGCCAGCAGCGCCAGCCTCTGACGGTGCATCACACCCGCACGCAGCTCTGAGCAGCGCTGCCGCTGCGTGTGAGCCCAGTGCAGCAGGTGGTGGTGGGGCGCAGCAGGGCCTGGAATCCGGGAGCGGTGAGAGGGGACGGCGAGGACGGGTACGCACGGGACTGTTGAGTGCCGCTCTTGGAGCGGTGGGGGGCGAGCCCGACTGGGAAGAAGGGGTGGCGCTGGAAGAGGGGGGCAGACGCGAGGGCGGGCGAGGAGGGGAGGAGGTGGGGACAGCAGCGAGTTGTGCGCAAGTGCCTCCTGTGTTGGCAACTCCCTGTGACGATAAGTGCACTGTACACATGTCTCTCCACCCCACTCCCTCTTTATGCTCTATGCCCCCCTGCCTCCTAGCTCCTCTGCCCACGGCCCCCCCTTCCCCCATGCCCCCCTGTCCCCATCCCCCCTGTCCCCATGCCTCCCCTGCGTCCATGTCTCCCCTGCTCCCGTGCTCCCCTGCCCACAGGCCCCCTTCCCTGCCCACGCCCCCCCACTGCCCCACATTTCCCACCACCTCTGCCCCACATTCCCCCCTTTCGTTGCCCCACATCCCCCCACCCATGCCCCACATCCCCCCCCCCCCATGCTCCACATCCTTCCCCCACGCCCCCCTCCCCTGTCCCCCACGCCCCCCCCCCCCCCCCCATGCCCCCCGCCATGCCCCCCGCCATGCCCCCCTCATGCCACGGTGCAGGTGGCGCTGTGGGACCTGCGCCATCCCTCCACGCGATCGCTCTCCATCGGCTCGCCTCAAGGCTTCCCCCACGCCGCCCCCCACCCCCACTGCGCTGCATCTGCCGGTGCGCTCCCTCCTTGCTGCGCTCCCTCCTTGCTGCGCTCCCTCCTTGCTGCGCTCCCTCCTTGCTGCGCTCCCTCCTTGCTGCATCTCCTCTCATGCTGCATCTCCTCTCATGCTGCATCTCCTCTCATGCTGCATATCCTTCCTCTTCCCGGACCATCAAGCTGAGAGTATCTCTCCTCGTGTCTCACTCTCCCACTGCTCCATTGCTGCTAAAGACACTCGTGTTTGCAATCTCTCGTTTCCTGCTCTCATTGCCCGCTGTCGCATGTCTCTCTCCTCTGCTTGCCCCGCATCGCCCCAACCCCACCAGGTCTGCCCATGGCGCTGCACCTCATCCTCAGCCCCTCCGTGTCGCCCGCGCTCTTCCTGCTCGCCGGGTGCGCCCACCCACCTTGCCCCTGCTGCCCGCGCTGCTCTCCCTGCTGCTCACTGCTTCATTGCCGCACCTGCCACAACCATCACTCTACCCCAACTTGCCCCTCTCATGTCCCTTACTCCCTTCACCTCCCTCACCTCTCCCACCATTCACTGCCTAAACCCTTCTCACCCCCCTCATCCTCCTCACATTCCTCACCCTCCTCAACCCCATCACCTTCCTCATCTCCCTCAACCTCCCCCACCCCCCTCTTGTCCCCTGTGTGCCTGCCAGCTACGAGGATGGTCGCATGGCCCTGTGGGACGTGCGCAGCCCCGCCCGCCCTCTCACTGCCGCGCGCCTGCACTCACAGCCAGGTGGGCGGCACTCACAGCCAGGTGGGCGGCACTCACAGCCAGGTGGGCGGCACTCACAGCCAGGTGGGCGGCACTCACAGCCAGGTGGGCGGCACTCCCACCCAGGTGGGCGGCACTCAAAGCGCATGTTTCTGTCCCATTGCTTGTTTCCACGTAGGTGCTACCTCTCTCACTCTAACCCCCCATGCCTGCAACCCCCATGCCTGCAACCCCCATGCCTGCAACCCCCATGCCTGCAACCCCCTGTGTGGCGGGCAGCAGTGCAAAGCGTGGCGGTGTGGGGCAGTGCGGAGCACGGCGTGTCAGGCGGGGCGGACACAGACACCGTCTTCTTCCGCCTCTTCCTCTCCCAGGTACACCCTTTGCAACTTTGCAAGTCCCCTTCACACTGCACCCCTGACAGCACCCCTCACAGCACACGTCACCGCAGCAGGTGTCCGCCACTGCTCAGTTACCCGACGTGTTCTCACATTATCCTTGCACACACCGTCCTCACCTTTTTCCTTTTCCCCCATGCCTATCCATTTCCCACTTTATGCACCCCTCTGTGCCCCCCTGTGCGTCCTGTGCTCCCCCACTGTGCCCCTCTTTGCGCCCCTCTTCCCCCCTGTGTCCCATTTTCCGCCCCTGTGCGCCCCTGTACCCGCTGCAGGGCAGCATGGAGGCAGTGAAGCGGGTGCGGTCACAGCAGCCCGGCACCGCTGCCATCGCGCTGCACCCTGCGGGTGGTGTGGCGGCCACGGGGGGCTGGGATGGCAGCGTGCGCATCTATGACTGCGCCGACCGCGACAGGCCCCGCCCTGCCACCCAGCTCACCCACCACTCTGCTGCTGTATGCTCCACCACTCTACGTTAAGCACCCTTGCAATCCACCCATGCATTCATCCATCCATTCGACCATTCACCCATGCATCCAAGCGTCCATGCACCCATGCATCATGCACCCATGCGTCCATGCACCCATGCATCATGCACCCATGCGTCCATGCACCCGTGCGTCCATGCGTGTGTGCATGCAGGTGACAGCAGTGGTGTTCACACCAGACGGCCAGCTATGCTCCGCATCACGGGACGCCACCATTGCTCTCTGCCGCTCTCGCTGAGGCCACGCGTGCTGCCAGGTGGACACCACGTCATGCACTGAAGACCCGAAACCCGAAACCCTTTACGTGGCCAAAGCGCGTGTGAGGTGACTCACATGTCTTTTTCATTAATGCGCAAGGTCCATTGTATGAGAGAATCGACACAACGTCCCGTCATAATCAATCTCGCACATGATTCAAGGGTTTTCAGGCATAGAGCGGAGGCTCTGCCATAGGCCATACACTTGAAACAATCGCTTGGTGGATAATGTCCAATGGTAACAAGACAACAGAATGTCATAGTAGGTTGACGTGAATGTATCAATCATTATATACCAGCAATTTCTCCATCACGAGTGTCAATGTTTCAAATACAATTCGTATCCAAAGGCACAGCTTTACAGCATTATTGTTAAATCCTTGCGGTGTTGATCAGGGTTGCTTTCCTACATGCTCCTTGAAGTGACACGGCACGGCGAACTGCTCGGAGCATGGTACTGGAAGGAAAATTCATTTTCCTTCGCGTCCCTGCTCGCACACTACTGTTCCCGCCAACAGTTCCCAATAGTGCTTCGTTACCACTCGCGACACTCGCCCCGACTACTGTTCCCGCCACTGTACACGATGCAACCCAACCTCACGGCTCGGTTGGTAACCCGCGCTCCGGACCTCCGCCTCGACAATTCCCAACCTCGGCGCTAGGCCCGTATCGCACCCCATTTTCACACATTATCGTTACCACACTAGCTTCACTATATATTCTTCGCTCATGCCTCCGCTCAATAAATTGTTTTGCTTCGATAGTGCAATTCTCGCTCGCTCGCTCAATTGCACTCGTAACACTTGGTATCCAAAGCCTACTGTATAGAAACAATAGGCTTCAATGTGCCTAAAACGAAAGATATATTGCACACTCGGATTTCTGCACAGCTGCTTATAACGTTCATAGCGATCTGGTCACAGCTCCAAATGACCTGATTCAAATTGGATCTGGAGCGTCTTGACGTCATCTATGGTATGCAGATTAGATCGCACGATTTCATCAATTATTGACGACACAACATCAGTTTGAACGAACGATACTATGATAGTCATTATAGTCTTAAGACACAAATTAGGAAGAGTCGCAAGTTTGAAAATAACTCCCAGCTCCTACAAACCCCAAGAGCCGAGGTACAGTGATGTGGAACAATGTCACACTGTCCCCAACCAAGAGGGTCTTGAATGTCAGAATCACTAGGCAAGAATGAATGAACTAGCAGAAATATGAAACCCTAGTTGGGGTTGTACCCCATATTGGCTACCCCACTACAGCCTACAAGCATAATACAGTTTAACACACCCCCATAGGCAAAGTGGGGGAGAACAAAGGGTCACAAGACCAGTCCAGCAAAGCAAAGCAAAGCCCAGGGTGGATCACAACGTCACCACACTCCGAGCACAAGTAAAGGCCACAAGGCCAGTTCACATGCAGTGCTAGATATAGTACAAGACAAGCAACACAGTGATCAAAACCTAGCAAGCAAGCAACAAGATATATATAAAGTACAGTACAAAGAATGTCAAGCAGTGAGCAAGTGAGGAAACGTGGACACAAGGCCTAAAGAAGTACAGTGCCGCTGATGATCACTAGGCGGGAGCGCCTTGGTGAAGATATCAGCAGTGTTGGCCTTCGAGTCCACGTACACAAGCCGAAGCTGACCGCGCTGCTGAAGCTCTCGAGCAAGAAAGTAGCGAAGAGCAATGTGCTTCGTCCTGTGCTCCAGTCTGTGCTCCTGACACAAGGCAAGAGCCGCCTTGTTGTCACCGTACAGAACTGGAGGAGAACTAGGCCGCTCTCCCAAGTCAGTCAGCAGGTAGGTGAGCCAGCGTAACTCCTGTGCAGCCATGGCTGTGGCGTAGATCTCAGCCTCACAACTAGAGCCGAGAACAGAGGAAGAGCGGGTGGACCGCCACGAGACAGAACCTGAGCCAAGGCTGAAGGTGTAACCCTGTGACGACCGCTGCGTAGCCAGGTCGTCCACCCAAGAGGCGTCCGAGTGACCAGTGAGGACAACTCTGTCGCGTCCTCCAAGCACCAGCCCCATGCCTGATGTACTGCACAGGTAACGCAGCACCCTCTTAGCAGCCTCCCAGTGCTCTCGCCTGTGTCTCCCAGGCGCAACGTAACGAGCAAGGATGCTAAGAGGGTACGCGAGGTCAGGTCGCGTGCAAGTCATCAGGTACATGAGGCAGCCTACAAGCTCTGGGTACGGGCCACTCGGCTCTACGGACTCGTCCGAAGGTGGAGCTGAGAGCGAGTGGCTGGTAGCCAGAGGTGTGGCCTGTGGTGAGGAGAACTGGAAGCCGAAGCGCTGAAGGACCTGCTGCACCATGTGTGACTGAGTCAGGGTGATGGTGCGGCGAGCTCTGTCCCGGGTGATCTGCAAGCCAAGGTAGCTACGCAGTTCACCCAGGTCAGTGCAGGTGTGTCTCTTCTGCAGCTCCGACTTCACACGAGCGAGTGCCTCAGTGTCAGCAGTAGCAAAGACCAAGTCGTCGACGTACACGAGGATGTAGAACGGCGGCAGCGACGTGTCTGTGCGCAGAAACAGCGACGGGTCAGCAGTAGACGGCGCGAACCCAAGAGCCGCAAGAGTAGTCCTCAGTGTGTCGTGCCACTCACGTGGCGCCTGGCGGAGACCGTAGACTGGCCGGCGGAGACTCCACTGGGTACCAGGGGGAAACGACCCAGTAAAGCCAGGTGGGCGGCGCAGCCAGATCTCCTCGTGCAGGCTGCCCTGCAGGAACGCTGTGCTGAAGTCAAGAGAGTGAAGCTCGTAGTCACGCTGAGCAGCAACGTGCAGCAGAACCCGAAGAGTGGTCATCTTCGGGGTGGGGGAGAAGGTCTGGAAGAAGTCGACCCCCTGACGCTGACTGAAGCCTCTAGCAACGTAACGAGCCTTGAAGACAGGCGGAGAACCTGGCGGCCGCTTCACCCTGAAAATCCACATGCCATCGACGATGTTCGCCCCAGGAGGGGGAACCTCGTCGACGTAGGTGCCTGTGGACTTCCACGATGCCATCTCTGCGTCCATGGCTGTCTGCCACTGAGAGGAGTAGGGACCCGAGATCGCCTCTGCGTAAGTGCGCGGAGTGGGGATGTCTACTGCATCCGGGTCTCCCTCAGGGGCAAGCAACCAGGCCACGAGATGAGGTACAGCAGCCGCAAGTGAGTCAAAGTCCTCCTGCCTGTCCTCAAAGACGTCCGTGCCAAGAGCACACTTACCCCCGACGGACGGAGGACAGACAGACGCAGACTCTGACTCAGCGACAAGGCTAGCAGCGTAGTCTAGACGACAGGCAGCAGCAAAGTCAACCAACTCAGCTACCAGAGCAGACGCAGCCGAGGACTCAAAGGTGGGGTCAGTGACAACAGTAGCAAGGAGACGCGTGACTGTAGGGTGCTCAGCGCGATACCGGTCAGACTCAGGGTCCGGAACGGCAGGCAAAGAGGACGCAGGAGGAGACGGTAGAGGGACACGCCGAGGAGCAGTAGAGGGACGCAGAGTCATGTAGTGAGTGCCTGGGACAGGAGGAGGACGCTCACGACGGACACGACTACCAGTGCGAGCAGGACGAACAGGCGACGCAGGACGAGACTCAGGCTCACGACGCTCTGTAAGACCTCCTGTGGGACCAGTATAAGGAGAGGGAGCAGGGAGAGGCGAGGCAGGCGGTAACTGTGACTGCGGCTGGACAGGTGGAGGACACTCTACGGAGGGAGGAGGACAAGGAGGAGGAGCCTGCCTAAGAACCTGCTGAAGGAGCGGTACGAAGTACGGTCGCGGCCGCGCAGCGTCTCCAGAAGCAGAAGGGACTCCAGCGGCCGGGTCCTCAGCACCAGCAGGAGCTCCAGCGTCCGGGTCCACAGCACCAGCAGCAGCTCCACCGGCCGGGTCCCCAGCTCCAGCAGCAGCTCCACCGTCCGACTCCTCAGTACCAGCAGCAGCTCCACCAGGTGGGTCCGCAGCACCAGCAGCAGCGCCACCCCCAGAGTCGGGAGCTCCAACTCCGCTAGCACCGCCAACGCCAGAGTCCCCAGCTCCAGCAGCTCCAGTCGCAGTGCTCCCAGAACAGCCAGTCCCGGCAGCTCCAGTACCCCCAGTACGAGCACCCCCAGGACGAGCAACTCCAGCACCCCCAACTCCAGCCGAGCCACTAGGACGGCGAAAGCGTCGGACGTACCAGTCACGAAGCTGCTGCGGTGTGAGAGACTGCTCAGCACCCCGAACCGGAGCACCCCCAGACACAGTAACCCGAGGCTCCGTAGGCTCAGTAGCAGCACCCCCAGGCTCAGTACCCGCAGGCTCAGTACCCGCAGGCTCAGCACCCCCAGTCGCAGCACCCCCAGGCTCAGCACCCCCAGGCGGCAAACTCTCAGGCACAGTACCCTCAGCTCCAGCACCCGCAGTCCCAGCACCTGCAGCCCCAGCACCCCCAGGCCCAGCACCCCCAGGCTCAGCACCCCCAGGCTCAGCACTCCCAGCAGCACCACCCGCAGCAGCACCTGAGTCACCTGTGACCTCGACAGGCTCAGCGACGGGAGGAGGGTCTACCTGAGAGACACCTGAAGGAGCAGGACCCTGAGGGGGAAGGGGGTCTACCGGAGGGGGACCAGGAGCAAGGAAAAGCGGCGGGGGAGGGAGGGGGGCAGTGCGGTAGGGGAAGAGACGGTAAAAGGGGACCGACTCGTCAAAGGTGACATCCTGAGAGGCGAAGACCCGGCGCGAGGTGGGGTGGTAAAACTGCCAGCCAGGCGCGTCAGGGACAAAGCCAAGGAAGACACAGGGAAGCGTGCGGGAGGAGAGCTTGTCCGCAGACGTATCGCGGACAAGGGCACGAGCACCCCACACCCGGAAGCGCGACGCATCGCCAACCTCCCCCGTCCAACGCAGTGTGGGCGAGGTCTCCGGCAAGGAGACACGGGGCCAGAGGTTGAGCTGATGCGCGGCGTACCGGACAGCAAACGGCCACAGAAAATGGGGAGCCGCCGCGTGGACCAAGGAGGTACGAGCGACCTCCATGACCAGGCCAATGCGACGCTCAGCAACCCCATTCTGCTGTGGGGAGTCCGGAAGCGTGAAGGTCTGCTCGATGCCCTCCGCCTGACAGAAGGTCCTCAAGAGATCGGAGGAAAACTCACCACCTCTGTCAGAGTGCAGACGCAGGACAGGAAGATCCGTCCGGAAACGGCGGCGGAGCTGGAGACGAACCGTGCGGATCCAAGGGATCAGAACAGCAGGGACCTCACCCTTGGTGCGCAAGGGGAAGACCGTGGTGTAACGCGAGTAGTCGTCGACAACCAGCAAAAAGTACCGCTCACCGCCCTGACCACGAACGCGGGCTGGGCCCCACACGTCCAGGTGGAGGGTCTGCAGAGGAGCCTCTGTCGGGGGGAACGAGGAGGAGTGAGGAGCGGCGTGCTGCCGCCCCTCGACGCAAGGAAGGCAAGGCGGCGCAGGCGAGGCAGGGAGGGGAGGGAGGGACCTGGGAAGACCGGACACAAGGAGGCGACGGTGCATGCCACGAAGGCGTGGCAAGGAGGGGTGACCCAGGCGGTGGTGCCAGAGAAGAGTCTGGTGCGACAGGGAACGACACTCACAGGCGTGGGCCACCAGACCTGACGCAGACACCTGACCGACAGCAGCTACCTGGGGAGACGCAGTGGTCAGTGTGTAGAGACTCGACCCCGGCCGACGGGTGAACGTAGCCAGGTGACGGCCGGTCCTGGAGCACGTGCAGATCGCCACACGCTGTCCGCCAGGGGTAAAGGTATCAACCCACTGATCCTGGAGGACAGCGTTGCTCACCAGGTTCGTCGAGAACGAGGGGAGGTGGAAACCCGAAAGAAGCAACGGGAAGCACCTGAGTCAAGGGTGAAGGTGTGACAGGCCTCAGCCGGTGCGGTACCTGAGAGAGGAGTCTGTGTGGGTGCTGTACCTGAGAGAGCAGACTCGAAACCAGCCGGGACAGCACTGGGGGGAGCAAGTACAGGGGGCACCATACCAGAGAGAGCAGACTCACTAGTACCCAGGGCAGCAGGCTCTATACCTGGGTCAGGCGGCACACACAAGTAACAGTCTCCCTCGGCACTAACAGTCAATGCATACATGGCAGCAATAATAGCATCATAGTCAAGAGCAAAGACATCAACACCAGCCCTCATGAGCTCAGCCCAGCGGGGGCGCTCAACATCCGCACCCATCTCCTCACGCCAAGCGTCGTCAAGGCGGGAGAAGCAGCGGTACGGGGTGTGGAACCTCCCACACGTCTGTCCCTTGCGGTCACCTGTGCGAATGACATAAGAACAGCGGGCACTGGCCCCCGACGTCCCACGCTGAGCAAGCCACTCACGAAGCTGCTGGGTCGTCTGGGGACGCTGCTGCTGCTGGGAGCTCTGGCCCGAGCCAGTGCCTCCACTCCGACCTCCGCCGCCACCACTACCACCGCTCCGACCGCCACCGCCACCACCGCCACCACCGCCACCGCCGCCGCCGCCACTACTGCCACTGCTTCCTCCGCCGCCCCCGTCTCCACCACCGACCCCACTCCCACCAGCGCTCCCGCCACCGCTCCCTCCAGCACCGCCTCCCCCCCCACCTCCCCCACCTCCTCCCCCCCCAGCGCCACCACCACCACTTTTGCCCCCCTTGCCCTTGCCGGTGCGGCGCCTCCCACCAGGAGTAGAAGCAGCGCCAACAGACTCAGCACCAAGGAAGTCAACAGCAGCAGCAGCAGCGTAGGAGGGAGCGAGGGGAGAGGGAGAACACCCCTCAAAGATGGGGGTGCGAGGAGCGCCACGAGCAGCACCGACAGCTACAATGCTCTTTTCGGCCGCGAGCAGGTGCTCCTCTAGGAGGGCGACTGTGAGCTCAGTGGGACAGCGAGCAAGGAAGTGGTCTCGAACTGAGCGGAGGGTGTCAGGGAGACGGGTGACTATGAAGTGGAGTGTCCAGTACAGTGGAGGGGGGTTCTTAGCGCAGAACTCGGTGGGAAGGGCGGCACGCAGGCGAGCATCACTAGTGCGAAGGTGGGTGATAAGATCGGCGACTGTAGTAAAGGTGGACAGATCGGGGAACAGGTACGGCAGCATGAGGCGGCTAAGCTCGGCTGTGGCAGGCGAGGAGTAGCGAGCGACGACAGCGTCGTACAGGGCCTTAGCGGATTTGCAGTCGCCAAAATGCTCTAGCTCAGCTAACGGCAGGTGACTGCGAATGGCTAGGCGAGCAGCTGCGTCACGAGTCTGCCAGTGGGAACGAACACTAAGCTCAGCTGTGGCAGGAGGGGCAGGCGCAGCACCAGACGCGTAATCATAGAGCGACACATGCTCCTTGCTATCGCTCAGGAGAAACAGCTGCAGGTCATCTAGCCAAGCGGTGAACCGCACAGGGCGGCCCTCAGCATCGAACGACAGCACGCGGATGGAAGCCATAGCGACAGTGTGACAGAGTAACGCAAGCTGCCGCAGCAGGGGAAGGCGACTGTGCACGGATAGAGAGCAGCGGGCGAGGCTGGCGCTACGGGCAGGCGGCGCTGCAAGCGGTCAGCGCGACGGGAGGGCGACGCTGCGAGCGGGCAGCGCGGCGGACGGGCCGGGAAGCGGGCAGCGCGGCGGGCAGGCGGCGCTGCAAGCGGGCAGCACGGCGGGCGGGCGACGCTGCGAGGCGGGCGGGCCGCGAAGCGGGCAGCGGGCGGGCGGGCGGGCTGCGAAGCGGGCAGCGGGGCGAGCGGGCTGCGATGCGGGCGGGCCGCGAAGTGGGCAGCTAGCGGGCGGGCGGGCTGCGAAGTGGGCGGGCCGCGAAGCGGGCAGCGGGGCGAGCGGGCTGCGAGGCGGGCGGGCCGCGAAGCGGGCAGCGAGCGGGCGGGCGGGCTGCGAAGTGGGCGGGCCGCGAAGCGGGCAGCGAGCGAGCGGGCTGCGAAGCGGGCGGGCCGCGAAGCGGGCAGCGAGCGAGCGGGCTGCGAAGCGGGCGGGCCGCGAAGCGGGCAGCGAGCGGGCGGGCGGGCTGCGTAGCGAGCGGGCCGCGAAGCGGGCAGCGAGCGGGCGGGCGGGCTGCGAGCGGGCGGCTCGGCAAGGGGCGCGCGAGGGCGCTAGTGAGGGGCGCGCGAGGGCGCTAGCAAGGGGCGCGCGAGGGCGCTAACGAAGGGGCGCGCGAGGGCGCTAACGAAGGGGCGCGCGAGGGCGCTAACGAGGGTGCGCGCGAGGGCGCTAACGAGGGCGCACGAGGGCGCTACGAGGCTAGGGCACGGGGTAGCGTGGTAACCGCATGCGAGCGGTGGTGGGCCCTTAAAAAAACGGTCGGTAGGTCCTAGGGACCTCCTGCTCTGAATACCATGTCAGAATCACTAGGCAAGAATGAATGAACTAGCAGAAGTTTGGGTACAAATATGAAACCCTAGTTGGGGTTGTACCCCATATTGGCTACCCCACTACAGCCTACAAGCATAATACAGTTTAACATTGAAGACTCAATGGTGGTGCCATCCAGAGCAAGGGAGGTGCTCTTTCGGCTCCACAGCAAGAATTTACAGGTAGGCGCCATGCTCCCTTTCTTGGGCAGCTTGGCGCGCTGTACGCACTGTGGAGCAGAAGAGACAGTGGACCACTGCCTGATGTTCTGTCCGGAGGTGGGAAGAGTTATCGGGAAGCTGCAAGCAGCCTTGAAAGTCTTGGGGGCGAAGGAGGAAGCGAAAAGTGTGGGTGAGCTGCTGTTTCGGGACGCATGCACGAAATCCAGTTTCCCGGAGCTGCCGCTGGTTGCTATCACTTTTCATCAACTTTGGCTGGAGAGGCGTGGAGCAGTTTAAGACAAGAAAAGTTTCAGTACAAGAGGGTAATCAGGAAAATTATGGCAAGCTTCATGCGGCATGTGAAGGCATACAACAAATGGAAGGGCATGCAGCAACGAAAGACGAAGACAGCGTGCGGCAGAAATTGGGGGCACCTGGCCTTGGATGAGGCAAGGGCGCTTGGCAACTTGTTTGTAGGAGAGAAAGACATGACGTGGACAGAGGGCTTTCGTGGGATTTGGGAGGATCCGACGGCACGCTTCAAACCGCCATAAAGGGGGTCTTGGGGGAGTAACTGCTAGTCCCGTTAGTAGTTAAGTCCCTCATGGAAACAGTTACGACTAGGGTTGTATGCTTATTTATAGTGTACTTCGAACAAAAAAAAAAAAAACAAGAGGCGACGAAATCGTCTTAGGGTTGCGAAGCATTTTACATAAAGATAAGTACACAAATTTCTACAGGTTTGAATACTTACATAAAATTCTGTGGAAGTTGACATTTATGGCAATGATTCAAAAAAAACTTCCGCAAGATTCGATCCTGGTACCTTCGGTTCTAATGCTTTTCCTCTTACGACTGCACTAGCGCTACTGCTCAGAAATGCAACGACAATTGATAGGTTAACTGTTAATACGACGAATCTGACTCTTTGTTAGGGTTTGCTCTTCCTTTCTTTCTCCCTCCCTTCTGCTCGCTGGTTTAGCTCCCCGCTACTCACGCCCCACCTACCGGTTCCTACTAAGGTGAGAACAACTCTACCTTACCGTTTCAAGTGAAATTAAGTTACATGATTACTAATGAGACTAGCATGTCTTAATCTCGTACCATAGTTGTTTACTCTTGTGTTGGCCGTGTTTTTTAAAACCAGTTGATTAAGCCTAGGTTCTAGGTTCTAGGTATTCGTTTTCTCTTTCTCTTTTCTTCTCGCCAGTGGAGCTTGTTCGTTTGCCTCACGCTACTTACGCTCCACCTACCACTCTAAGGTCAGAAAGTTTAAGATGTCATTTAGAGTTGTTAGCCCATGGTAAGATGTAAGCTCTTATTGTCGTCATTTACTTCTTTTTCTTGATTAGCCCTCCCTCTCCTACTTTCTCTCGTTCTGCTGACGGGCTACGGGACTTCCGCTAGGTAAGCTCCTAACTTGCAACTTAAACTCGTTTGATACTTGTTAGGTCGACTATAATTCTAACATAGGACGACTTAGATCTAAACTAGGTCGGCTTAGATCTTGTTTTTTACACATGTTTTTTTTTCCAAATCGTTAAAATCGTAATTTAATGAACCCTTTCTCTCTATCTCTCGTTCGTTCTCTCTCGTTCTCTCTCTCTTGTTCTCGTTTTCTCTCTCGTTCTCTCTCTCTCTCTCTCTCTCTCTCTCTCTCTCTCTCTCTCTCTCTCTCTCTCTCTCTCTCTCTCTCTCTCTCTCCTCTCTCTCTCTCTCTCTCTCTCTCTCTCTCTCTCTCTCTCTCTCTCTCTCTCTCTCTCTCTCTCTCTCTCTCTCTCTCTCTCTCTCCTTGTGCCTGTAGTCCTTTTTTTTCTCAAAGTCGCCATCTATATCCCCTCAACTCTTATTTCCCATTTCCCCCCTTTCATTTCCCTATTTCCTACTTTTCAGAAGCTTTGCTGTACCATTCAGGAATTGAAGGTCCTTGTTAAAGGAGGAACGATCACATATGTGGCGATTAGGACTAATTGTGTTGTATTGCTTGGTAGTGATTTTTTGCATCTTCTGTGTTTTTTTTTTTCCTTCGTAAGTTCTTTTTGCATTGGCTTGTTCCGAACTTCTATGCGTGCGTGTGTCCGTCTGATTGCGTGCGTATGTGTCCGTATGTGTGGCATTCATCTACCATATCATTATCCATCTGTTATTTCATTAACAATGCATGTCTGTGGTTTTTAGAAATGAGAATCAGTTCTATCATTTCCCAAAGGTTCATTGAGTTACACTCGAACGGGTACGCTCACTTGAACTGGATTTGGTAGGTTGATCTCGTTTTTAGACTTCACAGATTGTGTTGTTTCATGTGATAGTTGATTATTCAAAAGCTAAGCTATTGACCTCCCCCCCATGCTAGGCAGGGGATGGCGGTAGCTTAGTTTTTGGGTTGTTAACTATCACGCATTTTATCATGTGCATGTGCATCATTCATGACATATCACATGCATTATATAGCATCATTCTATGCATTATGCATTGTATAGCATCATTTATGCATTACGTATGCATCTCTTATCATTACACAACATCATTTAACAGTAACACATAATGGAAACTGTACAGCAAATCATATGGTTTAATGAACTACAAACAAGACCGTATTCAAAACTGCTCAACATGCATACAGTATGGGAAGGGTATTACTGTAGTTGACACATTTTATTTCCATGATTTTAAAAAATATAAATATGAAAATAAAATTTGGCAAAATCGATAGTACAGGGTTGCTTCGCAACCCAAAAAAAACAGAGGGTCTTGAAAATTCCCTCCACAAGGGCCTACACCAAGCGAAATGTTTCACTACGCAAAGTAATGTAACTATTCTCAATATCTTGAAGTGTACCCTTTTGGCGAGCTTCAAAATCACGTGGGTCTTGGAACCAAGGTTCTGGTTCTTCATCATAAACTGATCGTTGAGTTCCTGATGGGTCTGCTGCACACACGCGCGACACGCCGAACGTTCGACACACGACAAAATAGAAATCTGTTAGAGGTCCACTGGTGATCCCCGTTGATCCTAGGGAAGGGTTACAGGCACGTTGGCCTGGGGGGTTATGGGCGCACTCACCCGCCACACAAACAAGCCCTTTTATCCCAGTGGTTAGTGGCTGGGATTCTGACATGGTATCAGAGCGAAGGTCTCGGGTTCGAATCCCGGTGTATGCACTTCGGGCATCCCAGTGCGGGGGGGTGTTAGAGGTCCACTGGTGATCCCCGTTGATCCTAGGGAAGGGTTACAGGCACGTTGGCCTGGGGGGTTATGGGCGCACTCACCCGCCACACAAACAAGCCCTTTTATCCCAGTGGTTAGTGGCTGGGATTCTGACAAAATCGTGCACGGGACACACGATAAAATAGAAACCGCTCGCGAGACACAAATGAGCGCATAACACGCGACTAGCGATAACTCGCTATTTACTCGACACATACATTCGGCACAATGACTCATCATTCACACACTATTATAAGCATGAAATATATATTATTTCATGCCCTCATACCATTCCATGCACACACGCATGCACGCACACGGACAACAAGCCGAGTGCAAGCCGTAGGGTTGCACCAAGAAACTCCCCTTTGGATTGTTGGCCTTAGGATCTTGCTCTCTCAGTTCAGAGCCATCCCTGCCAGCTCACAAATTGTCCAATGCTGCTGCTCCACCAACCTCTTGGTCATCATGACTTCTGGCTGCCCCGTCGTCTTCACGTAGCGCAATTCAACTTCACCCGCGGCCACCATGCTCCTCGTCCAGTGCCATTTCACCCTCATGTGCTTGGTGAGGCCGTGCGACACAGGATTCTTAGCTAGTGCAATGGCACCCTGGCTGTCACAATAGAGAGGGGTAGGTCCTTGCTGCTCCTCCCCCAATTCAGCCAACAAACGCGGCTGCCACATAATCTCCCGTACGGCACGAAAGAGTGCCATATACTAGGAATCCACTGAGCTCAATGCTTGGTCCACCTGCTTCTTGCTCTCCCAAGCAGTTGGGCCTCCACCAACACAACATATGAAGCTTCCCACACTTGTCATGTCCTTAGGTTCCGATGCATAAGAGGCATCGGAGAAGGCGGTGAGGAACAAACGTCCGTGTTCAACACCATCCGCGCCCTTTTGGCGCCTTTGCGCCGCCGCCGAGTATTGCAGCCCAACGGTTGGTGTTTGGCCAAGATACTTGGCCACCTTCATTCCAGCTGCTACCTGCTCCCTATTAGGGCATTGAACAACCCTTGCTAGCTGCCCGGTAGCAAAAGCACGTCTGGTCGTATGAGGCTCCCCACCCACGAGTGAAATTGGCGCCTCTGTTCTTCACCAACGCTCTCCTCCTCTGGTCCCTTCACACACTTGAACCCTGAAGAGAATGGAGTAGCCACATGGCCTTCACTCTGCCAAAAGTTGGCAGCCAGTGCCTCCAAATACTTCCGTTGGTGCACTCGCATGCACCCCTTCTCCACGTCACGTTCGATATGAAGCTCGGCGTAGAAGTTCACATCACCACGGGCCTCGCACTTGAACTTGTCCTGAAGCTTTAGCATCACCTCCACAAGATCAGAGGAGGGTGAGAAGATGAGGATGTCATCCACGTACACCAGCATGAAGCTCCTCTGCTCCCTTTCGCCAAGCATGAACAAGGAGTGATCGGCCGTTGAGGGAGTGAAGCCGATCTCCTCCAACACTTCGCGCAGCTTCAAGTACCATTGCCTAGGGGCCTGCTTCAGCCCATAGAGGGCCTTCTTCAGTTTCAAACTCTGCCACTACCATCATCAAACCCCTCAGCTCGCGCAAAAATAATATCTTCTTCGAGAATGCAGTCGAGGAACGCGGTTGTCACGTCAAACTGCTTCACCTTTCATCCTTTGATGGCAGGGCCCGCGAGTAGGGTTTGCAGCATCAACGGCTTCACCATAGGAGCAGACAACTCCTTAAAGTCCACCTTCTCCTTCTGCTGGTACCCCTTGGCCACCAGTCTATACTTGTAGTGCTCGAACTTGCCGTCGGCATCGGACTTGATCTTGAAGAGCCACTTGGACGTTATTGCCTTACGCCTCTCCGGTAGCTCTACCAATTCCCATGTGTCGTTCTCCTCAATGCTCTTTAGCTCACTCTCTGTTGCCTTCTTCCACTCCTCAGCATCACTACCCTCCAAGGCCTCCTTTAGAGTTGCTGGTTCCCCCGACGTCTCCACCGGAGAGAAGAACGCGAAGGCACACTCCTCGTAGTCACTTTCCTCGTCATCTCTAAACATCATTGCCGCTCCAATCAAGGCTGACTTTCCTAGCTTCCACGGCGCATCATAGGTCCGCCTATTAGAGGCTTGAACTCTCCTCTTACCCCTTCCTTCCTCCTCAGTTGCAGGGACTTGAAGGCCTTGACGTTGCTACGTGGAGACTCAAATGCGTGGAGCGCTCGTCGTGCCAGAAGGAAGTGTCGGTGCACGCTCGCTTACTTGCTGCACCTCGTCCCCCTCTTCCCCTACATGATTGGCCTCCTCTCCCCCATTCACAGAAGGAGATTGCCTTGTGATGGTGTTGCCACTGCTCAGCTCCAAAGGCAGCTCCACATGCTCCAAGCCGGAACTCTTCACCTCTCCAAACCGCACGCCTATCTTCGCCTCATTATCCGCCTCCCAAACCTTGTACATCAGGTTCTTCATAGACTTGCAGGGGGAAGGCACATGTATGAGAGGGATCTTTGTGCTCGTTCACTTAGTCGTTTGCTCGTGTGTTCTCTGCTTGCACATTCCGGGAAGAATTTGCAAGAGTTTCACTAGCAAAGATTGACAACAATGATAGCAACAACATTGGCAACACAGGCTACATCAGAGCTAGCTAGGCTGCTGGTCGACCTCCAGCACAGCATGGTCGACCGCGATCCAGCGCAGCAGAGCTCGCACCGCTCCAGCGTTGCGGAGTAGCGGCTCACCAACGTTGCAAGTCCGCGGTGCGCCAACGCTGCAGCAGGTCGGCTGCACAGCGTTGCACTCGCAGGAAAACGGTGCTTCTACTTCGCAGGCGTGCACGCCTGGTTGGCGCCCAACTCCCCGTCACATGCCCAGCGCAGACATTCCGCCCGTGACGGCACCCACCAGCCACGTCGACCTCGGGATACCACCCCCCGCGGCCGTCACGGCGACCTTCGCACACGTCGCCCGGGTATCCCGGTCGACCAGGCAACCCCGCCTGGTCATCTAGCCCAGTCGGACGCTAGCTACACCAAACCCGGCGTCCCAGGGTCGGCGTCCTGGCGTCCAGGTCGGCGTCCACTCGCCCAGGACGCCGTCCAGGCGCCCAGGTCGGCGTCCAGGCGCCCAAGACGCCGTGCAAAAACCAAGGACGCCGCCCAGACGCCAAGGACGGCGTCCATCTGCTCGGCGCCCTCGCAATGGCCCCCGTGCCCCCTGCTATAGGTCGGCTGCACCCCCCCCGCACACCCGACCACGAGGTCGGCTCCGCCCCAAGCGAGGACGAGGCCTAACCCGACTCCCGTTGACTTTGCAGTCCCTGCTCACCAAGAGCTTCTTGGTCAATGAGTCCCAAAGAAGCCATCCCTTGCTGTTTTGAGCCATGCTCAAGTGCACAACCCATATCGCCTTGGCACCAAGCTTGTTGTGCCGAAGATGCTTTGGCACGAGCGCCATGCACTTGCACCAAACACCCGAAGCATATCCACCTTTGGCTTCCTTCCAAACCACTCCACATAAGGAACCCATTTATCTGCTCCCAAAAGAGTCAAGGCTCTGTTATTGGCCACACATGCACTCCGCACCGCATAAGGACAAAAGTCATCGAGTAACCCGGATTCAATGAGCAACCCGCGTGCAGTCTCCGTGATTGTCCGGTTCGCTCGCTCGGCGATGCTGTTCATTGCAGGGGAGTATGGCATAGTAAGGGAGTGCCTTATGCCATTCTTCTTCAGCCACAATGAGAACTTCTCGATCAGAGCGGATTGACTTGACTAGACGGTCTTGTTGCCGCTCCACCATCGGCAACCAATCGGTCTTCAACGTTTCAGCCACGTCACTCTTCTTCGACAGCACGTACACCCAGGTCATGCGGGTGTAGACGTCCACAATGGTGAGAAAATACTCAGCACCAGCACCTCCAAGCTTCAAGGGGCACACCACGTCCATCAACACCTCATCAAGTAGTGCCTTAACCGTTGCCGTCGAACTAGAGAATGGGAAACAGATGAAATTGGCTTGCATGCACGTTGGGCAGCCAAGTACCTCATCGAGCCCCCCCTTCATGTCAACGGGAGTTGTATGTTGGCCCCGTCCTCGCTTGGGCGGTGCCGACTTCGTGGTCGGGTGTAGGGTGCAGCCGACCTGCAGCAGTGGGCGAGTTGGTCGACGAGGTTGGTCGACCTGCACGGGGAGCCACTGCATGGGCGCCGACTTCGGGAGGGCGCCAACTTCGGGTGGTCGACCTGGGAAGTCGACCAGCCCTTCTGGTCGACCTGGGAAGTCGACCAGACCTTCTGGTCGACCTGGTAAGTCGACCAGACCTTCTGGTCGACCTGGTAAGTCGACCAGCCCTTCTGGTCGACCTGGGAAGTCGACCAGACCTTCTGGTCGACCTGGAGTGACGTCGACTTGGAGCTGGTCGACCAGGGGGTAGTGGTCGACCTGGGGAGGTCGACTGGAGGTGGTCGTCGACCTGCGTGGTCGACGGGCACGCACAGGAGCATCTGGTCGACCTGGTTGCTCGGTCGACCAGGTTACCTGGGTGACGAGGTTCTGCGGAGGCATGCGACGTTCGCCCAGGTGATTTTGGCGAGGACGACCTCGGTGGTGGTATTCCGAGGTCGACGTGGCTGATCAGCAGCTGTCGTCAGCACGAAGTGGACTTGGTGTGTGCGCTGTGCAGGTGACGAGGCACTGCACGCCAATCATCTGCGAGCACCTGCGAAGCGGGTGCGATGCTGTACTGCGGGAGCAACGCTGGCACGCCGTCGACTTGCGCTGTTGTCACGCCGTCGACTTGCAGCGGTGGCAAGCCGCGACTCTGCACTGCTGGAGCGCGGCCGACCAAGTCGTTCTGGCACACGGTCGACCGTGCTGCACTGGCAGTCGTCCTGCTTGCATGCTAGCTCTGATGTAGTCTTGCCTTGCCAATTTCATTGTACCATTTTTGTTGTCAGCTTTCTTTAGTGAAACTCTTGCCAATTCTCCCTGTGAACTAGCAAGCTGTGTGCGCACTAGGAAAACGACTAAGGACCAAAGAACGCAGAGATCACACGAGCACCAGTGCCTAGCCCGTAGTCTAGCTCCCGTTGTAGTAGTTATCTCCGCATGGTGCGGTGAGCGTGGACGGCACCCGACTTACCTTTCAGTCGACTTAGTTGCACCTTACCTAAGTTGTTCGTAGGCCGGCAGCTGTGCAGTAGTCACTATGGTAGGCGCCGTAGGTGACACGGGGGTGGTGGACACCCTGGAGGCACGGCTGGAGAGCGCGAGGAGGCGTCATGAGGCGAAGGAGTTCGGCGACCTCCCCTGGGCGGTCGTCGAGGCTGGCATCCGCTCCGTGTGGGCGACGGAGCACCCTCCTTCTCGGCCTGCATCTCCTCGACCGGTGAACACCGAGGGCGGCGTCGACGTGGGCGTCAACGCCGGTGGTGACCAAGTCGGCAGCAGTGCGGGAGGCATGTCGTCGAGGCAGCGTGGTGTGATTCACGCCGTTGAAGTCGGCGGCGTTCAGGTGCGAGGGATGCGGTCGTCGGCGGCTGCAGGCTCCTCGCAGGGTGATGTCGGAGGTCGACGAAGTGGGTCTCTGCCGATGTCGGCGACCCAGGTGACAGCAGGCGGGATTGCACCGAGCTACGGCTACTTCAAGTTCACGCCGGATAGGATCTTGGTCACTCCCCTGCTGGTTGGTCGACCCGACATCCTTACCTGGAAGGAAGCCATCGAGCCCCAGCTGGAGATGGTCGGGCTGATCAACTTTGCTCGCGGTACCGTGGCGACGCCGGATGACCCCGACTTGCGTGTGAAGTTTTGTGCTGTGCAGCTGCTGACCTTCACGGTCATATCGCGGTGCTGCTCGCCGGGCGTGCAAATCGCCCTGAAGTCGTGCAGGGAGCACCTCGACGCCGGCCACCAGGCGTGGCACTTCATCGAGTCAACTTACCAGGTCACCGACGACTTGTTCATCGCCCAGCTTGAAGGGCAGCTGACGCACCTGCGTATGGGCGACCAGGAGACGGCGACAGACTACTGCAACCGAGCTCGGCGGATTCTCGCCACCATCAGGATGGCCGGCGCGGAGTACTCGACGGCGTCGTACGTCACCCATGTCATGCAGGGACTCCCGAGCAGCTACAACCTGCTAAAGCGGCTGTCGATGGCGCCGAGCACGCGGGCGACGCTCAACGAGGACACGTTGACCTCGTACATCCTGCAGGACGAGGCAATGCAGGAGGCTGAGCGGTCCCAAGAGCTCTTGGCGCAGGTAAACTACGTCGCCCCGGCGAAGCAAGGTGGTCGACCGGGGCAGCGTGAATAGTCTGGCAGCGGTGGTAGCAGTGGCTCGAAGCCGGCCAAGGAAGTCGACAAGAAGAAGTCGACCAAGGACAGCGGTCGAGGAGGAGGAAGTCGACGCCGGGAGTGCTGGCTGTGCGGCGACCCCGACCACCTCTCCTTCGAGTGCCCCGACCGCGGTGACTCCGACGACGACGACGCCAAGGGAGGCCGTGGAAGGTCTGGCAGTCGTCGTCCTCGTCCAGGAGGAAACCAGCCGCGCAAGGAGAAGCAGTCGACCAAGTCGTCGACCTCGGCGAAGGACGCCGACTCCTCTGCGGGCGGAAAAGGGCGTGACGACAAGTCGGCGTCGTGCTCCCTGGTCGGCGTCGTGGAGCCGACCGTCTCGCTGGCGCCAGAGGCCGGCGAGGACTTCCAGGCGGTGGCGGCAGCTGTGCAGGCTAATCCGGCTGTGATCCTGCTCGACAGCGGCTGCTCCCACCACCTGATGGGGACGAAGGACGCCTTTGTCGACTTGGGACCGAGCGGCGACGTGAAGCACGTGCGTGGCTTCAATGGGGCGCTGCAGGACGTCCAGGGTCGCGGCACTGTCGCCCTGCAAGGGGAGGCCGGGAAGCAGGTGCTCATCCCCGACGTACTGTACGTCCCGGGAATACGGGCGAACCTGCTGTCAGCTGGCCAACTGAAGGAGAGCGGCGTGAAGCTGCAGGAGGACGGCGACGGGATGTTGCTCGTCTCGGCGGCGGGAGACGTCCTCGGTCGGGCGTCCTACACCGGGCGAGTCCTCTGCACCGACCTGCGTCCCTGCTCAACGAGGTCGACGTCGACCAGGACAGAGGCCGTTGCCCTGCGGGCGATTGTCTCGGCGACGAAGTCGACGCCGGACAGGCTGCATGCTCGGATGGCGCACGTCGGCATGGACACCATCCTGAGCTCAGCGAAGCACGAGGTCGCCACTGGGCTGGACCTCAAGTCGACGTCGGGCACCGACTCACCGTGTGTTTCGTGCGTCGGCGGGAAGCTGGCGCGACACACCTTCCCCGACAAGGGCTCCGACGCCGACGACGTGCTGGCCGTCGTGCACATCGACTTGTGCGGGCCATTCCGCGTGGCTGCCAAGGACGGCAGCCTGTACTTCTTGCTGCTAAAGGACCGCAAGACTCGCTACGTGTGGGTGCGGCCGGTCGCCAAGAAGTCCGACGTGCTGCGGGAGTTCGAGCAGTGGCTGGTGATGGCGGAGCGACAGACCAAGAAGTCGGTGCTAATGCTGCGCTCTGACCGGGGAGGGGAGTTCCTCGGAAAGGACTTCACCGCCCTCGTGGACGGCAAGGGGATCCTCCACGACCTCACCTGCCCATACACTCCGCAGCAGAACGGCATGGCAGAGCGGGAGATGAGGACGGTGGTGGAGTCGGTGCGGACGATGCTGCTGCACATGGGCGTCCAGCACCACTGGTGGCACCTCGCTTTGCGGCAGGCTGTCTGGGTCCGCAACTGCCTGGAGAGGTCGGCGACGCCGGGGACGACACCGTACCAGTTGCTCACCGGGAAGAAGCCCGACTTGTCGCTGGCGCGCGTGTGGGGCTGCATGGCGCAGTTCCTCGTGTCAGAATCCCAGCCACTAACCACTGGGATAAAAGGGCTTGTTTGTGTAGCGGGTGAGTGCGCCCATAACCCCCCAGGCCGCCGTGCCTGTAACCCTTCCCTAGGATCAATCGGGGATCACCAGTGGACCTCTGACACCCCCCCGCACTGGGATGCCCGAGGTGCACACACCGGGATTCGAACCCGAGACCTTCGCTCTGATACCATGTCAGAATCCCAGCCACTAACCACTGGGATAAAAGGGCTTGTTTGTGTAGCGGGTGAGTGCGCCCATAACCCCCCAGGCCGCCGTGCCTGTAACCCTTCCCTAGGATCAATCGGGGATCACCAGTGGACCTCTGACACCTCGTCCCCGAGCAGCAGCGTGGTGGGAAGCTGAAGCCGAAGGCCAAGTGGGGCCTTCACCTTGGCGTGTCGGAGGCGAGCAAGGGCTGGGAGCTCCTCGACATCGCCGACAACCGGGTGGTCACCACGTCGGACGTGGTGTTCTACGAGGACATGTCGCTGGAGGTGTGGAAGTCGGAGCACGGGCCGGTGTCAGGACGGACACCGACCACCCCGCCAACCGACACCTCGCAGGCGACGCTGCCTCTGCTCGCGGAGGTCGGTGAGCTTGCTGCTGGGGACATCGAGGTCGACCATCCTCCTTCCCCTCCTCCCACGACCCATGTTTCTCCCCTCGTGGCCGACATGCGTGGACTGACTCCGGTGTCGGCCTCCGGCGATGAGGGGAGTAGTGGGACGTCGCCTGCGGCCAAGAGCATCGCCGGTGGCCGACGTGACGGGCAGCAAGTCGACGCGGGAGTGATATCGACGTGGATAAGGGAGGAGCAGGTCGAGGAGGTGCAGCCGACTAGGGTGACGCCGACAGGGGAGCAGGCAGCAACAAGGCCGACCAAG
Source organism: Closterium sp. Yama58-4 (assembly GCA_947470075.1). Taxonomy (NCBI): domain Eukaryota; kingdom Viridiplantae; phylum Streptophyta; class Zygnematophyceae; order Desmidiales; family Closteriaceae; genus Closterium; species Closterium sp. Yama58-4. The sequence continues at coordinate 144,964 of CANIUD010000063.1, read as the reverse complement.
GAGCAGTCGGCGACCTGGCAGTCGGCAGGGGAGCTGACCGCAGGGGAGGAATCGGTCGGGACGCCGACCGAGGTGCAGCAGGACGACGAGGACGATGAAGGGGAGCAGTTGGGCGACGAGGAGTCCACCGACAGTGACGTGGGAGAGGCCCAGGCTGGACCACGGCGTACAGGCCGCCTTCGGAGGCCTCCCGACTTCTTCGTCCCGGCTGCCTTCACCACGGTGTATGACGTGGTCGACGAGGACGACGACCTGCTGTACGACGACGTTGATGAGGATGTAGACCTGCTGGAGCTCGACCCCGACATGCACGCCGACCCCGAGCACCGTTGGGATATCTCCACGATGACGGTGAAGGAGGCGCTGGCTAGCTGGAAGGGTCCGGCGGTGAAGGCCGCCATGGAGGAGGAGATCCGCAGCCTCATCGGCATGGGGACGTGGGAGCTGGTCGAACGCCCACCCGGGGTCAACATCATGAAGAACCGGTGGGTGTTGACGACGAAGTACCACATCGACGACACCGTCGAGCGCGAGAAGGCGAGGCTGGTCGTGAAGGGCTTCACGCAGGTGTATGGCGCCGACTACAACGAGACGTACGCACCGGTGAGCAGCTACGTCACGCTGCGGATTTTCCTCAGCATCGTCGCCGTCTTCGACCTCAACCTGATGCAGCTCGACATGAAGAATGCCTTCCTGCAGAGCAAGCTCGACCGCGTGCTGTACATGTACCAGCCGGACTACTTCAATGACGGGACCGGCCGGGTGTGCAAGCTGCTGAAGAGCCTGTACGGGCTGAAGCAGTCGCCGCTGCTGTGGTACAAGGCTCTCAACGACGTGCTGGTCGGCGCTGGCTGGAAGAAGAGTCAGGTCGACGAGGCTCTCTACTTCAAGGTCGGCGTCGACAAGGTGACCTGTTGGGTGCTGGTCTACGTCGACGACCTGCTTGCCGTGAGCAACAGTACCGCGATGCTGAAGGAGCTGAAGGAGCTGCTGGAGGCCGCCTTCGAGCTGCGCGAGATCTCGCCGGTGCAGGCTGGAGATCGTGCGCGACAGGTCGGCGGGGAAGCTGTGGCTGCACCAGCAGGGCTACGCCGACAAGCTGCGTAGGCGTTTCCTCGATGAGGAGCAGGGCAATCGGACCCCGAAGACGCCGGTCTCGGTCGACGCCTACGCCGAGCTCACCTTCAACGACGAGGAGGCGCAAGAGCGACAGGAGGAGTACCGGCAGAAGGTCGGCTCGCTGCAGTTCGCGGCGACGACGACGAGGCCGGACATCGCATTCGCCTGCAGCAAGCTGGGGAGCGGCCTCACGGTGAGGAGCGACCAGCACTGGCGCGAGGTCGACCGCTGCCTTGCCTACCTCGCCAACACGCGTGACACCGCCCTGGAGTTCGGCGGTGGACCTGAGTCGCTGGAGCTGGTCGGCTACGTGGACGCCGACGATGCCGGTGACAAGCAGAACAGGACGAGCACGGGCGGCTACGTGTTCGTCTACGGAGGAGCCGCGGTCTCCTGGTCGAGCTAGCGCATCAAGTGCGCGACGCTGTCGTCGACCGAGTCGGAGTACGTGGCGGCCGTCGAAGCTGGCAAGGAGGGACGCCGACTTCGCTTCCTCCTGGCAGAGTTCCAGCAGCTAGATGCTGGGAGGCCGACGGTCCTAAGGGTGGACAACAAGTCGGCCATCACAGTCGCCGAGGGCATGGGGTTGACGGGCAACCTCAAGCACATGGAGCGGCAACAGGCCTGGCTGCAGCACATGGTGAAGCGGGGGAAGTTTTCGCTGCGGTACATCCCGACCGCTGAGCAGCCGGCCGACTTCTTGACGAAGGCGCTGCACTATCCGGCCTTCAACCGGTGCTCCGTTGCAATCGGCCAAGTGCGTCTGGCCGACGTGGGCGACGGCGACGACGACGTGCAGCAGTAGGTGCCATGCCCTCTTGCATGGCTGGTGCGGTGGACAACGTGCTGTGGGTTGGGTGCACGTCGACGAGCTTGTCTCCGAGAAGTACTGTCGTGTGGGCTGGGGGCCCAAGCGTGAACGCGGCAGGGGAGTGTCAACGGGAGTTGTATGTTGGCCCCGTCCTCGCTTGGGCGGTGCCGACTTCGTGGTCGGGTGTAGGGTGCAGCCGACCTGCAGCAGTGGGCGAGTTGGTCGACGAGGTTGGTCGACCTGCACGGGGAGCCACTGCATGGGCGCCGACTTCGGGAGGGCGCCAACTTTGGGTGGTCGACCTGGGAAGTCGACCAGCCCTTCTGGTCGACCTGGGAAGTCGACCAGACCTTCTGGTCGACCTGGTAAGTCGACCAGACCTTCTGGTCGACCTGGTAAGTCGACCAGCCCTTCTGGTCGACCTGGGAAGTCGACCAGACCTTCTGGTCGACCTGGAGTGACGTCGACTTGGAGCTGGTCGACCAGGGGGTAGTGGTCGACCTGGGGAGGTCGACTGGAGGTGGTCGTCGACCTGCGTGGTCGACGGGCACGCACAGGAGCATCTGGTCGACCTGGTTGCTCGGTCGACCAGGTTACCTGGGTGACGAGGTTCTGCGGAGGCATGCGACGTTCGCCCAGGTGATTTTGGCGAGGACGACCTCGGTGGTGGTATTCCGAGGTCGACGTGGCTGATCAGCAGCTGTCGTCAGCACGAAGTGGACTTGGTGTGTGCGCTGTGCAGGTGACGAGGCACTGCACGCCAATCATCTGCGAGCACCTGCGAAGCGGGTGCGATGCTGTACTGCGGGAGCAACGCTGGCACGCTGTCGACTTGCGCTGTTGTCACGCCGTCGACTTGCAGCGGTGGCAAGCCGCGACTCTGCACTGCTGGAGCGCGGTCGACCAAGTCGTTCTGGCACACGGTCGACCGTGCTGCACTGGCAGTCGTCCTGCTTGCATGCTAGCTCTGATGTAGTCTTGCCTTGCCAACTTTATTGTACCATTGTTGTCAGCTTTCTTTAGTGAAACTCTTGCCAATTCTCCCTGTGAACTAGCAAGCTGTGTGTGCACTAGGAAAACGACTAAGGACCAAAGAACGCAGAGATCACACGAGCACCCGTGCCTAGCCCGTAGTCTAGCTCGCGTTGTAATAGTTATCTCCGCACTTCACACGTATGCCAGCAACCATCTCTCTCTTTACTAGCTGCTGCAAATTAGGTAGGGCCACATGCCCCATTCGCCGATGCAAGGTGAGCCAATCACACTTTTCTGTAGCTGAAGTCGGATTTGAGAATGCCGCACTCGCAATAGTCGGATTGGAGCCAATCACACTTTCCTCCGCTGCTGCCTCGGGGTTCTCCTCACCCTTGTGCTGCTCCTTGGCTGCTGCACCACTCTCCTTACGTTCACCTAGCTTGCTTTTCCCTCCAAGATTGCTCTTCTTGGAATCGTTCTTCTTAGCACCATAGTTCATGCCATAGCCGCTACCAAGCGCTTTACCCTCGGTGCCGACGCTTTCTGCGACGATAGGGATCTGCCACATCTTATTGTAGACATCCCTATCCACATGAAGGTTCCAAAGAATCCCTATCCTCGCGGTGTAGGTCTTGGCTCCCTTCGAGCTCGTGTCCATGCCGGCCTTTTGCAACCGCCGCACGGAAATCAGGTTGGCAGCAAGGTTGGGCACCCAAAGCACGTTCTTGAGGCCCACCATCTTCCCATCAGCACCCTTGAACATGGCCTTGCCCATGCCTTTCACCTCTGCTCGCTGTTCGAAAGCTGATGTGACATGCTTCACCGGTGACGGTTCAAGTTCGGTGAGCAAGTCCGCGCGAGGTGTCATGCTATAGGTAGCGCCGCTATCAATCACCCAAAGTCCAGGGAGTGTGGGGTGACCTTTTCCAGAGGTGCCAATCCTCAAAGCCTTCGTCCTCCTTGGGTGCAGCCAGTGCTTGTGTCGGGACAAAGTAGAATTGGCCCGGTAAGCGATCGTCCCTCGACTCGCTCTCTTTGTCGTCATTCTTCATGTTTGCAACACCACTCCCGCGACCTCCACGGCCTCCACGGCATCTTCCTCTCCCTCTTCCTACTCCTCTTCCCTCTTAGCCTTGAGCAAGGGTCCATCCAACCTTCAGGGAGCTTGTAGCAATCGCGCCACATGTGTCCGCTCTTGTGGCGATAGTGGCATTCGACGTCAAATCGTCCGCGATCTCGTCCGTAGCTCTTGTTGTCGCTGCTTTAACCACCACTCCCGCGGCCTCCATTGAAGTTACCATGCTAGCTTCGCTATATATTCATCGCCCATGCCTCCTCTCAATAAATTGTTTCACTTCGATATTGCAATTTTTGCTCGCTCGCTCAATTGCACCCGGAACACTTGGTATTCAGAGCCTACTATTACAGACATAATAGGCTTTAATGTGCCTAAAACGAAAGACGGAGTGCAGGGTAGGATTTCTGCATAGCTACTTATAACATTCACAAAGTTCTGGTAACAACTCAAAATGACGTGATTCAAATTGAATCTGGAGCGTCTTCACGTCGTCCACGAGATGCAATTTAGGCCACACGATTTCATCAAGTATTGACGACGCAACATCAGTTTGAACGAACGGCACTATGACAGTCACTATAGTCTTAGGACACAAATTCGGAAGAGTTGCGAGTTTGGGAATGACTCCGAGCTCTTAAAACCCATAGAGCCGAGGTACAGTGATGTGGAATAGTGCCACACTGTCCCCAACCAAGAAGGGTCTCGAAAGTACCCTCCACAAGGGCTTACACCAAGTGAAATGTTCCACTACACAAAATAATGTAACTATTCTCAATATCCTGAAGTGTACCCTTTTGGCGAGGTTCGAAATCACGTGGGTCTCAAAACCAAGGCTCTGGTTCTTCATCATAAACTCATCCTTGAGTTCTTGATGGGTCTGCTACACACACCTGCGACACGCCGAACGTTCGACACACGACAAAATAGAAACCGCGCACGGGACACACGACAAAATAGAAACCGCGCGCGAGACACAAATGAACGTATAACACGTGACTAGCGATAACTCGCTATTAGCTCGACACACACATTCGGCACAATGACTCATCATTCACACACTTTTATAAGCATGAAATATATATTACTAGCTGACCCGAGTTGCTGCCAAGTGCGTAGATTCTGACGTGCTGAAATAGAAGCTGCGATCAACTCGAAGCGCGCCCGAAGCCCTGCGCACCACGCGTCCCACGTGCTGTATTGGTCCCAAGGGCCCTTCCTCTTGCGTCGGCAGCTCGTAGGCATGTGGCGACGTCACAATGACTCGCCACTAGTCCATGGCGGGACCCCGTAGCAGCGAAACATCGTATCGTATTTTTGCTGCGTCCGACTCGACGTAATTCGCGTCGAAGAAGACGTTCATCGTGAAGACCCACGATTGAACCGTCGGGCCTCCACGATGGCTAGAATAGAAGCAAGGCGGGCGGGAACTGCTCGGAGAGTGGTACTGTAAGGAAAGATTATTTTCCTCCGCGTCCCTATTAAGTGCGTACACTACTGTTCCCGCCGACAGTTCCCTTCAGTGCACCGTTACCACTCGCAACTCTCACCCCAACTACTGTTCCCGCCACTGTTCACAACGTGACCCAACCTCACGGTTCGGTTGGTAACCCACGCTCCGGACCTCTGCCTTGAAAATTCTCAACCTCGATGCTAGGCCCGTAGCATACCCCATTTTCACACATTACCGTTACCACGCTAGCTTCGATATATATTTGTCACTCATGCCTCCTCTCAATGTACTGTTTTGCTTTGATAGTACAATTCTCGCTCACCCACTCAGTTGTACTTGTAACAGTTACCATATTAAGCAATCAAGTGTTATGGATAAAGATATCATCAAATAATTTATGAAGCAAAGGAAGATAAGATGCGGATAACAGTCGCCGAAGGTTCATGTCAAATGTTATATTACATTTTTAGGCTATAGTCAGTAGCACCATAGGAAGTACAACCCTTTTAAGGGTTGCTATTAGTATGCCTTGTTCCTACTCACACAACATTCCTCTATGCATCATTCTTAAGATGGTATCATTGTCAACGTTAAGGTAATATTGTTACAATGTTATGGTTTTATTGTTACTGGCTATAATTGAAGCAGGGCGGGCAGGGAAGGGTAGGATGGTTTGAGTGGCATTGGTGCGACGATGTCGTTGTTGCCGATCGTTGTCGCGAATTCAACGTGACGACGGGCTTCGCGAGGCCCATTCGTGCATTGTGCAGCCCTGTTCCTCTCCATGCCAGGCATTGGTTGGGTGGTGCCATCACTGGCTGCGCCTGAGCGCTATCCCACGCTGTCAAGATGTGACGGCGTGCCGGACAAAATGACAATCGGCTCATTCGATTGCGCAGGTGCATTTGCAGATGCTGGTGCCTTCGCTGCTGATTGCTGGCGGGCGGCGTTGCGTTCTGCCGCGAGTGCCGCGATTTCGAGCGCCGATTCTTCGAGTTGGCGCACGAGCCAACCGAGCTGCTCCTGCGTCAATGTCGCAAGAGTGAATTCGGCCATGGCGGGGGTGTCGGGAAAGCTCAGCGAGAGCCTTAGTCGCGGCCGTGCGTGCTTTCGAGAGAGCACTTCGAGAGGCGGTGCCTGAACGCTGGGAGACGTCTACTCCCTCCAAAAATTGAGATAGTGGGGAAGCGAAGGTGTGGGTGCGCCTGTAGTGAGGTGCTTGTTAGAAGTTACAATAGTTCTCTCGACACTCTGGTTTGGACCCCCTCCTTTGACCTAATCAACCACTCCTTCCTACCTATCTCAACTTGGTATGAAGAGCTAGAATGTTCCTAGAATGGACCTAATATATTTTTTTTAAGGCCCACCATTAGTTAGTTCCTGCCCATCGTGCGCCCCTAGGCGCGTCGTTTTTTTCCAGCCCAAATTGCACCCCTAGGCACGTCGTTTGCCCTGCTCGAAGCACACCCCTTAGTGCGCCCCTGAGCGCGACACGCCAGCTGCCTGCGCTGCCCACTCGCTGCCTGCGCAGCCTATGAGCAGCCTGTATGGCCCGCGCCCTGCCCGCGCACTACTTGCTCTGACCGCGCGCTGCACGCACGCTGCCTGCACAGCCCACGCGCAGCACGCGCGCAGCCCCTGCTACTACCGCTAAAGCCCCTGCTAGTGCCGCTACACCCCTGCTGTCGCCACTACAACCCCTGCTATCGCCGATACACCCCTGCTACTGCCGTTTCAGCCCTGCTGCCGCCACTACAGCCCCTGCTACTACCACTACAGCCCTTGATATCATCGCTACAGCCCTGCTGGTGCCACTACAGCCCCTGCTACTACCGCTACAGCCCTTGATATCATCGCTACAGCCCTGCTGGTGCCACTACAGCCCCTGCTACTACCGCTACAGCCCCTGCTATCGCTGCTACAGCCTAGATACTGCCGTTTCAGCCCTGCTGCCGCCACTACAGCTCCTGCTACTACTACTACTACAGCCCCTGCTATCACCGCTACAGCCCTGCTACTGTTGTTTGAGCCGTGCTGGCGCCAATACAACCCCTACTACTGCCGCTACAGCCCCTGCTATCGCTGCTACAGCCTTGCTACTGCCGTTTCAGCCCTACTGCCACCTCTACAGCCCCTACAATTACCGCTACAGCCCCTTCTATCACCGCTACAGCCCTGCTACTACTGTTTCAGCCTTGCTGGCCCAGCCCCTACTACTGCCGCTACAACCTCTGCTATTACCCCTGCTACCCTACCTGCACGCGCTGCTCAGCGCTGCCCTGCCCTGCCTGGCCGCCGCCAGCGCTGCCCTGCACGTTGCACATCGCTACCCTGCCAAGCCGCAGTTGTGCCTACTGCTGCCGCCACTGTTGCCGGCCACTGCCACTGGTGCTGCCGGCCGCTGCCACTGCTTCCCCTCCCGCAAGTGCTATCCATCACTGCCCTGCTCTCCCAGGCCACCGCCAGCACTGCCTTGCACGCTGCTGAGCGCCATATGCCCTTGGCACGAACGTCCTTGAGGACAGGATGTTTAAGCTCGAGTGTCTTGCAGCTGCTGAACCTCATCTCGCTGCTACTTGCCCCTGAGGGAGACCCGGATGCACTAGACATCCCGACCCCGCGCTCTTTCGCAAAGGCGATCATAGGCCCTTACTCCTCTCAGTGCCAGACAACCATGAACGCAGAGATGGCATCCTGGAAGTCCAGAGGCACTTATGTCGATGCAGTTTTCCCACCTGGTGCAAACATAGTCGATGGCATGTGGATTTTCAGGGTGAAGCGGCCACCGGGTTCTCCGCCTGTCTTCAAGGCGCGTTACTTTGCACGAGGCTTCAGTCATAGGGGGTCGACTTCTTCCAGACCTTCTCCCCCACCTCGGAAATGATCACTCTTCGGACATTACTACATGTTGCAGCACAGCATGACTACAAGCTCCACTCGCTTGATTTGAGCACAGCTTTCTTGCAGGGCAGCCTACGCGAGGGAATCTGGCTGCGCCGCCCACCTGGCTTCACTTGGTCGTTTCCTGAGTGTAACGCTTGGGGCTCTTGAGTGCTGACCCGTTACTGTTTCTACGGACAGACACTTCTCTGCCACCGTTCTACGTCCTCGTTTATGTTGACGACTTGTGTTTGCTACTGCTGACACTGAGGCACTGGCCCTTGTGAAGTTGGAGCTGCAGAAGAGACACACGTGCACTGACTTGGGTGAGCTGCGCAGCTATCTTGGCTTGCAGATTATCCGGGACTGAGCACAGTGCATCATCACTCTGACTCAGTCACACATGGTGCACCAGGTCCTTCAGCGCTTCGGCTTCCAGTTCTCTTCGCCACAGTCCACTCCTCTACCTAGAGGCCACTCGCTCTCAGCTCCACCTTCGGACGAGCTTGTCGAGCCGAGTGGTCAGTATCCAAAGCTGGTGTGCTGCCTCATATACCTGATGACCTGCACTCGACCTGACCTCGCGTACCCTCTTAGCATCCTGGCACGCTACGGTGCTCCCGGGAGACACCGACCAGAGCACTGGCGGGCTGCCAGCGAAGAGGGTGTTGCGTTACTTGTGCAGTACGTCGGGCATGGGGCTCGAGCTTGGAGGACGGGCCCCAAATGTACTCATTGGACACTCAGACGCTTCTTGGGCAGATGACCAAGCAACTCATCGGTCGTCATAGGGTTACACCTTCAACCTTGTCTCCGGTTCAGTTTCTTGGCGGTCTACCCGCTCATCTTCTGTTCTCAGCTCCAGTTGTGAGGATGAGATCTACGCGGGGCCCATGGCTGCACAAGAGTTACACTCGCTGGTCTACCTACTTACCAACTTGGGAGAGCGGCCTCGTTCTCCTCTAGTTCTGTACGTCGACAACACGACAATGATTCCTTGTGTCATGAGCACAGAGTGGAGAACAGAACGAAGCATATCACTCTGCGTTACTTCCTTGCACGAGAGTTGCGGTAGCATGGTCAGCTTCGCCTTGCTTACGTGGCCTCACGGGCCAACACTGCTGATCATTTCACCAAGGCATTTGTGTCTGATGATCATCAGTGTTTCAGCACTGCTCTAGGCCTTGTGCCTACTCTGCCTCACTTGCTTTTTGCTTGACTTGATCTTCCCATGGAGTTCTATCTCATCAAGCAAATCTATCCGTAGGCTCATGTGATTTGTGCAACCTGATTGTAGCACCCAGTGAGTGAGGGGATGCATCACAACCTATATACACTGGGGCTATGGCTCCGCAAGAGTTATGCTGGCTGACCTACTTGCTGACCGACTTAGGAGAGCGACCTCGGTCTCCTCCATTTTTGTACATCGACAACAAGAAAATTATTGCCTTGTGTCAGGAGCAAAGGCTGGAGCACAGAATGAAGCACATTGCTCTTCGTTTCCTTCTCGCACGAGAGTTACAGCAGCGTGGTCAGCTTCGTCTTGCTTACATGGCCTTACAGGCCAACACTGCTGATATGTTCACCAAGGCTCTAGGGTTTGGTGATCATTAGCATTTTTGCACTACTCTTAGTCTTGTGCCTACTCTGCCTCACGTGCTCGTCTATTGACCTTGTCTTGTACTTTGATTTATATATTCCTGCTTGCTTACTGTTGCTAGGTTGTGATCATTGTGCCGCCTATGCTCTTATATCACTGCATGTAAATTGGCCTTTGTTGTGTGATGCTATCATATGAGTTTACGTCTGTCTGCCTCCCATCTTTTGTTCTTACGTTGCATGCGTGGTGTGAGCGCGTGCAATGATTTGTGTTATGTGATTTGGAATTTCTGAGAGTGTGTGAATTTTCTATTGTTTAAGCAGATATTTGAAATCACCTTTTTCTTTTCAAGAGCTTTCCGACGAACCAAGAAAGTTACAAACGAGGAAGTTACGAACGCTTGAAGTTCGTATGCTCTTGGCATTTGATTGCGGAAAATATGGGAATTTGTGGGGTGGCTCTTTATAGGGGCTGGGGAAAACTATCACTTAATTATAGTTGCTGCCAAGTGGTTGGGAGAAGTCAAACCAGGTTGGCAAGTGTGGTTAAGTTGGGGTGAGGTGGATGGCATGGGTTGGAAAACGACAAATGTCTAAGTTGGGTTGCTATAGGGAAGGGATTTGGTGTGCTTATAAGGTTTCATTGGTTGGGGACTCCTTGGGGACCTTCCCTTTTGTCCTTCTCATCCTCTCCTTCCTTGTTTCTAGCTAATCTATTTCTCTTTGTGTGATTCTTCAGGTATATTGTGGTTGATTTGAGTCAGCTCCAGCATACCTCCTAGTGCGCCACAATACATACCTCGAGTTTTACTTCATCGTGTGATACAATTCAAAATGGAATTGGTAGCCATGTTCTATAGCTACAACATATCCCAAATTTGTGAAGATCTAAGAGCGAAAATTTTGTCGACGGCGTATCTTGTGAAGTCGACTTTTTGTCGAGAATTACAGACCAACGAATTTGAGTTATTTTGCCCCATAAACGACCTAGGCTCCGTCCCTAATCCTAAAAAATGGTATCAGAACGATGAAGGACTTTGTGAAGAGCCTTCCAGACCCACCATGGCCTGTGGGCGTGCCTAAGTGGTGTTCTGAAGGTTGGATGTGACTTTTGCTAACGGACACTCTGCCGAAATTTTGTTGGCTTCGACACTTGTGGGATTTTTGTGGATCTACATTGTGGACAGCAAGGGGGATCCAAAAAGATGAACGAGAGATGTGGTGAGGAGAAGATGAATGAGAGATGTGGTGATGCTGCTGGAAGAGGAGTAGGAGCTGAGAAGACACATGAACCACCCGCATCCAAGATTGAAGCTTGTGATGGCTCCAACATTGAGGAATGGAGCGGGCGGATAAGGAGTGCCTTCAAGCGATACAAGCTACTGAAGTTGGGCACGGGGAAAGAAAATATACATGAGGGAGACCCAAGTGACCGATGTATTGAGAGGAGCACGGCGCTGTATGACCTTATCTTACTAACGGTCAACAACGGCATGTTATAGCACATCAAAGACATGGTGGAACTGGAAATTTCTACGTGACATCATTTAGCCCAACACGCTGCAAGTGGTGATTGTGTTGGAGAAGGAGATGGTGGCCATCTTCATGCGACCAGGATGAAGCCAGTTCTAAATACGATCAAGGACACATACGCGACAATTGCAGTGGTGGGCGGCAAGGTGTCGCGGATGCAGCAATGCACCAAGATCATTTCAGTTATGGAAAACTCATGGGACAACCTCATCCCCAGCCTTAACAACAAAAAAACCAGTGGGCACCAGATTGGCTATGGCAGCCGATTTTGCAGAAGCCAGCAGAGGAAGAGGGGGTGGGAGAGGTCGAGGCCGTGAGAGAGGCTTTAAAAGGAGGAGAGGCCGAGGTGACTACAATAAGGGGCATGGGAGCTATGGTGGTTGGGGGAGCACCAGAATGGAAGGAGCCACCTTGTACTGCAAGAAGGCTTGACATCCATGGTTCAAGTGTTTCAGCTGGCCTGAGGGATGGGCACCCCCCAGGCATGAAGTCGCGAACTGGTGAACGTGAACAAGGTGGTGTTGTGCAAGGTTCAGGTGCAGAAGGTCATGGTGAACACGGTAAAGCCTCTACTTGGATGTTCCTCATGGTGAGGATGCGCAAGGTAGTAGGGGTGTGTGGGTTCGGATCGGCCTTACAGGTGGAACTAAGCACAAAAGACGAGCGAGTGGAACGAGATAGAACTAGTGGCGAAACTAAAAGTGTAAGTGGTGTTCTAGAGGTTGCATGTGACTTCCGCTAAGGGGAAACTCTGCCGAAATTTCGTTGGCGCCGACACTTGTGAAAATATTGTGGGACCTCGGTGTGGACAGAAAGGGGGGAGCTGAAACCTGTGATTGGGAGCAGAGGAGATGAGTCAAGGGAGTGGAGAAGCAGCTGATAAGAAGAGTGAACCGCCACCGTCCAAGATCGAGGCTTTGGACGGCTCCAACTATGAGGAATGGAGCGGGCGGATGCGGAGCGCCTTCAAGCGCTACAAGCTGCTCAAACTTGCAATGGGAGAAGAGAAGATGCCGGAGGAAGGTGATGCCCGCGACCGATGGATTGAGCGGAGCGCGGTGCTGTACGACTTGATTCTACAGTCGGTCAACAACGACATGTTCCAGCACATCAAGGATTTGGTGGAGCTCGATGACTCCGGACCGAAGGCGTGGAAGCTGCTACGCGACGTGGTTCAGCCCAACACGCTGCCGATGGTGATTGTGTTGGAGAAGGAGCTGGCTGCCCTCTCCATGCGGCCGGGAGACGATGTGAAGCCGGTGCTTGACAAGATCAAGGACACCTATGCGAGGATGGCAGCGGCGGGCAGCAAGGTGTCGGAGATGCAGCAGTGCACCAAGATCATCTCGGTGCTCGACAACTCGTGGGACAACCTCATCCCCACCCTCAACGTTCAGCAGGACAAGTGGACGCCTGAGTGGCTACGTCAGCCGATTCTGCAGGAGGACTTCCGCAGGCGCCACACGGGAGGTGGTGCTGCCAACAAAACTGCTGAGGGGTATGGAGCTGCAGGAGGCAGCAGAGGAAGAGGGGGTGGGAGAGGCCGAGGCCGTGGGAGAGGCTTTGGCAGAGGGAGAGGCCGAGGTGACTACAATGAAGGGCATGGGAGCTCTGGTGGCAGGGGGAGCACCCGAATGGAGGGTGCGTGCTGGTACTGCAAGAAGGCTGGACACCCGTGGTTCAAGTGTTTCAGCCGGCCTGAAGGATGGGCGCCCCCAGGCATGAAGCCGCCAAGTGGTGAACGCGCACGAGGTGGCGCTGTGCAAGGTTCAGGTGCACAAGGTGATGGTGCACAAGGTAAAGCCGACCCTGGGATGTTCCTCATGGTTGAGGATGTGAAAGAGAGTGACGATGATGTGGGGTCACTTGGGAAGGTTGTGATGCACCCCCTCACTCACTGGGTGATCGATTCAGGTTGCACGAGTCACATGACTCCGCGGGCAGATTTGCTTGATGAGGTGAAACCCCCCGGGAAGATCAAGTTTGTGGCTCCCTGTGATTGGTGTTGGGAATGCCAAGGTGATGGGAGCTAATGGGGGACTTGTGGGGCTTGGGAATGTCCTATTGGTTGAAGGTTTATCCGCTAACCTCCTCTCTGTGCGCCGGCTGCAGAAAAGTAAGGCCAAAGTTACGTTCGGCCCAACGAGCTGCCGTGCGAAGCTTGGGAAGTTGCTGCTGTGGGACTTGGACGAGAAGAGCAGCTGCATCAAGGACCTGTGGCAGCTGCCCATCATCCCTTGGAGGGGAAACCACCAGCAACGGCAAAGGCAGCGGCAACAGCTAAGGCAACTGCGGGAGGAGAGGAGACTGCACCAACTGCTGGGGCCCTGGATGCAGTCAAGAATGTGCAGCAGCCACAGCAACTACATGGTGAGGTGCTTGCTGGTGTGGATGCGACAGCTGCATGGGCAAAGGCTTCATCTGGGAGTGGTGAGGCCGATTGGGAGACGTGGCACGAGAGGTTGTGCCACATCAACATTCCGATGCTGCAGAAGTTGGTGAAGGATGGGAGCTTGAAGGGGCTGGAGGTGAAGGGGGCAGCAAAGGAGATTGGAAGCTGTCCTACGTGCCTTAAGACAAAATTCACCAAGTTCCCTTTCAGCAGCAGCACGGGACCAGCCAAGGCACCACTTGCTGTGGTGCACATGGATGTGGTGGGGCCTACGAGGGCCCTTTCTCTCTCGGGCAGCCGCTATTTCCTGACCATTGTGGACGACCACATGCATGCGGTGTGGGTCTACCCTCTCAAGACTAAGGGGGAGGTGGCAGCGGCTGTTCTCAAGGAGTGGATGCCGAGAGCTCAAAGGGAGAGCGGACACAAGGTGAAGGTGATCCGCACCGACAACGGGGGAGAGTTCATTGGCGCTGATTTTGAGGCGGTGCTGAAGAAGAAGGGCATTCAGCATCAGCTCAAAGTGCCCTGCAACGCTCAGCAGAACGGCGTGGCTGAGCGGTTCAACCGGACCCTGCAGGAAGGTGCTCGCACTCTCCTTGGGCGTGCAGGGCTGCCGGATCCGTTTTGGGTGACTGCACTGAGGCAGGTCGTCGTTGTGAAGAACAGGGTGCTGGCGACTGTGGGGGACAAGCAGTGGGTCCCCTACACCAAGTGGTATGGGAGTGCGTCAGCACTCAACATGCTGAGAGCCTACGGCTGCATGGTGGTGTTTCATGTGCCAGCGTAACTCCTGAGCAGCCATGGCAGTGGCGTAGATCTCAGCCTCACAACTGGAGTTGAGAACAGAAGACGAGCGAGTAGAACGCCAAGAAACAGAACCAGAGCCAAGGCTGAAAGTGTAACCCTGTGACGACCGCTGTGTAGCCTGGTTGTCAACCCAAGAAGCGTCTGAGTGCCCAGTGAGGACCACCTCTCGCCGTCCTCCAAGCACGAGCCCCATGCCCGATGTACTGCACAAGTAGCGCAGTACCCTCTTCGCAGCATCCCAGTGCACCTTTCGGTGCCGACCAGGAGCCACGTAGCGAGCCAGAAGGCCAAGAGGGTACGCAAGGTCAGGACGAGTGCAGGTCATCAGGTACATGAGGCAGCCCACTAACTCTGGGTAAGGACCACTCGGCTCTACGGACTCATCCGAAGGCAGAGCTGAGAGCGAGTGACCTATAGCCAGAGGAGTG
The DNA here is from genome assembly GCA_947470075.1 of Closterium sp. Yama58-4. Taxonomy (NCBI): domain Eukaryota; kingdom Viridiplantae; phylum Streptophyta; class Zygnematophyceae; order Desmidiales; family Closteriaceae; genus Closterium; species Closterium sp. Yama58-4. The sequence goes on along the minus strand of CANIUD010000063.1, from coordinate 129,889 downwards.
GCCTGTGCTGAGGACCAGGTGAAGCCGAAGCGCTGAAGGACCTGCTGCACCATGTGTGACTGAGTCAGTGTGATGGTGCGGCGTGCTCTGTCTCGGGTGATCTGCAAGCCAAGGTAGCTGCGCAGCTCACCCAGGTCTGTGCACGTGTGTCTCTTCTGCAGCTCGGACTTCACCAGGGCGAGGGCCTCAGTGTCAGCAGTAGCAAAGACCAGGTCGTCGACGTACACGAGGATATAGAACGGCGGCAGCGAAGTGTCGGTGCGTAGAAACAGTGAAGGGTCAGCAGTCGAAGGCGCAAACCCAAGAGCCGCAAGGGTAGTCCTCAGTGTGTCGTGCCACTCACGGGGTGCCTGGCGGAGACCGTAGACTGGCCGGCGGAGGCTCCACTGGGTACCAGGAGGGAACGACCCAGTGAAGCCAGGTGGGCGGCGCAGCCAGATCTCCTCGTGCAGGCTGCCCTGTAGGAAAGTTGTGCTGAAGTCAAGGGAGTGAAGCTCGTAGTCACGCTGAGCGGCAACGTGCAGCAGCACCCAAAGAGTAGTCATCTTCGGGGTAGGGGAGAAGGTCTGGAAGAAGTCAACTCCCTCTCGCTGACTGAAGCCTCGAGCAACGTAACGCGCCTTGAAGACAGGCGGAGAACCTGGCGGCCGCTTCACCGTGAAAATCCACATGCCATCGACGATGTTCGCCCCGGGAGGGGGAACCTCATCGACGTAAGTGCCTGTGGACTTCCAGGATGCCATCTCTGCGTCCATGGCTGCCTGCCACTGAGAGGAGTAAGGACCCGCGATCGCCTCAGCGTAAGAGCGCGGTGTGGGGATGTCTATAGCATCCGGGTCTCCCTCAGGGGCAAGCAGCATGGCCACGAGATGAGGCGCAGCAGCCGCAAGACACGCAAGGTCCTCCTGCCTTTCCTCAAGGACGTCCGTGCCAAGAGCACACTCACCCCCGACGGACGGAGGACAGACAGACTCAGACTCAGCAACAAGGCTAGCAACGTAGTCTAGACGACAGGCAGCAGCAAAGTCAACAAGCTCAGCGACCAGGGCAGACGCAGCAGCAGACTCAAACGATGGGTCAGTGACAACAGTGGCTAACAGACGCGTAACAGTAGGGTGCTCAGCACGAAACCGGTCAGACTCAGGGTCCGCGACGTCAGGCAAAGAGGACGCAGGGGGAGACGGAAGAGGAGTACGCTCCGGAGTAGGGGACCGACGCAGGGCTACAAGGCGTGTGCCGGGGACAGCCGGCTGACGCGGACGAGGAACACGACGACCGGTACGACTAGGACGAACAGGCGAGACAGGACGCGACGCAGGCTCACGACGCTAAGCAAGACTACCTGTTTGCTCAGTGTAAGGAGAAGGAGCAGGCAGCGGTGAGCCAGGCTGTAACGGAAGACCAGTAGACGACGGGAGGGTAAGAACCTGACGAAGAACAGAGTCAGGCGGCGGCAGAGACGACGGAGATGGCGGAGCGAAGAACAGTCGTGTCGGCGCAGCTGCACCAGTACCGGCAGCTCCAGCAGCTCCAGGACCTCCAGCAGCTCCAGCACCTCTAGCAGCTCCAGAAGCTCCAGCCCCAGAACCGACACCTCCAGGCACAGGGTCGCCAACCGCAGTGCCGCCAGCAGCAGCACCCCCAGAACCAGCACCTCCAGTCCCAGGGTCTCCAGCCTCAATGTCTCCAGCAGCAGCACCCCCAGAACCAGCACCTCCAGTCCCAGGGTCTCCAGCCTCGGTGTCTCCAGCAGCAGCACCTCCAGACGCAGCACCTCCAGTCCCAGCAGCTCCAGTACCTCCAGTAAGAGGACCTCCGGGACCAGCGACTCCAGCACCTCCAGTAGACAAGGGACCAGCACCACTTCGAGCTCCAGCGACGCCAGCAGCAGCACCTCCAGCAGCAGAGCCCCGGGCTCCAGCAGCGCGACCCTGACGGCGACCGTACCAGTCGTGCAGCTGCTGTGAGGTGAGAGGCACACGCGGACGAAGGCGGCCACTCCACGGAGACCGCACAGCAGCAGACTCAGAACCCTCAGCGCCAGCACCCGCAGTAGCTCCATAACCTCCAGCACCAGCACCAGCTCCAGAACCTCCAGCTCCAGCGCCCCCAGTAGCTCCAGAACCTCCAGTAGAAACGACTCCAGTAGTAGAGGCACCAGCGCCAGCGCCTCCCGCAGTAGGGCCCCTAGCTCCAGCAGCGCGACGCTGACGAGCAGCGTACCACTCACGCAGCTGCTGTGGGGAGAGAGGGGGTCGACGACTAGGGTGCAGCGGCGAAGCACCAGCGGAGCGACTGCGGAGACGGCAGCTCCAGGGGGACCGCTCACCAGACCCCACAGTGCCCCCAGGCGCAGCTCTCCCAGACTCAGAACCTCCAGGCTCAGAACCCCCAGACTCTGCACACCCAGGCTCAACACCCCCAGGCTCCGCACCCCCAGGCTCCGCACCCCCAGGCTCAGCACCCCCAGGCTCAGCACCCCCAGAAGCAGCACCCCAAGCAGGACCTGAGTCACCAGTGACCTCAACCGGCGGAGGCAAAGGAGGAGGGTCTACCTGAGACACACCTGAAGGAGCAGGACCGGGAGCGGGGAGGGGGTCTACCTGGGTAGCACCTGGAGCGAGGAAGAGCGGCGGGGGGGAGAGCGGGGCAGTGCGGTAGGGGAAGAGACGGTAAAAGGGAACCGACTCGTCGAACGTGACGTCCTGAGACGCAAAGACACGGCGCGAGGTGGGGTGGTAAAACTGCCAACCAGGCGCGTCAGGGACAAAGCCAAGGAAGACACAGGGGACAGCGCGGGCGGAGAGCTTGTCCGCGGTGGTATCGCGGACAAAGGCACGAGAACCCCAGACCCGGAAACGCGACGCATCGCCAACCTCCCCCGTCCACAGCAGTGTGGGCGAGGTCTCCGGCAAGGAGACACGGGGCCAGAGGTTGAGCTGATGCGCGGCGTACCGGACCGCAAACGGCCACAGAAAATGGGGGGCAGCCACATGGACCATGGAGGTACGAGCGACCTCCATGACCAAGCCAATGCGGCGCTCAGCAACCCCATTCTGCTGGGGAGAGGCCGGAAGCATGAACGACTGGGTGATGCCGTGCTCCGCACAGTAGGCTGCCAAGAGGTCAGAGGAAAACTCACCACCTCTGTCAAAGTGCAGACGCAGGACGGGAAACTCTGTCCCGAACCGCCGGCGGAGCTGGAGACGAGCAGCGCGGATCCAAGGGATCAAAACAGCAGGGACCTCACCCTTGGTGCGCAAGGGGAAGACCGTGGTGTAACGCGTGTAGTCGTCGACGACCAGCAGGAAGTACCGCTCGTGGTCCTGTCCACGGACGCGGGCTGGGCCCCACACGTCCAGGTGGAGAGTCTGCAAGGGAGCCTCTGTGGGAGGGAACGAGGAGGAGTGAGGAGCGGCGCGCTGCCGCCCCTCGACACAGGGAAGACAGGGAGGAGCAGGCGAGGGTGGGAGGGGAGGGAGAACCCTGGGAAGACCAGAGACAAGGACACGACGGTGCATGCTGCGAAGGCGCTGCACCGAGGGGTGACCAAGGCGGTGGTGCCAAAGGAGGGTCTCGTGCGACAAGGCGCGACACAAGCAGGGGGCCGACAGCTGACCTGACACAGACGCAGACGCAGCTACCTGAGGGGACTCAGTGGTCAGGGTGTACAGGCTCGAGCCAGGCGCACGGGTAAATGTGGCCAGGTGTCGGCCCGTCCGAGCACACGTACAGTGAGTCACCCTCTAACGCGCAGGAGTGAACTGGTCAACCCCCCCATCCTGGAGGTCAGCTCCACTCACCAGGTTCGTAGAGAACGAGGGGAGGTAGAGACCTGACAGCAAGCCAGACGGGGCGGCCGGACACGGCAGAACCGTGGAGTAGTGGGCAAGGACTGGACCCCCAGAGGGGTCTGCCAGGGAGACTGCAACCGGCCGAAAGAAGGAGCGGGAAGCTCCTGAGTCAAGGGTGAAGGTGTGCAGGGTCGCAGCAGGCGAAGAACCAGAGAGGGCAGACTCACCAGGACCTGGAGCAGCAGCCTCACCAGCACCTAGAGCAGGAGACGCAGTAGCACCTAGAGCAGCAGCCTCACCAGCACCTAGAGCAGGAGACGCAGTAGCACCTAGAGCAGCAGCCTCACCAGTACCTAGAGCAGCAGGCGCTATACCTGGGTCAGGCGGCACACACAGGTAACAGGCACGGTCAGCACTAGTAGGCAATGCATACATGGCAGTGAGAATAGCATCATAGTCAAGAGCAAATATATCTACTCTCTGCCTAAGTAGCTCCACCCAGTCGGGGAGCTCAGCCCCGTCGCCAAACTCGGTACGCCAGGCGTCGCTCAGACGGGCGAAGCAGCGGGACTGTGTGTGACTAGGTGTCCCGCAAGGCTGACCAGTCCGAGCACCAGTGCGAATGACGTAAGAGCAGCGAACAGAACTGAGAGACCCTCTACTCTGAGCGTACCACTCACGAAGCTGCTGGGGCGTGCGAGACTCGCGTGGACGACAGTGTAGCTGCATCTGGCCACCGCCAGTAGCAGCAGCAGCAGTAGTGGCAGCAGTAGCAGCGCGGCCACCCCTACAACCCCAACTAGCGTACCACTCACGCAGCTGCTGGGGCGTGAGGGACTCACGCGGACGTCGCTGGGGCTGCATCTGGCGTCGGCCAGTAGCAGCAGGTCAGGCAGGCAGGCAGGCAGGCGGCGCGGCAGCGCGCTAGCAAGGCAGGGGCTCACCAGTGGCAGGAAGAGCAGGCTCTCACCGGGCGAGCAGGGCCGGTGCTCGGCGGACGGCGGCAGGGTCGGCGTACGACGGCGGCGACAGCAGGGCCGCGGCAGCGGCTACAGTGAAGGGCCGGATCGAGTCAGCGGCAGGGCAGGGCCGGGTCGTGGCAGCGGCAGGGCAGGGCCGGGTCGTGTCAGCGGCAGGGTAGGGCCGGGTCGTGTTAGCGGCGGAACCGGGTCGTGTCAGCGGCAGGGTGGGGCCGTGGCGGCGGTAGGGTGGCGCGAGCCGCTGCCTGGGGCTGTGCACTGGCGGGTAGGGCGCGGCGCGGGCCGCACGGACGGCGCGCAGCGCGCTGCGGGCCGTGGACGCGCCGCGCGGGCTTGGGGCGAGCTGCGCGGGGCAGCGGCGGGCCGCGCGCGCGTCGCGCGGGCTCGGGACGGGCTGCGCGGGGCAGCTGCGGGCCGCGCGCGCGTCGCGCGGGCTCGGGACGGGCTGCGCGGCAGGCAGCGCGACGGCGGGCAGCGCGGCGGGCAGTGCGACGGGCGGGCAGCGCGGCGGGCAGCGCGGCGGGCGGGCAGCGCGGCGTGCAGCGCGACGGGCGGGCAGCGCGGCGAGCGGGCAGCGCAGCGGGCGGGCAGCGCGGCGTGCAGCGCGACGGGCGGGCAGCGCGGCGAGCGGGCAGCGCAGCGGGCTGCGCGACTGGCGGGCGACGCGGCAGGCAGCGCGACGGTGGGCAGCGCGGCGGGCAGCGCGGCGGGCAGCGCGACGGGCGGGCAGCGCGGGCGCACGAGGGCGCTAACGAGGGGCGCACGAGGGCGCTAACTGGGGCGCGTGAAGGCGCTAACGAGGGGCGCGCGAGGGCGCAGCGAGGGCGCGCGAGGGCGCTAACGAGGGCGCGCGAGGGCGCTAACGAGGGCGCACGAGGGCGCAGCTAGGGCGCAACGAGGGCGCATCGAGGGTAGGGCGCGGGGTAGCGTGGTAACCGCATGCGTGCGACGGTGGGCCCTAAAAAAAAGATCGGTAGGTCCTAGGGACCTCCTGCTCTGAAACCATGTTGAAATCACAGGCAGGAATGATGAACTAACAGCACGCATGAGTACAAATAGTAAACCCTAATTGGGTTGTACCCCATATGGGCTACCCCACTACAGCCTAGACAATATGCAGCATATATGTTTGACAGGCGCGACGGGCAGGGAAGGGACAAGACAGTACGGGCGCGACACGACGGGCAGGCGGGACGCGACGAGACGGAACGGGCAGACGTGACGCGACGGGATGAGACGGGCAGGCGCGACGCGACGGGACGGGCAAGCGCGATGCGACGCAACGTGATAGACGAGCGCAATGCGACGACCGCTAGGGAATGAGAGGGACTGGCGCGACAGGCGCTAGGGGACGGTACGGGTGCAACGGGCGCTAGGGTACGGGACGGGCTGGACGGTAGGGCGCTAGGGGGAGGAATGGGATCTCACATGATCCTAACCTAGGTGATACTATGTTAGAAACCGAATGATGATTGAATATTATGGGTTGGGGTACATAAACCTAACCCTAACTACTGTACCCCATATGACACGCATCACTAAAGGCTACAACATTTGACAGTGCGGACTGGTGTGGCGACCAGATGAGTGGCACAGCTTTAGGACATGTCACAATTGAAATATTAGAGGAGGATCAGGATCACACACCGAAGCTGTCCACATTGATCCCCTTCGAGCCACATGTGTCGCGGTCGCCCTCAGGCTCGTTTACGAAGTTTTAAAAGCTTCGGAATGTTTTGAATGCTATACGCTTGATTTGAGTGCGGTGACAAATCGATTCGGAAGTTAGATCGCGCTCGGTGACTTGATCCGTGTCTTAGCGAAAGTCGGAGAAAGAGGGATACTTTATACAAGATACTGTACAGCCCACACATCGATCCCCTACAGGACCGATGTTTCAGCTGTGACGCGTCCTTAGTGCCATTCAACGCTATAACGAGGTTAAAATCACACAGACTGGTTCTATCTCCCCGGTGGATCACGCTGCGGTTCGCGAGCTGGTCTGGTGGGTCCATATCGGATTCGAATGGACGAAAGACCTTCAGGTTCGAAGTAGGAGGTGACACACCCTAAGGTTTCGTTTCACATCACACCCCCATATGCTTGTTCGCCACGATCTCTCGCCTTTTACTTCAATCTATCTCTACTGGCGCGTCGCGTCGCTCTGACACCTACCCGGCCCTAGCGGCTGCCGTAGTGTCCGGCGTCTGCATCGGAGAAGTTCGGAGGGGGGGGGGGGGGGTATTCAAGTTGAAATTTGTTTGACCTCAGGTTTCCTAGGTTTGGGCTCGACGGTTGGTAATGTTGCTTTCAAGAACGTGCGCACGATTTTTTCAGTTGAAAAACCTGAGCCGAGGCGCGTTCGGTTCGGAACAAGTTTTGTCAACACGTTTTTGTGTCGAAAGCCGGGTACAAACGTCAAGAAGGAAAATTCGAGGAATGGAACTTCAATGCCCAACTCGGATGTCGAAAATGCAAAATGTGTAACAAAGTAGCTGAAACCGGAGTACACTTGGGCTCTCAAATGCGAATCAGGTAAATCGAAAATTTAAAATGAATCGCGTATTGAGAATCCGTTTGGCGCAGATTGATGTGAACGTAACAAATACTGGTAACCATAACCCGAAATAAGATTTGCGTTTTACAAAACTAAAAGCGTGATAACTATATATCTTCGTAAAAAGCAAGTGTACTTATCATTGAACAGAGATGTGATAGTAACGTTACGTGATAACTTCTCAATTTGTTATTACAGCATTTGAATAGAATCACACATTACAACAATGAATACTACACTATTGAAAATACTTTATTAAAAAAACGTATTATAATAAGTTCAGAAACACACAAAACAAGCACGTAAAATGACTAAACCATCTACACCCCATGCCCATGCTGCCATACCTTACACCAAAACCTCATATTCATCCCCAGTAAGGTCATTTTCCAGCACTTCTTTGGAAACTTCTGTCCAGTTGAGAAGATACAAACGGCCAATTATAAGGCCACCATCTGGACCACGAACGGGCTGCACTCGGTTGATGATGCGTTGAACAATGCGTGCCTGGCGAGCGATGGCATCCGGATCACCAGAGCGCTCCAGCCTGGTCTTGGTAGCCGTTGGATGTCGAAGCTTGTAACGGACCTGAAAGCATAAAAGAGGAGGGGGTAATGGAATTGAAGATTTTTTAATTGGAAAATAAACAGTACACTTAGCTTGAAGCACTTACAGCAGCAAGACTGATGCAAAGTTGTTCACCCTGTAGGCCAATCATGGAGCTGTTGGACTTAGCACCAGCCCAGACTTTTGCCACAGCAACAAATGCTGGACTGGAAAATGGAACACCATCTAACGCATGCCAATCTATTCCTTCAAACCATGCAAAATGTCTCACAATATTTAGTTAATTCTCTCTTCCAAAACGAGGTTCCACAAACATTAAAAAATTCAGCAACTTACTAGTAGAGTTAATTGATACCCAGTTGACGCAGTCCTGTGCAAATGAGAAGCTCGGGTTTCCGCCAACCTTTCCCTTGAGGACCACGAGAGGCTCGTTGGTCAAAGCAGCAGTTCGAACATTGGATAACTTTTTTCCCAGCCTGTTGTTAAATGTGTCTTGAAGGTCCTCCAAGTGACCACTATCCAGGGCTTCTCGTTTCAACGCCAAGCCAGACTCATGGTCGGGATTTAAGCCTGCACAAGCTGTTACATATCATGATAATTATAAGTAGTTATAAGTGTGCGCATTACAGCAGAAATGTAACAAAAAGACACTCTTACCGAAGAGAACTTTCCCAAAGGTATCTTCGTTAGCAAAGCGCTGATTGCTTGCTTTTTCAATTTCTGGTTGGTAAAAAACAGGGGGACAACAGGGAGACCGGGAAATAATATCGGACTTGACCGGATGCATTGTCTACTAACTAATGTGTCTTAAAAATGAATACAATCAATCCGCAACGTACTGGCCAATTCTTAGCAGGCTTAGTGACTTCTACAAGCTTTTGCGTGAGCGTTCCGATCGTGACTAACGCCTGAGCAGCAACCGCACTCTGCTGCTGAAGCACTTCTTTAGCATCCTTTACTGCTTCCTCAGACAGACGAGCCTTCAGTAGAAGCTCGCCCGACACCTTCGCGACTTTTGCTGGGGGTTCCAAAAGTCCGGGGACCGTGCTGTTATCCTTCCTCGTAACCAAGTTGAGAAGACGAGCTCCGGTTTGAGAATAGCCTGAAAGACAAGAAAAAGATAGTCAATACATAGTATGTCAACTACATGTTCAAACAGCCATTCTTTCAATGGCTTACCAGCTCGAACTAATACATTGGTTGCCTAGGTATTTGAAGTGGAAGGGCCGCTTCCTCCATTGTTGGCCATGGTAGGTGCGTCCAATGGAAGCGCATTTGTGACTTGTGATTGAGGCACTTGCTGTGCTGCTGTAAACATACACAGAACATCACACATGAACTTAGTAAATAGTACAGCTATCTTAAAAGCTAGCATACATTAGCATTAGAAAAGAGATGTACTTACATTGTGTTATTTTAGGGTCATTGTTGGCATTAGTATCATTGCTTTCCTTGGCGCCAGAACGCTTCTTCGTGACGGTGAAACCAGTCAAAGGAGGAGACCCGCCCTGCACCACTTCCTAAGGTTCACCATTGGGAGAATCACCTGCAAACATGGCACAAAATGTCATGACATATAGAACAGTCATGAAAGTAGCAGTGACATCAAAGGAGACGTGCCTTGAGGTGAATTGGCGTACACCCTGTTGAGAGGAACGATCACACCCCTGCCACGCCCTGAGTTCGACTGACGGGCCACTGCAAACGCCATAGCAGGCACATTATTGTAATTGTTGGGCATGATGGAAAGCTAGAGAGTTTGAATGTTGAGTTGAAAAAGTACTGAAGTTGAAATTGACATGGTAATAGCCAGATGGCTTTATAGGGTTGACGTACACACATACTTTGAGTGTGAAGTGAGAGGAGGTTTTACTTCATCCTCCTCTACTAATAAAAGAATGACCACAATTGGTTGTCAATAGTCCAATAAGATTGGAGTTGGTGGTGCTGTAACGAAGGCTAGATCTTGTGTGTGAGGATAGACGTGATAAGGTGTCGTAGATGATGATGCAGAGTAAGAATGACATGGCTTCTACTTTGAAACTCACCAGTAAGGAACCTTGTCAAGTCAAACTTTCAAATTTTCAAACTCCAGTAATGGGGATAGAGGAGGATGAAAGGGCTTGAAGGAACTGAGGTGTGAGAGAAGGAATGGTGACTACATAAGGCAAGAGGGGATGGTCCCGCCTCTACGTCTGCCTTGTTGTGTTAACAGTTTGAATCGGGTAGTTACATACAGCCCTTGTTTGCAAATTAGAAATACCTCTGTGAAAACTTGGTTAGATTATTGTTTGCATGACCCTACAAAATAAGTGGCACTTAGCAAAACCTTTGGACAGCTGGGGTGGTTTTAGATATTTGTAGGCTTCTCGTTTTTTTTTACTTGAAAAAGCTTCTGAAATGATTGATTTTCATTTCCGACCGTGTCTGGTCCAGCGCAGTTTCGAGCAGAGTGCGGGAGGTGATTTGACACCAATCCCATGCGCGTGCTGTAAATTGCTGCTCGGCCCCAGCATATTTTAGCTACAGTGCGCTGGGACTGTCTGTTTGTGTGTGTTTTGGGGGTTGGAAGGGGGCGGGGCGCGACAAATCTCAGCTGAGCTGTGTTGCGAGTTGAAAGGTGCACAGCTGTGCACTCACAATTGCGACAGGGCACAGCTGCGCACCGTCGCAATTCGACATGGGGCACAGCTGGGCTGTATCGCAATTTGCGAAACCACAACTGAGCTGTGTCGCAAGTTGCGACAAGCCACGGCTGAGCTGTGTCGCAACTTGCGACAGACCACAGCTGAGCTGTGTCGCAACTTGCGACACAGCACATTTGAGCCGTGCCCCCAAGGCCACCCTTCGAGGGTGGGTGAGCTGTGTACCGTACGTTCCCTCACACCCGACTCAAATCCAGCCCCGAATCCAGCCTTGGCTGAGGCAAACACTCTTTGCCTCAGTGCCATCCCTTGGCTGAGGTGGATGAGCTGTCAACCACACCTGCGCTGTACAATGACAATGCAGGAAAGCTTAGGGGTTGGACAAATTCATGTACAGACGTGACAGTAACAACATTCCCAAGTGTCGACAAAACTGACGCGTCTTGGTACAGAAACAACAGCGGGTACCTGGCTACCTTGTTTGGTTTTTTCTGTCCCCAATCCTTAAAAAACGGTTAGTGGCTTGGCGGATCTCACACGGAAAGTGGTGATGGTTGGCCAAAACCGTCGCAGGTAAGTCGATACACCGCATACCAAGTTACGTACGCTTTCAGATATTGGTGAAGCAATCTTTTGTGTGTAATGGTTGTGAGAAACATATACAGAGTTAACATTCCAGCATTTAACCTATCTATGTAAACAACTATGTGCCAAAACGCTCTAATGAATTGCAAGGAGGATATATGCAGGAAAAAGCTTTATTGCTTTGAGAATTTTATTACAGCATATTTATCTAACGCCTGAAAACGTTCACTATTAAAACAGCATTCGCCTCACGGACGTTCGGCGTCAAAGGCACAACATGCACCACCCGAAGGAATGACTTGATGGGAACAATTCTGTACTCATTGTCCCCACCCAGCCATGTCATCCGGTCCAATACAGATTCACCTACAATGCCACGTGTTCGCTCTCCCTTGCATTATTGCTCGCACACTCCCTTCCTTCATCCGGGACATTGTGAAGAGTAAACATTAGTAGCACCTTGCAAAATTGCAGCACCTTCTGCCCCCTCGCGTCTTTCAGCTCGACAGCGACATCCGAATACCATGGTTTGTTGTGAAAACGTGGTGTTGCGCGGGCATATTGTGTGTATCGATTATAGAGCTCGTAGTTCTCACCGGGTGGGATTGCGACACCTCGATGAACATCAATTCGAGCCTCGCATGTCTCACCCGGCTGGAGATATGTCACGACGGCGTCCTTCAAGCGGTGCATGTCGCCTGGAATGGTATCGATATAAGCTCGCCACAAATATGTGTTGTCCGCAATCAATGCCAATACGCCATTCTTCCGGGTGACAGTAGGGACACCACTCTCCAATGCCTATTATGGGTGTAGAGTAAATTTGGGGGGAATTTTAATGTGGAACACTTTGTAACGTGCGCGCAATGGTCCGCACGTGCGCATACACACACACACACACACATACACACACATACACATACACACACACACATACATACACATACACATACACACACATACATGCACACACACACACACTCGCACACGCACGCACGTCTGGTCGCACGAACGACATCGTGCATGCACATGTACGTACATTAACGCGTAGACATAGTCGTACCCGTACAGGCTCATACACCCGCAACCAAACACACAGAGGAACACGAGCTTAGGAGATTTGCGTTAAAAATGGTTGATTGTAAGCACAAATACCTGTCTCATTGCTCCGTTCCTTGCATCAGCATCTTCCGCGTCTGCCTCCTGCTGCGCTAGTCTGTTGACCAGCTCGTCGACAAGCGTTCGTCGCGCGATCTGCTCCTCCGCGTGTTTCTTGTTACTCTCACGGTACGGCCGCTTCATTAGCGCGATGTGGAGATGCTCGTACATATCCGCACAATACCGAGCAGGGAGTCCTCTGCGACGGATGTCGTCAACGACGTGCAGCATCGCATGGACCTTCGGAATGTTGAACGTCGACGATTGTTTCTCCCCGAACACTGTCATCATCTTCGGTACAAGCCTGTACCACATCCGCATGAGAGAGAGAGAGAGAGAGAGAGAGAGAGAGAGAGAGAGACATTGAGAGATAGATGAAGAGAGAGTGGGAGTGAGAGTGTAAATTTGTGTACGTGTTATGGGGTCAATTGTTATAAAAGCTACAATGTGATTCATAACTGTTATTTGTCAAAGAATACAAGATGTACTCACGTTTTTGTAAGTTGGTCGAGGTGTGCAAGGCTCTCTTCTGTATGATATGGCCGTAGCCACACCTCGCAGTGCCAGTAGACGTATAGCGTGACTGTTTGTGTAATGTCCGTCTTGACATCAAGCAGCTCCAGAATCACTGGCAGCACTTGCATAACCGCAGTGTGTTCAAAGGCTTGGAATGTCCCTTTGTTCACGAAGTATCGCTTCGCATAGGAGGGAAGGCGGAACATGGATTGGCAACTATAGTCCGTGATCCCGCGCATCGCATCATCCAGCCGATCGAGGAGTCTAGGTAGCATCGAGCGCAGGCAATCGATGACATGCTTGAACACTCCAAGGAGTGATAGATGCATGATGTCTCCCATGAATGCGCGGTAAGGATTTCCCCACGACGTATTCCCATTTGGAAACCCCCATATTGCCACCTACAAATAAGACCAAGTGTGTGCGTATGAGAGAGGATTAGTGAGAATGAAAGAAACCATGACATAGCAATCGAAGTCAAAGAACAATTTGGGTCATGAATAGTTCTTCCAAAATTGGAAGGAAACTGGTGCTTACATTGATGGCGTGTGTACTCTCTGTCGTTTCCGCGGATGCAAGTGCACGGTTCGAGCTTCGATGCATGTCCACAATCGATTTGGTCAGGACCTGTCCTTGCTCTGTACGATAGCATCGTTCAGCTTCCACGTTTGACATGTTCTCCTTCGTTACTTGGCATCTCGGGCATGGGAACTGGGTTTGATGACCCGCCTTTGTTCCAGCAATCTTGCATTGCTCTAGATAGTCCCCCATATAGGCATAAAGAAGGGCTCGAACGAAACGCAGGATACCGTATGGATCCTTCAGAAAAGCACCCGTGTCCTCCTTCTCCTTCTGTTCTGCCAGTATAATTGAGAGACACTCGTGTATGATTTCAAGCCGGCGCCGTGTGGGGTCCACTCCTGGTTGAACTTGGTGCTTTTTCAACGGAGGCAACATGGCCGCCATCCGCCTGCCACTGGGCTTCCACCTGTTTTTAGAAAACGTATTCCCGAGGGCGACATATACAGGATGTCCCGAAGCTCCGCCGTCCTTTGCAAGCTCAGTTTCGTCTGAGTACAGTATGACAGCAATAATAGACGCCCCAGGGAGATCTTCAACTGCTTCTCTCCAGAACGTCCCAGTTGATGGATCTGTATATCGATGCGGTGTCTCATCCGATGCGGTCTCATTCGAATCTTCTGTATCAGGTGCAATTATGAATTCGTCCGCATTGGCAGGATCGGTATACATGTCCACCACGCAAGCCCACGTTGAACGCCACCATAGAAAAACCTCTGTCTTGTCCTTGCTTGGGTCTGTGAGGACAAGCCTTTGAAACGGTTGTAGCACCACCCGTTGCGTAAGGGATGCCTCAAGCTTGTCAACATCTGCGAAGGTCATTAGTGCGAGATTCGCTCCTGCGTCATGAAATAGGGTCAATAGTGTTGGGCTGAGAAAAGCCCTTAGAGGATCTTTGCAGGACTAAACTCTGGTAGGAACAATGTAATAGCGGAAGCGTTTCTTAGTGGGGATTGTTGAACCACCTTGCGCTGGTATGTGAGGGCAAAGTAAGTTAATTAAAGCAAAGAGATACAAGATTATATAAGAGTACAAGGAATATGAAAGGATACAGCTATAACTGTTTTATTGTTGCTGTTGCGGTTCGATACAGTGACGACTCGGGCAACTGCTCTGTAACGAGTCAGTTGTGTGTCCTTGCTGTCGCACTGTACTAGTCAGGTCAAAGGTCGCTGACCTTTGACTTTCGCGTAACCTCCAGCGGTTACTTCAACCTCCGAGGGTTGACTCGCCGGTGCTTCGATATGCTTTGCTTCGCTTGTGACTTGGTGTTTCGCCACGACAGAAGCGCTTTAAATCAATTGTTTCCAACACTCCCCTTCGCTTCTGGAGTGTCACTGTTGATGACGTGGTCTTGTCCAGTCAGCATCATGCAGTACTCGGATTTCTGCTTTCCGAGCTTTTTGGTCAAGTAGTCAGCTGCCATCTCGGACGTGGGGCAGTAGGATAGCTCGAGTCTCCCCTTCTCGATCTCGTCCTTCACGAAGAAGTATCGCAGGGCGATGTGCTTCGTTCTGTTCGCGAAGCCGTTCTTGTTGGCTATGCGAATTGCTGATTGATTGTCGCAGAACAGGGTGAAGCTGGGTAACTGAGCCAGCTCCAGAAGTTCGTGAAGGTACAATCCTTCCTTGGTGGCTGAGCAGAGTGCGATATATTCTGCTTCAGCTGAGGAGAGGGCGATTAGCTCCTGCTTGCTCGACTGCCAGGAGATGGGTCCGATAGGTTCGAGGCGGTAAACGTAGCCGGTGCGTGAGCGCCTGTTGTCGGAGTCGCCGGCGTGATCGGCGTCGACGTAGCCGATTAGCTTGGGTGTTGTCGTTCGGTTCTTAAAGTAGGTCAGACCGATTGTCGGAGTGCTGACGAGGTAGTGAAGAGCGCGGTCGAGTTCCGCCAGATGTTCCGCTTCAGGTTTCTTGAGGTAGGTGGCGAGCTGACTTGCGGAGTACGATAGATCCGTACGGCAGGTAACAGCTGCGAAGAGGAGACATCCTAGTTTCCTCTGGTAATCGTGTATGCCGGCGGCTTTGAGTAGGGCGGAGCCTTCCTTGTGATTTCCTGCCGTGTAGCGGTATGGTGTGGAGATGGTAGTTGGTGTAAGTGCGAATCGTTTGGCGATGGTGTCAGCGTATTTTGCGGCGCAGAGGAAGATTGCGTCCTCTTCTTCCTGGATGTTGAGCCCGAGATACTGCGTGACGGTAGAGCCGATATAGAGAAGGTCGTCTACGTAGACGATTAGCAGAATGTAATCGGTGCCTTTCGTGAGCCGGTACATGCCCTGATCGTGCGGTAGCTGCTTGAAACCGATGCGGATGAGGCGAGCGTACAGGTATTGTTGCCATAACCGCGGGGCTTGCTTAATGCCGTATAAGGACTTGAGTAGTTGACAGACGTGGATGGAGTCCGTGTTGGAGCCATGCGGCAACTCGACGAAGATTTGTGCGTCGACAGGTGTGTAGAGAATTGCGTTTGCGACGTCAATTTGCCGCAGCTTCTTCTTCTTCATGGCGGCGATCGCGAGGAGAATTCGTAATGACGTGTGTCGGCTGACCGGAGCGAATGTTTCGGTGAAGTCGCGTCCGTGTTCTTGGTCGAAGCCGCGTACGACCCAGCGCGCCTTAAATTTGTCGATGGTGCCGTCTGCCTTTGTCTTCACACGGAAGACCCATTTCCCGGTGAGTATTGTTTTGTTTTGTGCCGTGCTGATGGGAACAATTTTCCAAGTGTTGCGCTCCTCCAATGCTTTCAGTTCCCTGTCCATGGCTTCGCGCCATTTTTCCCTATGCTCCCCCCCCAGAGCCTGCTGAATTGTGGCAGGCTCTTTAGCAATCGCCGTGCCGTGAACCGCGGTGACGAGGCCGAGTATCTGGAGTCCACTCTGTGTGTAGCGGGGGAGTGTTGTGTCCTCGGGATAGACTGCTTCGTCTCCCGTTTCTGGATCGGGTATGAAGTTTGGTCCTATGCGTTCTGCTTCGTCGGTGTTGACTTGTGCAGGTGTAACGTAACCTTCGTCGGCGAGGCCGTACAAGACTTCGGCGTTGACGCTTTCGCGAGGATTGTCGTTATCCATCGGTATGTCCATTTAGCAGTATGGGAGTGGTTCGGCTTCTTTCGAGGCTCCATCCACATTTTCCTCGTCCAAGTCAGATTCGTCGGCTGCCGAAGCGAAGGCTCGGTCTCCACGAAATCCACTGGTGAGGTCTCGCTGTTCTGCCAAGTTGGCTTGGTAGGAGTCGAGGGTGAGTCGTTCGTAGAAAATGACATCACGTGCTGCCACTGTTTCCTTTGTGTGAACGTCGAAAATCTTCCATGCGTTGTAATTCTTTTCGATGCCCAGGTGTAGTCCCCACTGTGCGCGTTGGGAGAATCGGCCGGCTCGTGCAGCTGGGGGTCGGTACTGTACCATGCAGCCGAAGACGCGCAACATTTTTGTGCTGCCCAGTTTTCCTGTCCACAGCAGATGCGGTGATGTGTTGTTCGGGAGCGATGATGACGAGAGCAAGTTGTGCAGCATCACAGCATGGTCCATTGCTTCGGGCCACTGGTGGTTGGGTAGCCGCATGCCACGTAGCAGCTTGCGCATGGTGTTCTGGAGAGTCCTGTTCATCCTTTCTGCTACACCCTGCTGTTGATGGGCGTAAGGAAGGGAGATGAGCCTCTTGATTCCCTTCTCTGCCAGGTAGTCCTTGAAGCGTTGCGAGGTGTATTCTCTGCCTCCATCTGACTGAGAGCTCTTTAGTTTCACCCCATATTCTCGTTCTGCTGCTGGAAGCCAGGCAACGAAGGCTTCGAAAGCCATGTCGCGGCTCGGGAGATTCAGGTGCCAGACGTATCGTGTGGCGGCGTCGATGAAGGTGATGGTGTAATTGTAGGCTCCTTGTCCTGGTACGCGATTGTACAGGATGTCGCTGTACACCTTTTCGAGTGGTGCGTAAGCGGGTGCACTTGGGTTGTGGTGAGGGACGAATGGTTGATGCGGTAAGTCGGCTTCAGGACAGGTGAAGCATGTTCCTCTGACTCGTTGAAGTTCTCTCCCGTCGTGCAGTAGTAGTGAATCTTTGTCGAGCACTCCGGCTTTTATCGTGTTGTTTAACGTTGTGTTGCTTGGGTGTCCCATCCGTGCGTGCCAGATGTCTTCGCTGGCGCGATGTCCGGGTGAGCGCCGATACATGTCGGAGTTGGAGTAGAAGCCGGTGGTGAAGTTGGCGCTTCGGTGGACTTCTCGTTGAGTTGGAGCTAGCTGCTGCGCGGGTGTTGGTGGCGAATCGTCGATAAGGATTGGTGTCGTTGAAGGACCAACGATTGGCGTCGTTGTTGTTTCTGTTGCCGGTGTTGTTCTTGCTGTTGCTGTCGATGTTGTTTCTGCTGCTGTCGATGTTGTCTCTGCTGCTGCCGATGTTGTTTCTGCTGCTGTCGATGTTGTCTCTGCTGCTGCCGATGTTGTTTCTGCTGCTGTCGATGTTGTCTCTGCTGCTGCCGATGTTGTCTCTGCTGCTGCTGATTGTTGAATTGTTGCTAACGCTCTTGTTCGTTCTGCCTCAGGTATCGTGTGAGAGTGCCAGAACCCACCAGGGCTGAAGTCTGGATCAAGATCTGGAGGGTGTGTCCAAGGAGCAAAGCTGACGATGCCGTCGCTGTCGGCGGTGCCAAGATCTGGGACGAAGTCGAGGACGAAGACGTTGTTCTTCAATACTGCCTTCCCGATGTAAAGTCCGCCCTTCCCGTGGTACAGTTTGAATTCTTGAGTGGAGCTGTCTGCCTCGAGGTGGATCCCTTTCGCCATCAGTTGACTGACGCTTAGTAAGTTGTAGCCGAGTCCTTCTGCTATTAAGACCTTCGTCATTTGCAGTATGACGTTTGTCTCCCGTGACTGAAGTTGAACCACGCCTTGTCGTCGTGTGCGCAGGTTTTGGTTGTTGGCGACGGTGATGACTACTTCGCGTTGGAGTTGGTACTCTCGCTGCACGAAGCGTCCTGAAGAGCACATATGCTGCCCGCAGCAACTGTCCAAGAACCAAGTGTCTTTTCTGGACGGCTCACTTTGGGCGATAGCTGCATATGTCGGGTTCGGTTGAAGTGACTCGCGGCGGGGCGTGCTGTTGTCGAGTTGTTCTTCCGGTGAGTAATGTGGTGGTGACTCGGTGATGCAGGAGTCGGTCAATCTTGCCATGCAGCTGACGATGTTTCTTGCTCCTTGTGCAGGTTGTCCTGTCGATGTCGTTGAGACTTGTACTTGAGTGGTGGGATTCGCTTGTGTTGAGGCGACTTGACTGCTCGAAGGTCGAAGTTGCCGCTGCGTCGATGTCGACTGCTGTCGGTTGGGGCAGTGTGTGCGGGGGTGCCCTGACGTCTTGCATATATGACAGAACGGAGGTACAGGCTTTGGTTGATGTCGATTGTTGTTGTAACGCCGTTGAGTATGAAAGGCGAATTCCGGTGCTGACGTCTTCTTCTTGAGTCGTTCTTCTTGCAGGTCCATGTCTTGCTGCTCGGCGTGAATTTCGGCGCAGAGTGCTGCTTCGGAGATTTTTCCGTGAGCTCGGAGGATGGCTCGGGTGGAGCGCCATTGAGGACCGAGGCCACCGATGACGACTGTTACGAAGGCTTCTTCGGCTATTGATCCTCCGCATCGAAGGAGTTTGTCGCGCAGTTCGCGACAGCGACTGATATACGCCATCCCTTTTTCGCCTGGTTTCATTTCCACTGTTGTCAATTGCGCCATCAACCGACTTTGATTGACGCTGTCCGTTGCTTGATACAGGTTCTTCAGGTGGTTGTACGCGAGCTCGGCAGAGTTGCCGTATCCCCGGTAAGATCGAATGTTCTGCTGCTGACTCGGAGTGATGTTTCTCAGCAGGATTGTGTATGCCATCATTGACTGATAAGTGTACTGCTGCTTGTCGTACTGCGTGCCGTTTGTTGGGTATGGCAGGGACCCGTCGAAGAAACCAAGAATCTGCACGCCTTCCATCATCACTTCAAACTCGAATGACCAGGTGAAGAAGTCTTTCCCGTCGAAGGGTCTTGATGTTTGTAACTTCAAAACGCGCGCGAACTGCGACTGAGCTTGAAGTGCGTCTAAGTTTTTTTCTTGTCCAGGTCAAGGTTGCTGATACGGCATGAAGCTGACGGAGCCACGCTGGGGCTCATACGGAGCAAAGGTAGGCTGTTGTTGCTGATTTCCGCGTGCGTAGGAAGAACCGTCGAGACTCATCGGTGTGGCGTTGTTGTTTGATTGCGCAGGTCCCGCTTGCTGGTGCTGCTCGTAGAAGGACATAAAGGAGAAAAATTTCTCCATCATACTTGGGTCGAAGCCTGAAGCTTGGTTCGCGGGAGTTTCGGTAGACCCCGCTGCTGGTCTTGTTGCCGGGTTCTCCTCCGTTTGCAGGCCAGAGGCAGGCGGTGGTGTAGGGGTAGTTCCGTGGGAGCCGTTAGAAGAGCTCCTTTCTTTCTGGGTAGCCATGTCTAGCGCTGTTGTAGTAGATTGATTGTAGTTGAGTTTTGCCCTGACTAGCTCTCATACCATGTTGGGCTGAGAAAAACCCTTAGAGGATCTTTGCAGGACTAAACTCTGGTAGGAACAATGTAATAGCGGAAGCGTTTCTTAGCGGGGATTGTTGAACCACCTTGCGCTGGTATGTGAGGGCAAAGTAAGTTAATTAAAGCAAAGAGATACAAGGTTTTATAAGAGTACAAGGAATATGAAAGGATACAGCTATAACTGTTTTATTGTTGCTGTTGCGGTTCGATACAGTGACGACTCGGGCAACTGCTCTGTAACGAGTCAGTTGTGTGTCCTTGCTGTCGCACTGTACTAGTCAGGTCAAAGGTCGCTGACCTTTGACTTTCGCGTAACCTCCAGCGGTTACTTCAACCTCCGAGGGTTGACTCGCCGGTGCTTCGATATGCTTTGCTTCGCTTGTGACTTGGTGTTTCGCCACGACAGAAGCGCTTTAAATCAATTTTTTCCAACAAATAGCTCTTTGATCGACTCTCTTGAGAGGCTGCTACCACCGTTTCCTGTTTTACAAAACTTCCAAAGGCGACGATCTATGGCTGTGTATTGATCTGCTTCACTACTTGCGCGTTCAAGGTGGGGCTCTTCGACGGGTGACATTGGCGCAGGTGGTGCTGCGTCCTGTGACGACGTTACATGTTATTTTACACGTCGTCAGGACGCAGGACCACCTGCGTGTGGATTGGTGCTGCAGGCTCTGGATTGTTGCGTGTGGTGGTAGTGGCATACTCCGCGAACATGATTAGTCCGTTCAGCTTGTGATGCGAATGCAACAATGCAGTCAGGCTCGGGACATGTTATTTTAAGCCGTTTCCTACCGTCCATTGCTAGATAGTTGACCACGATATTCCGCAGCATATGTTGAATAAAGAACCGAAGCTTTACAATTGACCTTCAACGATTACATACAAGCACTGCTACATCAAAACCATCAGCTCATGGATGCAGATGTCATGCTGCTGTAGTTAAACATGAGGACTAGGGTGGAATAATTGGCTGGAATAGTGTCTCAAGGGGCGGGCCAAGAGGCAGGTGCAAGGGCAGTGTGGGAGGAGGAATGTTTGAGGGGAGGGAGGGATGAGGAGGGTGTGAGGGTAGGTCTGGAGGTGCCGGTATGGACTGGGGGAGATGGGATGAATGGAATGGGTTCGCGCAACATGGGGAAGGGCAGAATGCGGAGGAGGTGGGGTGGAGTGGGGGAAGATGGGATGAATGGGTGGGGGGAGGGCGGAATGAGGAGGTGGGATGGGCTGGGGGAAGATGGGATGAGTGGGGGGATGGGGGAATGGGGAGGAGGGAGGATGGGATGAATGCCGGGAGGGCGGAATGGGGAGGAGGTGGGATGGCTGTGGGAGATGAGACGAATGGCGGTGGGAGAGCGGAATGGGGAGGAGGTGGGGTGGCTAGGGGAGATGAAATGAATTGCTGTGGGAGGGCGGCATGGGGAGGAGGAGGGATGGCTGGGGGAGATGAGGTGAATGGCCGTGGGAGGGCGGAATGGGGAGGAGGAGGGATGGCTGGGGGAGATGAGGTGAATGGCCGTGGGAGGGCGGAATGGGGAGGAGGTGGGATGAGGTGAACGGCGTGGGAGGGCGGAATGGGGAGGAGGTGGGAGGGCTGGGGAAGATGAGGTGAATGGCGTGGGAGGGCGGAATGGGGAGGAGGTGGGAGGGCTGGGGGAGATGAGGTGAATGGCGTGGGAGGGCGGAATGGGGAGGAGGAGGGGTGGCTGGGGGAGATGAGGTGAATGGCCGTGGGAGGGCGGAATGGGGAGGAGGTGGGATGAGGTGAACGGCGTGGGAGGGCGGAATGGGGAGGAGGTGGGAGGGCTGGGGGAGATGAGGTGAATGGCGTGGGAGGGCGGAATGGGGAGGAGGTGGGAGGGCTGGGGGAGATGAGGTGAATGGCGTGGGAGGGCGGAATGGGGAGGAGGTGGGAGGGCTGGGGGAGATGAGGTGAATGGCGTGGGAGGGCGGAATGGGGAGGAGGAGGGGTGGCTGGGGGAGATGAGGTGAATGGCGTGGGAGGGCGGAATGGGGAGGAGGTGGGATGGCTGGGGGAGATGAGGTGAATGGCGTGGGAGGGCGGAATGGGGAGGAGGTGGGATGGCTGGGGGGGAGGAGGTGGGATGGCTGGGGAGAGGAGGAGGGATGGCTGGGGGAGATGAGGTGAATGGCGTGGGAGGGCGGAATGGGGAGGAGGTGGGATGGCTGGGGGGGAGGAGGTGGGATGGCTGGGGAGAGGAGGAGGGATGGCTGGGGGAGATGAGGTGAATGCCGTGGGAGGGCGGAATGGGGAGGAGGTGGGATGGCTGGGGGGGGAGGAGGTGGGATGGCTGGGGGAGATGAGACGAATGGCCGTGGGAGGGGGGAACGGGGAGGAGGTGGGATGGCTGGGGGAGATGAGGTGAATGCCGTGGGAGGGCGGAATGGGGAGGAGGTGGGATGGCTGGGGGGGAGGAGGTGGGATGGCTGGGGGGGAGGAGGTGGGATGGCTGGGGGAGATGAGACGAATGGTCGTGGGAGGGCGGAACGGGGAGGAGCATCGCGAAAATGGCAAGTGCCGAAAGTCACAAAAATGTGTTCGAATTGTGACTTTTACGTGACAGCAAGTCTGGCATTTTTTAGTCATGGTTGAAAGTACCGGCCACGATGTTCCCTGCGTTGTCACGGAAATGTCACGTAAATGTGACATAATGTCACACAGAATGTCACAGTAGAGTGTCTGGTGAAGCGACTTTCTCGTCACTTTTATGTAACCTTGCCACGTGTCACGTATGCCAAGATATTTTGCCACGTGTCATTGTCGTTGATTGGTGGATATGAACCAATCAAACGTCGGGGACGCTGGTGCAGAAATGTTTTATTATTGCCTGGCGATTATTATCGAGCGACACAGCATCTCCCATTTCCGTACGCCGAAATTTCAGAACACAGCAGCTGGCATTTTGAATGGGCTTCTTTAGTCACATCACATGTGCATACATAGAAGTTACTACACAGATGTACGAACTAAAGCTACCGAAAGATGTGCGAACTAAAGCCACTGCGCAGATGTACAATCTAAAGCCACTGCGCAGATGTACGAACTAAAGCCACTGGCAGATTTACGAACTGCGCAGGTGTACGAACTAAAGCCGGTGTGCAGATGTACGAACTAAAGCAACTGCGCAAATGTACGAACGTGTAGCCCGGAACACCGTGGCCTGGCTACCTAAACATCTTGCCAGTATGGTCGTTCGGAGCTTACAAACCTGCAAAAAAAACAAAACAAAACAAAACAAAACAAAATGGAACGTGATGAACCTGCACTTCAGAATATCACCAGTGATGTGAATGATCAAACCCGCAAGACAATCATAGCAATAGATCGTGAGTCTCACGAAACATGGGGCGGAGCGTCCGAGGGGCTAGTGCAACGGTTCAAAATGTTTTAACCCTCAAATAGCAGGGATGAGGGCACGACAGATCCACATGCATACATACAAGCCAACGTCATGATGCTCTGTTTGGATCGAATTTGCAGCAACCATAATCGTAGCCAGCGCTAGAACGGTAACAATGATCTTACATGCAGGTCGGCGGAACGCACGATTCGGCCAGCCGCAACCTGCCACCATTACAAAGTAAACATGCTGCACAAAGTAGCATGACATGCTCCTTGGTGGTGCTGGATACAGTCGCACTGCACCTTGCGAACTGCCACGAAGAGATCAACGGAAGCAATATGAAGAAGAGAGAGAATCGAGACCATAGGAAACAAAGGGCTACGCAGTCGCGTGCGCCATCTGCCACGTGTTGGAGAAAACGTGTTTGAGCCAAGCAACACACTGGGCACTAACCATTACAGTTGACCCCACCGGTTGCCTGGGTGGCGGTTTACATCGCTATGCTTGCGGCATTGAAGCACTGTGATCTGAACCCTTGGCACCAGAGGGGAGTGGCATGTTGGCAAGTGGGGGGGCGGAGGGGGATAGTAGAGAGAAAATGAGGTACTCGGTTCCAAGTAGCTTCTCTAATGAAAAAACACGTGGTGGGGGTTGAACAACGATAGGTATAAACACACCGCCTATGGAGAGGTAAGCTGTAGTGTGTAAGCCTAGAGCATGAAGGTAGAGCAGAGTTGGCTGATTGTGCTAGATGGGTGTGACAAATTGGAGGACAAGCAAACAAGGTTTGAACAAACTGTTAGATGCAGGGAGCATTTGTATGGCATGGCAAGTGAAGGTTGATGGGGGTTTGGGTGGTCCCCGGTTCGGTTCGGTGTGAATAGTGGGAGGATAAGGGAAGCTGTAAGTCTTGTTTAGGTGCACTCCAACGATTGGCTCGAATGATTCTTGGGGCTTGGCTTTAACGGTTCAGAAAGGTTGGGAAAGATGGGGGTTCAAAAGGTGTGACGTGGAACTTTCGCAAAACCTTGATGCGACATACATTGCCCTAGAGTAGCCTTGATTGGTTTGCACACGTCATTGTCGAGTCTGACGTGTAGCATCGAAGCTGAAAAACCTTTTCGTTATTGTTTTTACGACATTCACGAAGCTGTTTCCCCGTCTGTTATGTTTTCGCTAGTGTTCGGGCTGATTCGCATGCCTCGTGATCACTGCATTCAAGTTGGTTTGTTTTTCTCATTCAGCAGTACACAGGTAAACCGCCTTCAAATGCTTTCAACCACTGTCGTAATTTTCGTGCGAAACCAGACCATCTACTTCTTGGCCGATTCTGTGGACGCATTTGCGACTAACAACTTCTCGTCACTGGGAAGTTACAACAGCGTGACTTTTTTGTCACGTTTGCGGTGTACGTTAATGTGACATTTCCGGCACCTTCCCGGCTGGGACTTTTTGTATGACGGCGTGACTTTCTGTGAGCTTTTTGGTAGAAAACCCTACGGGGCCTTGAAATTTGGATTAGCCTTTTTCGCGATGAGGTGGGATGGCTGGGTGGGTGGAACAGGGAGGATGGGCGGATGGGGTGCGATGAACGTGGGATGGATGATAGAGGCGGTATTTTGATGTCGCGATGAGGAGTGGGGTGAACGGCGGAAAGGAGAGGAACTTCATTGGCGCACAGGCGACGCGGTGGGAGGCTGGAACGGGGAGGAAAAGGGATGGAGGAAAGGCGAGGAGGTACAAACGCGGATCGGTCAGGAGATAGGTTGGAGCACACGCGAAGAGGAGGAACAGCGCCAGCACGACGGGATGTGAGGCGCCAGCGCGACGGGATGTGAGGCGCCAAGGCGCCTAGGTGGGATGGCGGAACGGGGAGGCGACAAGATGAGAAGAACGCGGAGGAAACGGGATGGCGGAAAGGCGAGGTGGGACGGCGGTTTAGGGGAGGAGGCGGAGTGGCGGACCGGGGAGGAGGTGGAAACGCGGACCAAGTGGTGACACAGTATGGTGCGAAGGTGACGAGGTGAGAGGACGCAACGGGGAGGAAACGGGGTGGATGGGGTAAGGAAGTGGAATGACGGACTGGTAAGATATGGAAACTGTCGATCGGCCATAATTGATGTTGTTTAATTTCTGCGCGTTATCAGTGATGCGTGAAAAACGGGCAGAAATTAAACAACATCAATTATATTTGATGCCATAATAAGTTTGTCTTTTTGTTTTTCCTTCCTGTCAGCGAGATTACTGAGATGTCATCGTGGAGCGCGCTAGGAATCGCGCGACGGGAATAAGAAACAAGCGCGGTCAAGAGAAACAAAAAAATATCATTTCTAAATGTTAACTTCAAAACAAAACTGCCTTTTGTAGCATTTCCCGTAAATGTTCAAGGCACTTATACGTGCAATGAACCTGGTCAAAAAAGGGACTGTAGAGGAGGGGCCACACCTAGGAATTAAAGGAAAAAGCTCCTCATTCTGAAAATGGGACTTTGTGAGCGCGGGACTTTATAGCGGAACCATTTGTAATTTCTTCCAGTACAACAACGCCACGCGACCAGCTCAGACGATTCATGAACCACGTATGAGGTTGCTTGCGTGGTTTTAGTGCCACCTGAGCTGGAACTCGAATGAACCTCCCAGCCGAGGTACACCTAGTCCGCGGTAAATTCACCGGTGGTATCTTCACCACCCAGGTGTAATTTCCCGCGGTAATTTAGTTTACGAAGGTAGTTTCGGATTCGGAGAGGGTAGAATCACGCATTCCCTCGCCAGATGCAGGAAAGTAGAAACTTTGCAAATGCCAATCCCGCCCTTATCTCGGGTCACTAAGTGCCAGTTTTTGATACTGAAATGCATCCGAGCTCTATACTGTTAGCCTCGGAGTCTCAGGTGTCAAACATTATATATGTTGGGTTTGTTAGGCTACAGTGGGTTAGCCTATATGGGGTACACAATTCTAGGGTTTGCTATTTGTACTGATTTCTCTGTTAGTTCAATCATTCCAGTCCGTTCATTCTGACATGGTTTCAGAGCAGGTCCTTCGCTAGGACCTAACTTCTCTTCGGGCCCACCACTACCTACTACCTACTACCTACTAGCGCCCTCGTGCGCCCTACTATCGGAGTGCGCTTTAGCGCCTCCCCCCTTAGCGCCCTCGAGCGCTGTCTTTTTTTTTTTTTTTCCCGGCCCCGCTGGCCCCGTCGATCGCGCCCCGCTTAGAGGCCCCGCGGCCCCGTCGCGCCTCGCCTAGTGGCCCCGCGGCCCCGTCGAACTCACGCGCGCCCCGCTTACGGCCCCGTCGACCCCACGCGCACCCCGTGTAGAGGCCCCGCGGCCCCGTCGTCCGCCACCACACGGAGGCCCCGTCGACCCGCGCGCGCCCCGCTTACGGCCCCGTCGACCCCGCGCGCACCCCGTCTAGAGGCCCCGCGGCCCCGTCGCCCGCCACCACACGGCCCCTCGACCCCGCTGCGCCCCGCTTAGCGGCCCCACGGCCCCGTCGAGCCCCGCTTAGAGGCCTCGCGGCCCCGTCGCCTGCCACCACTTGGCCCCTCGACCCCGCTGCGCCCCGCTTAGCGGCCCCACGGCCCCGTCGAGCCCCGCTTAGAGGCCCCCGCGACCCCGTCCCGCCCCTCTTAGCGGCTCCGCGCAGCCGCGCAGCCCGAACCGAGCCGCGCCGCCCTACCTGAACCGAGCCGCGCCGCCCGACCGAGCCGCGTCGACCGTTCTAGCAGCCCTGTTGATCCTACTGCTACTCCTACTGCTCCTACTGCTACTGTCACTATGGCTAGTCCGCCAGTTCTAGCTTTCGATGCCGAGGGCCGTCCAGTGAAGTTCGAAACCTGGCTCGATGACCTGCACCTGTTCCTACAGCTCACTGCCAAGGAAGATATCTCACTGTACGACCACGCCCTAGGCCATGCCACTGCCCCTGACTCGACTGCTGACAGCACTCTGCGTTCCCAGTGGCAGACCCGTGATGCGCATGCTCGCTTTGCTATTCGCAACTCCCTGCCGCTAGACGAGCGCGAGCACTTCGGCCAGTGCAAGACTGCTAAGGACCTCTACACCGCTGTAGTTGCCCGCTACTCCTCACCCGCTTCTGCCACGCTAGGCCGCCTCACTCTCCCCTACCTGTTCCCTGACCTAGCCTCCTTTCACACTGTCGCAGACCTCATCACCCACCTTAAGACTAGTGAGGCCCGCTTTCGCGCTGCTATGCCTGCCGAGTTTCTCACTAGCAACCCCCCCCCACTCTGGATCACTCTCTACCACATCGTCACCCGCCTTCCTGACTCTCTGCGCGCAGTCAGGGACCACTTCCTCTCTCGCTCCCCCACTGAGCTCACTGTTGCCCTCCTCGAGAAGGAACTGCTTGCAGCTGAGGCGAGCATCGTCGCTGTAGGCACCTCTCGTGGCGACCCCCGCACCCCGTTCTTTGAGGGGTGTTCCCCTTCCCCCCTCCTCCCCTCTGTCGCCTCTGCTGCTGCTGTCGACCTTCTTGGTGCTGAGAAGGTCGGGACCGCGTCTGCTTCGAGCGGGCGCCGCAGGAACAAGGGGGGCAGGGGTGGGGGTGGTGGCGGAGGAGGTGGGGGTGGAGGCGGTGGGAGTGGAGGCGCGGCTGGGGAGACTAGTGGCGGCAGTGGGGGAGGAGACAGCAGCGGTGGGAGTGGTGGTGGAGGCGGCAGCGGAGGCGGAGGTGGTCGTGGCGGCGGCAGGGGTGGAGGTGGCCGGGGCGGCGGCGGTGGGGGTGGTGGTCGTGGAGGCACTGGCGGAGGGCAGAGTCAGCAGCCCGCCCCGACGCTTCAGGCCGCCCGTGAGTGGTATGCGCAGCGTAGCGTTATCTGCACGTACGTCATTCGCACAGGTGACCGCAGTGGCCAGCAGTGTGGGAGGCCGCACCCCACGCAGCGCTGCTTCGCGCGCCTTAACGACGCGTGGCGCACTCAGTTTCCTGCTGCCACTGAGCTGCCGCGCTGGGCTGATCTGGAAAAGAGGGGTGTTGATATTTGGGCTTTAGACTTTGATGCTATTCTCACTGCCATGTATGCGATGTCTATTAGTGGAGAGGGTGCTCAGTACTTGCGTGTTCCGCCCGACCCGGGCATTCAGGCCAGTCCGGCTGCCGCTCTAGGTGCTAGTGCGTCTGCTCCCACAGGTCCTGGTGAGGCTGCTGCCCTAGGTGCTCGTGCGTCCGTCCCCCCTGGTACTGAGTCGACTGCAGCACTGCACACCTTCACCCTGGACTCAGGTGCTTCTCGCTCCTTCTTTCGTGACCGCACTGTCCTTGAGCCACTAGCTCGGCCAGTTGCTGTCTCCCTTGCTGACCCCTCTGGGGGTCCGGTCATTGCGACCTCCTCCACTGTCCTTCCTTGTCCGGCGGTCCCGTCCGGCACGCTGTCAGGTCTCTACCTCCCCTCGTTCTCTACGAACTTGGTGGCAGGTAGTGCGCTCCAGGACGGGGGTGTTCACCAGTTCACCCCTGCCTACGAGCGCGTGACACACTGCACGTGTGCTCGGACGGGTTGCCACCTGGCTACCTTCACTCGGGAGCCGGGGTCGGACCTTTACACACTGACCACTGAGTCCCCTCAGGTAGCTGCGTCCGCGTCTGCGTCTGCGTCTGCGTCAGGTCAGCTGTCCGCCCCCTGCTCGTGTCGCTCTCTGGCACATGAGACTGTCCTTTGGCACCACCGCCTTGGTCACCCGTCTGTGCAGCGCCTTCGGGCCATGCACAAGCGGGACCTTGTTGCTGGTCTTCCCAGGGTGCTCCCTCCCCTTCCCGACTCGCCTGCTCCTCCCTGTATTCCCTGTGTCGAGGGACGGCAGCGCGCCGCTCCTCACTCCTCCTCCTTTCCCCCGACGACTGCTCCCTTGCAGACGCTCCACATGGACGTGTGGGGCCCAGCCCGCGTCCGTGGTCAGGGTCAGGAGAGGTACTTCCTGATTGTTGTTGACGACTTCTCGCGCTACACCACGGTCTTCCCCTTGCGCGCCAAGGGTGACGTCCCTGATGTCTTGATCCCTTGGATCCGCAGATCTCGTCTCCAGCTCCGTGAGCGTTTCCGCTCAGACTTCCCTGTCCTGCGTCTGCACTCTGACAGAGGTGGGGAGTTTTCCTCTAGCCTATTGGAGGCCTTCTGTCAGCAGGAGGGCATTGAGCAGTCGTACACGCTTCCGGACTCTCCACAGCAGAATAGGGTTGCTGAGCGCCGCATTGGTCTGGTCATGGAGGTCGCTCGTACCTCCTTGGTTCATGCGGCTGCCCCCCATTTTCTGTGGCCGTTTGCAGTCCGATACGCTGCGCATCAGCTCAACCTCTGGCCCCGTGTCTCCTTGCCCGAGACTTCTCCGACACTGCGTTGGACGGGAGAGGCTGGCGATGCGTCGCGTTTTCGGGTCTGGGGATCCCGAGCTTTTGTCCGCGACACGTCCGCGGACAAGCTCTCCCGTCGCGCTGTCCCCTGCGTCTTCCTTGGCTTTGTCCCGGACGCCCCTGGTTGGCAGTTCTACCACCCCACCTCGCGGCGTGTCCTGGCCTCTCAGGACGTCACTTTTGACGAGTCCGTCCCCTACTACCGCCTCTTCCCCTACCGCACTGCCCCGCTCCCCCCCCCGCCTCTCTTCCTTGCTCCAGGTGCTGAGGTACCAGACCCCCTCCCCCCTCAGGGTGCCGCTCCCTCAGGTGTGTCCCAGGTAGACCCGGGTGAGCCTGTCGAGGTAGCTGTTGACTCTCGTCCTGCTCGGGGTGCTGAGCCTGGGGGTGCTGCGTCTGGGGGTGCTGAGCCTGGGGGTGCTGCGTCTGGGGGTGCTGAGCCTGGGAGTGCTGAGTCTGGGGGTGCGGAGCCTGGGGGTGCTGAGCCAGGAGGTGCGGAGCCTGGAGGTGCGGAGCCTGGAGGTGCTGAGCCTGGGGGTGCTGGGTCTGGGGGTGCTGCGTCTGGGGGTGCTGAGCCTGAGCGTGCTACACCTGGAGGAGCCCTCTCCTCCCAGCAGCTGCAGGAGAGGTACCTCGAGTACTGCCGCCTCCGGAGAGGTGCTGCTGGAGCTCGTCCCGGTACTTCCCCTCCTACCCAGGAGCTCCCCCCCATTCAGCAGATCCGCGAGTGGTACACACGGCGCTGCAGTCTTCGGAGTGGTGCTCCTAGTGCTGCGGACCCTGGGGGTGGCGCTGCTGCTGGTGCTGAGGACCCGGACGTTGGAGCTGCTGCTGGTGCTGCGGACCCGCCTGGTGGAGCTGCTGCTGGTGCTGAGGACTCGGACGTTGGAGCTGCTGCTGGAGCTGAGGACCCGGGCGGTGGCACTGCTGCTGGTACTGAGGACTCGGACGGTGGAGCTGCTGCTGGACCTGAGGACCCGAGCGGTGGCGCTGCTGCTGCTGCTGAGGACCCGGGCGTTGGAGCTACTACTGGTGCTGAGGACCCGGCCGGTGGAGCTGCTGCTGGTGCTGTGGACCCGGCCGCTGGAGTCTCCTCTGCTTCTGGAGACGCTGCGCGGCCGCGACCGTACTTCGTACCGCTCCTTCAGCAGGTTCTTGGGCAGGCTCCTCCTCCTTGTCCTCCTCCCTCCGTAGAGTGTCCTCTGCCTGTCCAGTCGCAGTCACAGTTACCGCCTACCTCGCCTCTCCCTGCTCCCTCTCCTTACACTGGTCCCACAGGAGGTCTTACAGAGCGTCGTGAGCCTGAGTCTCGTCCTGCGTCGCCTGTTCGTCCTGCTCGCACTGGTAGTCGTGTCCGTCATGAGCGTCCTCCTCCTGTCCCAGGCACTCACTACATGACTCTGCGTCCCTCTACTGCTCCTCAGCGTGTCCCTCTACCGTCTCCTCCCGCGTCTTCTTTGCCTCGCGTTCCGGACCCTGAGTCTGACCGGTATCGTGCTGAGCACCCTACTGTCACGCGTCTCCTCGCTATTGTTGTCACTGACCCTACCTTTGAGTCCTCGACTGCGTCTGCTCTGGTCGCTGAGTTGGTTGATTTTGCTGCTGCCTGTCGTCTAGACTACGCTGCTAGCCTTGTTGCTGAGCCTGAGTCTGAGTCTGTCTGTCCTCCGTCCGTCGGGGGTGAGTGTGCTCTTGGCACGGACGTCCTTGAGGACAGACAGGAGGAGTTCCAGTGTCTTGCTGCTGCTTTGCCCCGTCTCGTGTCCTTGCTAGTTGCCCCTGAGGGAGACCCGGATGCACCAGACATCCCGACCCCACGCACTTACGCTGAGGCGATGGCGGGTCCCTACTCCTCTCAGTGGCAGACGGCCATGGACGCCGAGATGGCTTCCTGGAAGTCCACACGCACCTACGTCGACGAGGTTCCCCCTCCTGGGGCGAACATCGTCAGTGGCATGTGGATTTTCAGGGTGAAGCGGCCGCCGGGTTCTCCGCCTGTCTTCAAGGCGCGTTACGTGGCTCGAGGCTTCAGTCAACGAGAGGGAGTTGACTTCTTCCAGACCTTCTCCCCCACCCCGAAGATGACTACTCTTCGGGTGCTGCTGCACATAGCCGCTCACCGCGACTACGAGCTTCACTCACTTGACTTCAGCACTGCTTTCTTGCAGGGCAGCCTGCACGAGGAGATCTGGCTGCGCCGCCCACCTGGCTTCACTGGGTCGTTTCCTCCTGGTACCCAGTGGAGGCTTCAGCGGCCGGTCTACGGTCTCCGCCAGGCTCCGCGTGAGTGGCACGACACACTGAGGACTACACTTGCGGCTCTTGGGTTCGCGCCTTCTACAGCTGACCCGTCGCTGTTTCTGCGTACCGACACTTCGCTGCCGCCGTTCTACATCCTCGTGTACGTCGACGACTTGGTCTTTGCCACTGCTGACACTGCAGGACTCGCCTACGTGAAGTCGGAGCTGCAGAGGAGACACACGTGCACAGACCTGGGTGAGCTGACAAGCTATCTTGGCTTGCGGATCACCCGGGACAGAGCACGGCGCACCATCACCTTGACTCAGTCACACATGGTGCAGCAGGTTCTCCAGCGCTTTGGCTTCACGTACTCCTCGCCTCAGTCCACTCCTCTGCCTACCGGTCACTCGCTCTCAGCTCTGCCTTCGGATGAGTCCGTAGAGCCGAGTGGCCCGTATCCAGAGCTTGTGGGCTGCCTCATGTACCTGATGACCTGCACTCGACCTGACCTTGCATACCCTCTTAGCATCCTTGCACGCTATGTCGCTCCTGGCCGTCACAGGAAGGAGCACATGGATGCCGCTAAGAGGGTGTTGCGCTACTTGTGCAGTACGTCGGGCATGGGGCTTGTGCTTGGAGGGCGAGACCGAGTTGTGCTCACAGGGCACTCAGACGCTTCTTGGGCAGACGACCAGGCCACTCAGCGGTCGTCTCAGGGTTACACCTTCAGCCTTGGCTCTGGCTCAGTTTCTTGGCGCTCTACACGCTCTTCTTCTGTTCTCGGCTCCAGTTGCGAGGCTGAGATCTACGCTACAGCCATGGCTGCCCAGGAGCTACGCTGGCTGACCTACCTGCTGACTGACCTCGGAGAGCCGCCTCGTTCTCCTCCAGTACTGTACGTCGACAACAAGGCTGCCATTGCCTTGTGTGAGGAGCACAGACTGGAGCACAGAACGAAGCACATCGCCCTGCGGTACTTCCTTGCTCGAGAGCTGCAGCAGCGCGGTCAGCTTTGTATTCGTTACATGGCCACTGAGGCCAACACTGCTGATGTGTTCACCAAGGCGCTTCAGCCTCGTGACCATCAGCGCTTCTGCACTCTACTAGGCCTTGTGCCTACTGGACCTCACTTGCTTACCTCTTGACTTTGCTTGTACTGTGATCACTATATATATCTATACCTGCATGTTTACTCTTGCTAGGTTGTGATCACTGTATCTCTGGCTCTGTTATAAACCTGCATGTGAACTGGTCTTGTGACCACTAGCTTGTGCTCGGAATTTGTGTGGAATCCTCGAGATCCACCCTGAGCTTGTTGTTGCCTTGCTTTGCCTTGACTGGTCTTGTGACCCCTAGGTCTCCCCCACTTTGCCTATGGGGGTGTGTCAAACATTATATATGTTGGGTTTGTTAGGCTACAGTGGGTTAGCCTATATGGGGTACACAATTCTAGGGTTTGCTATTTGTACTGATTTCTCTGTTAGTTCAATCATTCCAGTCCGTTCATTCTGACATCAGGGTGCCCTTCGAATTACCCGAAAATGCACAAAGGGTGCCTGGAAGAAAACGTTCACGCGGTGAATTTACCGCGGGCTAGGTGTAGACGAGTCAGAGACACTCGCCCAGCACTAACGGCCAGAAATGACAAAGTAGAAAAGCTCCAATGTCGTTTGGGCACGTGTGATTTACCACAGGGATATTGACCAACTAAAGTTCAATAAGGTCTTATATCAATGTACACGTTACATGTGGGTAAAACATGTTGCAAAAGGATGTTAGGGCCTTCATTTTGGGTAGTGTGAAGCACTCATTTCTCAGAATTAGCCCATCATGAAAAAATCTGGAATGTCAGGAAAATAGCCTGAAATTTCAAACAGACATACAAAAAATAGTCTGACATTGTCAGCCCTGACAAACGTGTTGGAATTGGTGGGAGTTGAAGGTGGCGCGGGTTAAGTGTACTACTATGGTGTATAGCAACATTGCTGAATAATTCTGCGCGGACATCGAGACGGCGTCACGTGTCGCACAGGCCTAGCCTTTTGAATGAATTGGCCCCGCCTTCGCTTGAGCGTGGCCGATCTCGCTGTCGACGGGAAGTTCGCGACGGATTGGTCGACAAAATGGGCTTCGGCAGTTCGACAGAAGTTGCAGTCGAGAAGGATCTGCTCGACAGAATCTGGTCGACGAGCTCTACGTGACGAGCTCTGGTCGACGATCTCTGCGTGACGAGCTTCCGTCGAAGAGCGCTGGTCGAAGAATTCTGGTCGAGGAGCTCTGCTCGGCGAACGCTGTTCGACCGAGCAGAGTCGAGCTGATCGACCGAAGTTGCAGAGTTGTGCGAAACTCTGCGGAGGCGTGCGAACTTTCGCTCATGAGGTTTTGGCGAAGTTCTACCTGCGGAACGGCATCACGTGGTCGACGCTGCCCACTTGGTGAAACCGACGACACGTTTTCTACCTGGCACCTGCGCAATGTGCCTGACGGTGAAACCACCAACCTGCACCTACTTGGTAGGTGCGCACATCTGCGCAGATAGGCAACCTGCGACTGCAGATAAGTTACCTGCGACTGCAGATAGTCACCTGCGACTGCAGTGCTGGCAGACCGCGCGCAGTGCAACGCTGGCAGACTACTCTGCTGCAGCGTTGGCAAGCCGCTTTTCTGTTGCGTAGGGCAGAGTTCCATGCCATTCTAGTCCTTTTGTTCTGCATGCTTCAACTGTACTCTAATTACTTTCCTATCAACTTTGTATTTGCAAGTTGTTCCTTTCAACTTCCTTAGTGGAATTCTTGCCACACTTCTTTGTGAACACAGCAAGTAGTAAGAACACTAGCAGGGCGCTACGATCACTCTCACAACCCCGTGCCCTCCTTCGTAGTCCACTCCCGTTGTGTAGTGACTCTCCGCATAGCCTTGCACAGTTTTTCTGGCTTAATCCTCTCTAGCAGCATATCAACATACCGGATGCTAAATGGCAAGAGACTTGTACTACAGGCCTGCAATTTTGTAAATGAAGTGCATGAACGCGCTAAACCTTTTTAACATGATCAAAGAGGCGTTGAGACGGCACCACATGTCGCATAGGCTTCTCGTTCCACAGCATTCATATTGAAGTGTTTGAAACAGCATATGTTCCTACAAGTTGCGGTGAACGGCACCAAATGTGTGCCGCATGCGTGCAATAAAATAAATGCAGTGAATGATCCTCTGAAACCTTGTAAAAAAATCAGAAAGGTTGGAGAAATGGCACAACATGTCGCACAGGCATATCCTGACACAGCAATCCTCGCTCAAACGTTCAAAGCAGAATGACTTTCTATTCTACGCGACGGATGGCCCCAACCTTGTCCTGCATGATTGGAGTTAAGCACTCGTGGTTAAAGGAAAAAAAAAAACAAAACAAACAAAAAACCTTGTACATAAGCTGCTAGCACGTCGATTAAACATCGCGTATCGCACAGGCGTATCATTGCACAATTTCCCTGTTTGCTCGTATGAAGAAGCATATCACCCTTCCGGATGCGGCGAACAATTCCGAACTTGTCTTGCATGCTAGCCATGTTTTACCTGTAGTGAATGATCAGCCTAATCCTTGTATAAATATTGAGCGAACGCCGACAAAATATGACGTATAGCACCAGCCTATCCTTGCACACTTTTCAAAGCTCAGTCGTTTGAAATAGCACATCTGCCAACCGGGGGTGGCATATGGCACCAAACTGTCCTGCATGCTTGCAATGTAGGAAATGTGGTGAATGATGTGTAGAAACCTTGTTTAGAAAAACAAACGGAAGTCGAGCCGGCACCACGTGTCGATAAACCTAAACCTTAAGCACCCTTTCCTGGCTCAAGCGTTTGAAGCAGCAAATGTGCCTACAAGATGCGGCAAAGGGCGCCAGACTTTTCCTGAAAATCGAACGTTGAGCTGGCACCACAAGTCGCACATGCATATACTAGTATTGTGAGAGTACGACGGCTTTGCTATGATTTACTAGCTTGATTATGCTTTATTATGCATTATCTAGCTTAGTTTTATTTTGTTTTGCTTGCTTTTGCTTGATTTCCTAGATTCGTTGCCTTTACTATAGTTATTATAGTTGTAGGCACCGAACTAGGTTGAGTGCACCGAATTCTAGGCTTTTCGGTTGCCACCGAAATGCCTTCTACCGAATTCGGGAAGGATACGTACGTTCGGGACGCTTCGCGACCCGCGGAACCTTCTAGTAACACCCAGGTTACTGCCTTTGTGTCGAGCCTATATATAGCCTCGCCTTGTACCCAGGTGCATTATTCAATAGTTCAATCTTTCCTGAACCAGATCCTCACAAGTATAGCTTTCCCTGCTCAAACGTCCCGAAGCTGCTTAACTCCCTACCATATGCGGCAATGGCACGAAGCTTGTCCTGGTTAACTACGATGTAGCAGATGTAGGGAATGATAGACAAAGACCTTATTAAAAAAAAAAGAATGGATGTCGAAACAACATTACGTGTTGCACAGGCCTATCCTTGCACAATTCTCGTTGCTCGCTCGTCAGAGGCAGCATATGTCCTTACAGGATGTGGCAAACGGCACCGAACACTTTCGACATGCCTGCAATATACTTTATGTAGTGAACAATCAATGGAAACCCTACTATTAAAATCAACCAGACGTTTGAATGGCATCACGTGTCGCATAGGCCTATCCTTGCACATTTGTCCTTGCTCAATTGCCTGAAGCAGCATACATTCCTACCATCTGCGTCAAATGGAACTAAAATTGTCCCGCATTCCTGCAGTATAGTAAATGTGGTGAATGATGGTGTCGAACCTATGTGTAGAAAATCGAGCGTACATCGAGACGGAACCACATGTCGCATACGCCTATCCATGCACAATTGTCACATATCAAGCGTCTGAAGCAGCATATCTTCCTACCATATCTGGCGAATGGCACCATAGTTATCCTGCATTCGTGCGTTGTAGTGAATATATTGGATGAAGGAAAATCATCATGTTAATAAAATTAATAGGACGCCAAGACGGCAACAGGTGTCGCATAGGGCTATCCTTGTGCAGTCTTTCCTGCTCAATCATCTAAAGCAGCATATCTTCATACCAGATGCGGCGAAGAACATAAGACCTATCCTGCATTGCAACATATGTTCTAATGCGGCGAAAGATACCAAACTTATCTGCATGTTTGCAATATAGAAAAAGTTTTGAATGATAGACTGAAACTGTTCTTTCAAAACCCAATGGACGTAGAGACGGCATCACGTATCGCATGCGCAGAGCCTCTCTACAATTGTCATGAACTAGACTACGGGGTGTTGGCACGAACTCTAGGACTGTTCCTTAGCACTTGCGCATTAACGAGACAGTTTGGTAAGAGTTTCGTTAGCAAGGTTTGCATTCCCGAATGGTTGAACATACAATGGCAAGGATAACTACATTAAACACCTAGCAACCATGTAGCTAGCCCGGTCAATCACGAGCATAGCATGGTCGACCGCCTGCCAGCGTTGCGTAGAGGAGCCACGCCAGCACTGCAGAAACGCGGCATGCCAAACGCAGCAGGTCGACGGCGTGCCAACGCTGTACTGCGTTGCACCCGTCGAAGACAACAGTACGCCCTCTCGCAGATGCGAACAGACGATTGGCCCGACTTGTACCGCTGTGCATCTGTCAGCTGTTATCTGCGCTTGACGAGCCACATCGACATCGAGATACTAGACCGAAGTCGCCTTCGCCATCGCGACCTCGACGACGTTCGCGTGCCTCCATAGAACTTGACGAGCAGGCTACTTGGTCGACCACCAGTGCGCGCCCTGGTCGACGAACCCCTCAACGACCACCGCGCCCGTCGAACTATCCTGGTCGACGGCGTGCCAACGCTGTACAGCGCTGCACCCGTCGAAGACAACGGTACGCACGCTCGCAGATGCGTGCAGACGATTGGCCCGACATGCATCGCTGTGCATCTGTCGGTTGTTGTCTGCACCAGACGAGCCACATCGACATCGATATACTAGACCGAAGTCGCCTTCGCCATCGCGACCTCGACGACGTTCGCGTGCCTCCACAGAAATCGACGAGCAGGTTACTTGGTCGACCACCAGTGCGCGCCCTGGTTGACGAACCCCTCAACGACCACCGCACCTGTCGAACTACTCTGGTCGACGGACGGGCCGTCGACCAGCAAGATCAGCTGTAGTTGCCGATCTCCAGTCCTCAACAGCTGCGCACAGGTCCCACGTAGGTTGACTAACAGCTTCGTCGACCTCCCCTGTCGAACTAGACCGCCTGCTCTCATCGACAGCGGCATCGCAGCGGTCGCCTACAGGTCGATAACCCCGTCGACCATCAACCCGATCCCTGCAGAACAGTCGGCCGCACCACCCGCACGCCCGACCAGAAAGTCAGCGTCGCCCAAGTGAGCGCGGGGCCAACAATCCATTCCCGTTAACATCACAGATGCCTATATTTTGCACAACTTCCTCTACGCAAACGTTTGAAGCAACATAACTTCCTACCATATGCAGTGAAAAACACCAAACGAGTCCTGCATGCTTGCAATAATGGAAGTAGAGTAAATAATCACTTTCTGTTAAGAATATCAAGCGAACGTCGAAATGGCACCACTCGTTGCACGTGCCTATCATTGCATAGCTTACCCTGCTTAATCGTTAAAAACAGAATAATTTCCTACCTTACTCGGCGAGACGCATCAAACTTGTCCTACATGCTCGTAATATAGTACATGTAGTGAATGATAAGAAGAGCACTCAGGGCCTCAGATTCGTTTTGAGGTTGGCTGATTCATCAGCCTTGGTACACAAATGTAGGCTGATGAATCAGTCTTAGCAAAAAGAAAATCGCTGAAAAAACAGAGTTATTTAGAAAAAAAACGTTGGAACATCAGTGTCATTGAAAATAAAAGGCTGTTTCTTTTTTTTTAGGTTTTTTCCTACAGATAATTGCAACCACGTATTTTAGGGCGGTACGTCATTATCGCTTTGCTCCTACGCAGGGTGCTTAGCACAGGTGCGGCCAAGATTGTGACGACGGGAAAGAGCAGGCGTCACAGCGCAGGTGACGGCGCGGCAACGAGCAGGCGCGGGCTTAGGAATAGGCATGCATGGGTAGCACGGGTGTCAACGATTGAGGAAACTGTGTTGGGAGTAAGGCAACGTAAGTGTTTTTTATCAAACAAAGGCGTGGGGTGAAAGGGTAGACTAAAGGCCAAAGGGACAAGCCACGGGACGCGTGGGAACGGGAAGTGCGTGGAGGTGAGTCTCTTGTGAGTCTTGCTCGACTCTTGAGGTTTTTGGATATGGTTGGTTTGAGGAACACTTGTGGGAGGAGAATCAATGCCTGGTACGACATATTTGGGGACACCCGCAAATTCGGCGTGATTGACGGTGGGACTGTCGAACTGGTGTACAGTACCTAGACATCCGAAATTCAGCGCACCTACGCGAATCTCCATTACTGGGATTTCAGCCAACCCCCCCCGTTATGACGCTGGTCAGTCAGTGTACACTACAGAAAAAAAACTGAAATATCAGCCCTTTCATAGAAAAAAATATCTGGAAATTCAGCCCACACACTAAAAAAAAGCTGACAAATCAGCCCCACTATCTCCCCAGCACTAAAAACACAGCCTTTTTACCCCTAATCAGCCTTTTTTCGCTGACTTCTGAGGCCCTGAGAATACTTCTTAAAAATAACAAAGTATCGTCGAAACAACATCAGGTGGCGCACAAGCCTATTTTGTGGCACC
Source organism: Closterium sp. Yama58-4 (assembly GCA_947470075.1). Lineage (NCBI taxonomy): Eukaryota > Viridiplantae > Streptophyta > Zygnematophyceae > Desmidiales > Closteriaceae > Closterium > Closterium sp. Yama58-4. The sequence continues at coordinate 90,220 of CANIUD010000063.1, read as the reverse complement.
ATTTATTAGAGACTTGCTCGTATCGTTGTGAAAGTCAGACCCTACAACAAAAGCTGTGTTAAGTGCCAATTATAGAAAACGATAAACATTTTTCTTTCCTCAGATACGTTATTGTTTTTCCAAACTGTAATCATGTGCAAGAAATTTGTCTCCAATAATGGGAACACAAGGATTTAAAACAAATACTACATTTACAACTGTTTAACAATCCCACCTGCCAGTAACAAATATCGCAGCAACTTATGTACAAAGCGCTTCACACCCGAACGTGACAATCTCACCCATGCCTGCGCCAGACCTGCCATTCAAGACTCGATCTGCCAGCACGTACCAAACACGGCGGTGTTCGCCAGCACCAATTAAGCACCAATTAAGCAAAAACCTATCGAGATGGTAGAACGAAAGATAGAACAGAGAAGAGGGGTTGTACTAGCAGCATGCAAGGTACATATAGGAAACCCTAATTTGGGTTGTACTCGCTATAGAGTACCCCACTGCAGGCTAGACAATTACAACATTCTGACACACCCCCATAGCCAAAGTGGGGTGTAATCAGCGCAAATAACCAGTCATAGATCAAGTCCACAAATGCAAGTAAAGCTAGAGGCAGTCACAGAGGGCAAGTGAGGAGGAGGAGAGACTGTGAGGGGCGATCTGCTGCAGACACAACGGGCAACAGGAGCGGCGTGCACAGTGGCTACCGAGCGCACGAGGGCACCGGACTACGGGAGTATCTGGCTCCGCGGCTACGACGAGCACACACAGGAGCAACTGACCCACAGGCAACTGGCGAAGCAGGCTCGCTGGGCTACCGAAACGCGCGAGGGCATCCGGACTACTGGCGCTGCTGGCGTCACGACGGCTACTTCCACGCAACCTCCCCCGACCGTCCCACGCCCCTCTCACACACCCCCTGCTGACACCCTAGCTCCACTTCCACGGCACCCCCCTTAAACCCTAAACCTCGGCTCCCACACATCCACCCCCCTCAGCGGCAGCTGCAGCAGTGGGAGACGGAGGAGGAGGAGGAGCAGGGGACGGCGCACACACACGGCACCCCCAGAGCTGCCACCCCCACACTCCGCACCCCCAAACCCTAAAAACGGGCGGAACGGGGGAAGGAGCGCGGGGGACGGCGAGGGGGACGGCGCTCGGCCCCCAGAACGCGACCACGGGGCAGCGAGGGGCCGCGCGCGGCTCCCCAGGGCGGCGCGACGGGAAATCGGGGCCGCGGGGGGGTCGCGCGCGGCTCCCCAGGGCGGCACGACGGGAAATCGGGGCCGCGGGGGGTCGCGCGCGGCTCCCCAGGGCGGCACGACGGGAAATCGGGGCCGCGGGGGGTCGCGCGCGGCTCCCCAGGGCGGCACGACGGGAAATCGGGGCCGCGGGGGGTCGCGCGCGGCTCCCCAGGGCGGCACGACGGGAAAACGGGGCCGCGGGGGGTCGCGTGCGGCTCCCCAGGGCGACGGGATCGCGGGGCCGCGGGCGACGGGACCGGAGGGCCGCGGGCGACGGGATCGGGGGGCCGCGGGCGTCCCCCACGGTAGGAAACCGCCGTGCGCCTCGGTGCGCACGGCGGGGAGAAAACCGCCGCACGCCCCGAGCGCGCGGCGGGATGAAAATGTGAAGGTCGCGCGCCACGGGGCGCGCGACACAGAGTAGGGCAGCGGAAGCAGCAGTGGGGCCCACAGGCCAGGAGCGTGAACGCTCTGTTACCATATCGAGATGGTAGAACGAAAGATAGAACAGAGAAGAGGGGTTGTACTAGCAGCATGCAAGGTACATATAGGAAACCCTAATTTGGGTTGTACTCGCTATAGAGTACCCCACTGCAGGCTAGACAATTACAACATTCTGACAAAACCATGGGATAACGACGGGATCAGGAAGGTGGGTCTCGCCTTCCTGATCCCGTCAGTTAGGGTTCGTTTACCTCCGTCAGCCTGGTCAGCCCGTAAAAAAGGTGCCGAGCCTCCCCAATCGTCCAAACCAACAATCAGAGTGGGTGTCTGGCGAACGCCCCCATTTGACCACCAAAACGAACCGCTCGACGGCATGAGGAAACGGGGACGCAACTTCGTCCACAGGCATAGTCCCATCCCCAAGCCGTGCCATCGCCATGCCCCGTTTTTCAAAGCACAGCGATGGCACAGCCGTCGCATTGCCGTCGCGCCACTAGTTGAGGAAGGTGGGGCAGGGGGTTCCATATGCGGTTGTGAAATTTCCTGTTTTGGGGATTGAAGTTTCGCGGACCGCATTACGCCCAGACCTCTTGGCATCGTTCTGTAGGCGCATTGGAGATGCTCAGGCCCAGTGATGAACCTTCTTGGAACGCGATGTGAGAATTTAAAGCCCATGTCGAACCTCTCATTTCGTTATTGTCGTCCGAACCTGGGAGCAGCCGGTGTGCGCCCACGTGTAACTGAACGGAGAACAGTCCATCCCCTCCGAGGCTGCATGGAAGCCTCAACCTCGGGCAATTTGAACCAACAGCCCGTGCGAACCCTATCCGCCCATCCCCCCAGGGATAAGGAGACGCACAGGCTGTAACGGGCAGATCACAACGCCCGTCACTGGGACGTTTGAAGATCAAACCTCACCACAGAAAAACCAAATCCTAAAACGTCTACGGTTGAGAGGTGGTGGTTGCAGGGAACCCTAAAACGTCTACGGTTTGTGCCTGGGTTGGGCCCTAGAACATCCTTCAATCGTTCTGGGCAGATGGGACGAAAAAAGTTCGGATGTATGCGAAATTGCTTCGTCTGCAGTTTCGAATTTCGGCGAAATCGAGGACGACCTCTCCCCTTCGGGGATTTGCTTCCCACAGAGTTTGTGCAGAGAGGCCCGATGGCTTGTGCGCGTACAGAACGATGCCCTTGACCAGGTTTCGACCCCGGTTCCGGATGCGGTCGCCATGCCGATGCCGCCAAAATGCCATCCGTTTTCAAAGTCCCTGGCGAACACCGCCATGAGAGAATGCGTGACTCGAAATTGAGTTCCGCAGCTTTGCAAGTTTCGACCAATCGTAAGTTTCCAGCAATGCACATTCGAATTTCTTTCAACTCAACCTACACCCTCCGAAACACATGAGCACGATCCAACTTCCCGTTCAAACTTTGATTTCGGAAGTTGGTTCTTTTCCGATGTGCCACCTGCGCTTGCCAATTTGGTGCGCAAGCTCGGCTTCTGTGTTCGTTATTCGCCGCGCCACCTTGCTCACTCCGCCACCCTGTTCCCCCGGCACCCTTCGCCAACCGCTCACACAAACGGGCTGCGGCCGCAACTTGTAGATCTGGCGCGCCTGCCAATTTGGTGCGCAAGCCGGCTTCCCAACGCGTCGGGCCGACCAACGTGACCATTCCGCCGCACCCGTCACTTCCTCGCTCGACGGGCGACGGGCGACGGGCGACGGGCGACGGGGCGACGGGCGACGGACGACGGGCCGCGACGGGCGACGGGAGAGGAGCAGTGGCGAGGCTGGGCAAGGCTGGTAGGCGGAGGGCGGAGCGATTTAGCACAGGCACTGGCAGTGGCGAGGAGAGAGTGAGGAGGGAGAAAACGAGAGGAAGAGGGAGGAGCGTGGGGGGAGAGAGTGGGAAAGCGGGGCAGCAGCGGCGGCGGCATGGAGGTGTTTTTCTGGGCGGTGTTCGGCGCGCTGGTGGTGCTGTGCGCGGGGCTGGAGGGCAGCAAGGGGCAGCGCGACAAGCTGCAGACGTCGCCCGCCTTTGAGTCCTTCAAGAACAACTACCTCCTCGTCTACTCTCTCATGATGGGTATGGCTTATAACGAGTATTGCATATGATTGTATGGATAAAGTGTGAAGCGTATTTGTGGGTTCGTAACATTGGCTTGCTTCCAATTCAGTGACCGTTTTTGCGTCGCCCCATCCATCAATGCTGCTCTCTCTGTCCTCCTTCCCCCGTCCCTCCCCTCCTCCTTCATTCACCCTGCCTGGCATGCTGCCCTCCCAGCGGGCGACTGGTTGCAGGGCCCATACGTGTACGCGCTGTATCAGCACTACGGCTACGACAAGGGCGACATCGGCCGCCTCTTCATCGCTGGCTTCGGCTCCTCCATGGTCTTCGGCACCATCGTTGGCTCGCTCGCCGATAAGCAGTAAGCATCGTTGGCTCTCTCGTCGAGAAGCAGTAAGCATTGTTGGCTCGCTCGTCGATAAGCAGTAAGCATTGTTGGCTCGCTAGCCGACAAGCAGTAAGCATTGTTGGCTCGCTCGCCGACAAGCAGTAAGCATTGTTGGCTCGCTAGCCGACAAGCAGTAAGCATTGTTGGCTCGCTAGCCGACAAGCAGTAAGCATTGTTGGCTCGCTAGCCGACAAGCAGTAAGCATTGTTGGCTCGCTAGCCGACAAGCAGTAAGCATTGTTGGCTCGCTAGCCGACAAGCAGTAAGCATTGTTGGCTCGCTAGCCGACAAGCAGTAAGCATTGTTGGCTCGCTAGCCGACAAGCAGTAAGCATTGTTGGCTCGCTAGCCGACAAGCAGTAAGCATTGTTGGCTCGCTAGCCGACAAGCAGTAAGCATTGTTGGCTCGCTAGCCGACAAGCAGTAAGCATTGTTGGCTCGCTAGCCGACAAGCAGTAAGCATTGTTGGCTCGCTAGCCGACAAGCAGTAAGCATTGTTGGCTCGCTAGCCGACAAGCAGTAAGCATTGTTGGCTCGCTAGCCGACAAGCAGTAAGCATTGTTGGCTCGCTAGCCGACAAGCAGTAAGCATTGTTGGCTCGCTAGCCGACAAGCAGTAAGCATTGTTGGCTCGCTAGCCGACAAGCAGTAAGCATTGTTGGCTCGCTAGCCGACAAGCAGTAAGCACACATTATGCCCCTCAGCTGCACCTCACTCTCAATGCCCCTTTCATCTCTGTCTGTTGTTCACACTCACACGCACGCACACACAAACATGGCCTCATCTCCCCTTCCCTCCACCCTCTCCCCCCACACCTGCATGGCTGTCGTGTGAGCGAGCAGTGGGCGGCGGCGCGCGTCGCTGACGTACTGTGGGGTGTACGTGCTGTCGTGCGTGACCAAGCACTCGCCCGACTACCGCCTGCTCATGCTGGGCCGCGTGCTGGGCGGCATCGCCACCTCGCTGCTCTTCTCCGCCTTCGAGAGCTGGCTGGTCGCAGAGCACTTCAAGGTACAGCAGGCTGGTGGCGGAGCACTTCAAGGTACAGCAGGCTGGTGGCGGAGCACTTCAAGGTACAGCAGGCTGGTGGCGGAGCACTTCAAGGTACAGCAGGCTGGTGGCGGAGCACTTCAAGGTACAGCAGGCTGGTGGCGGAGCACTTCAAGGTACAGCAGGCTGGTGGCGGAGCACTTCAAGGTACAGCAGGCTGGTGGCGGAGCACTTCAAGGTACAGCAGGCTGGTGGCGGAGCACTTCAAGGTACAGCAGGCTGGTGGCGGAGCACTTCAAGGTACAGCAGGCTGGTGGCGGAGCACCTCAAGGTACAGCAGGCTGCCATGTGTCGAAAGACGCGTCCTGCGTCCTGGACGATTGCGTCCAGACGCATGCGTCCAGACGCAGGACGCGTCACCTGGACCTGTAAGACGCACCCCAGGACGCAATCTCGGGCAGGGCAAAAAAAAACCCCCGGGCAGGCCAAAAAAAAGTGTATAGGGCTTGGCAGAGGGGGGGGGGGAGACGTACCACACTTTTCAAAGCAAAATTTTCCACAACCTCAAATTTTACCCCCAACATTTTTTACTAAGGTGAGTCACGCGTCACGCATGGCACAAGGTCTCACACACATTAAGTTTAATCCAAGCATTTACGACCATCGGTAAGACTACTAATCTACCACTGCACTGCATCTAGTCAACCAGCACATCAAACATCCCCATCATCCTCCCTCTCCTTCTCCGCCTCTTCGTCCATCGCTTCCTGCTCCTTGTACTCGTCGACGCACGGGTCGTCCTCGTCCACCTCCCTCTCCCCATCCTCCTCCAAGTTGTACCCCTTGGGGAGGGGAGGGGTGCGAATGTTACCCTCCACCACCACCCCCCTCCTGACCTCCCCACTTGGCCCTGCACCACCAGCTGCACCCTGGTGGTAACCGTGCACCACCTTCCAGTTGTGCGCCACGAACACCAGATCGCGCACCTTCTCCGACCCCAGCCTGTTCCTGCGCGCCGTGTGCACCCCATCCCACACAGCCCATCCCCGCTCGCATGGAGAGGCGGAAACGGCCTGTGACACCGCACGGCGCGCAAGCCCCGCCAGATCGGGGTACTCCCAGCCATTCACCTTCCACCACGACGCCATGTCCCCCTTCCCTGCCTTCAGCTGCGCACGCCCCTCTATCGCCTCCTCCGACCCAAAGCCCCCCCTGCCCTCGATGTACGCCAACATCCCCTCCTGCAGCTCTAGCATCGTTCCCTCCCGCTCCCCCTCCTTCTTCCAGTACGTGTCGACGAAGACCCTCGAGCGCTGCAGCCATGCCTTCATCACCCTGGTGCACTCTCTGTCCTTCAGGTAAATCTCCTCCTCCTGGTTCGCCGGGTTAAGAATCCGGCCTACCACGTGAAGAGGGCAGGCCAAACTCTCGTCCCCAACGCCTCCTCAAATGCTCCAGCAACCCCTCCTTATCCTCCTCGCTGAGCTGACAATCCGCACTCTCCAACAGCTGCGACAAGTCCACCGTCAGCTGCAGCATCATGTCTTGTGCATCATCCCCTTCGCTGGCCCATCTGTCTTCCTCATCACCTTGTACGGCAGCCCCATCACCTTCACGAAGGTGTCCACCTTCTTCCACCAGTCCAAATCCATCACCGCCTTCTCAAAAGTTTTGCCAGTCTGCTGCTTCCTCCCCTTCTCCTCCCAGTCCGGGTGCGTCACCATCTTCACCAGCTGCTGGCGAATCTCACGCAGACGTGAAACTGCAATGTACTGCGTCCCAAAGCGTGTGCCCGCCGGTCGCAGCGGCTGCAACGACTTCGCCTCGCCATGCAGCTCGGGACACCGGAGGAATGCACGCGTCCAGGTGTGGCTGCGCAGGAACGCGATCATGTCGGTCGCCACTGGCACGACCTCCTGCGCCCAATCCATGCCGCCGAAGTCCTTCAACAGCAAGTCGAGCACGTGAGTGGCGCAGGGGACGATCTCCAGGTGCGGGTACTTCTTCTGCAGCAGCTTGCCGGCGGACACGTAGTTGCTACCCCCGTCCGTGCAAATCGCGACGACATGCTCCGGTCCAATCTTCTCGATCAGCGGCTGCAGGACGCTCACAATGAACGCCCCAGTCTTCGTCTCCGCCTTACAGTCGATCGCCTCCTGGAAAACCGCTCCACTGGCATTGATACAGACGACGTTCATCTGCGCGCGCCCGCTCTTGTCCTTCATCATGTCGCTGGCGATCGTCACGTCAATCTCCTTCCACGACTTCGTGATGGGCGACAAACCCTTCTCAATCTGCTGCTTGCACGCCAGCAGCCCCGCGCCTCCAACGTAGTCCTTCTTGGGGGGAACGTAGCCACCGCCGGCGGCGTTGACGGCGCGCACCATGTTGAGGAAGAGGGGATGCTCGCACATGCGCTCCGACGTGCGCGTCCCCGCGATGTAGAGGCAAATCGCATCGTCCGCCGCCCGCTTCGCCGAGAGCCCCCCCTCGCCATACCAATCCTCCATCCGCCCCTTCTTTGCCTTCGGCCCCGCGCCGCCTTGGCCGGTCACTGCATTGAGCGCCTCCTCCAAAGCCCTCTCCTTATCCTTACGCGCCATAATCTTCGTTTCCTTCGCGCCGCGAATGGCGGCCGAAACGCGCTTAGGGACATCCGCGCACATAATTCCGGCCTCGCGCCGCACGTTAGCATCGTTCCACTCGGCGAGATGCTGGGTGCATCGGCTACTACTAAACGCGAACGTTTTCCCGCACCAAAGGCACTCGCACTGCTTCCCCTTCTTGGTGGGATCGTCGAACGTCCAAAAGTGCCTATAAATATGGTGATTCGGTTGTTGGGGTTTTTTCTCCACCCCGTCTTTAGTAAAACGCTTAGGGGGGGAGTCATCGTCAACAGCAACACTCTTAGACGCGGTGGAAGAAGAAGGAACGCTCGAGGAAGCCATAACGGAACCTAGGTAGCAAGCCAATCTACAAAGGGTTTTCGAAAGAGAATTGGTTGGGAAGGGAAATGAGAAACCAACCCTAGTTGTATTGCAAAATGGGCTTGGTGGTGGTGGTGGTGGTGGTGGGCCACAAAAGTTGGGTTTTGTAGATGTGAAGTGGTTGAGAGGTGTGAGTGAATTTGCAATTTGCATGCCTTGTTATGAAATGTTGGGGGGGCTGGTTTACAATGTCGAATTTGGCTTTGGGGGTCGAAATTTCGCGATTTCGACATTCGCGCCGAAATCGCGAATGTCAAAATCGCGGGTAATTTTTTTTTTCGGGCTGCCCGAAAAAAAATTCGGGCTGCGTCCTGCGTCTGGACGCGCGTCCTGCGTCCTAGCGTCCGGACGCTGCGTCCAGACGCAGGACGCAGCGTCCTGGCTGCGTCTTTCCTAACATAGGCAGGCTGGTGGCGGAGCACTTCAAGGTACAGCAGGCTGGTGGCGGAGCACTTCAAGGTACAGCAGGCTGGTGGCGGAGCACTTCAAGGTACAGCAGGCTGGTGGCGGAGCACTTCAAGGTACAGCAGGCTGGTGGCGGAGCACTTCAAGGTACAGCAAGGGAGGCTGTGGGCAGAAGAGCACGCATGGGCACAAAAAGGGATTGCTCGCCCACTCCACGCCCTTGTGTGACCCGTTTCTTGTCTCATCTCCGTCCTCTTCCACGTTCCCACCCTTCTCCCCCGGGCAGCGAGGCTTTGAGGCGCAGTGGCTGTCAGTGACGTTCTCCAAGGCCATCTGGCTGGGCAACGGGCTGGTGGCCATCCTCTCAGGGCTGCTCGCCAACTCGCTCGTCACGTCGCTCGCCCTCGGCCCCGTCGCCCCCTTTGACGCCGCCGCCCTCGTGCTGCTGGTGGGCGGGGGCATTATAGCAGCCACGTGGCCGGAGAACTACGGCGACACCACCGACTCCAAGGAGCTCCTCGCGCAGTTCCACGCCGCCGCCACCGCCATCGCCTCAGGTGCGCGAGGACACCAGTTAGGCGCCATTGAGTCGATACGTGGCAGCAACTTAGGATTCCAACACCTGTTGTTGTTGGCAGTACTTTGTAAAAAACTGTTGTGTAAAACATCGGTGGTAACAGGTTTGAGTACAAGCCTTGTTCAGGCCACAAGCTGTTCTACTGAACGAGTACCACATATATGCCTAGAGAATGTCAACCTAGACTCTGACCCGCACGGGAAATCTTCGCTGTGGCGAGTTTGGGGACAACGGTTCAGGTGGGCTGCATGCCATTGCCTCAGGTGGGCTGCCATCGCCTCAGGTGGGCTGGGGGGGAGAGAAAGACGTAGGTAGTAGCTACTCGACTGGAAAGCCATAGTGAGCGGGATTATGGTCGCGCTTGTGCAAGCAGAGCATTGAGTCAGTCGCAGTGCTCCCATGGGTCTCTCCTAGTGCCCTCATTGATCTTCTCGAGAAATACCAAATTGCAAGGGTGGTTGTGGTATGGAATTCCAGAGCTAGCATCCGTGCAAGCAAGATGGTGGAGAAAGATGAAGATGCGGGCATGGAACATGGATTTTGCAGGATGTGACGGAGAGGGGAGGATGAAGAGGAAGTCCTTGGAGAGGAGGATGAAGAGGAAGTCCTTGGAGGGGAGGATGAAGAGGAAGTCCTTGGAGGGGAGGATGAAGAGGAAGTCCTTGGAGGGGAGGGTGAAGAGGAAGGAAGTCCTTGGAGTGGGAAATCAAGGTAGATCTTAAGGCTCTTTCTTTAGATCTCTTGTGAGTGTAGAAGGATGGGTTGGAAGTCTAAGGCATTTCTCAGTAAGATTGGCTGAAATGCCTACTCGGTGCGGGTTGGGGAGTTTGGTTATCACATTTGGAAAAGGTTGGGATAGTGTTGTAACATCCAACCCTCATGTGAGATGGGGGCCATCCTCCAACTACTGGAACGTTGTTCAGAGGCTCAGAGGCTTGGTGCGCAGCGTGAGGCTGAGCATGCAGGCTCGGGCCGAGCAGGCTGTGAAAGTGACCAGCACTGTATACGACTCGCATCTATACTTTTCTCGATGTGAAATTTGACTGCATGGCTCTCCCCCAACAGACACGGCTCAGCTTGAGCCAGCAGCATCCCGCCACTGGGGTGGCTTGGGCGTGCCTGCCAACCAGCTGCCAGCCTAACCAGCTGCCAGCCTAACCAGCTGCCAGCCTAACCTCGGGTGGGACGACTCAACACGCTGTGGAGCGGGGAGTGCACAGTGCATTGCAATGGCCGTCCGGCACACATGCCATCACTGCAACATCAATTGCACTTCCTTACTCCTCTCTTCCGCGCTACCCGTGTATGTCACGGCTCATTGCGGGTCGTTTCTTGAACCCCTCTGGCAACCCTCATCGTTCACTCGGGGCGAATTTAGGTCGCTCTCCCACCACTCACATTGTGCACCAAACATGCTCCTGTCTGGATGCCGCAATATCTCTTCACATTTGCACATCTATCTGTTTCCCAGTGCTTCCTCACTGCCATGCGTGCCATGTGTGTGGCAGACGAGAAGATAGCGCTGCTGGGGGCCATCCAGTCGCTGTTTGAGGGCAGCATGTACACCTTCGTGTTCCTCTGGACGCCCGCCCTGGCGCCCTCGGACCAGCGCATCCCACACGGCTTCATCTTCGCCATCTTCATGCTCGCCTCCATGACCGGCTCCTCCCTCGCTGCTCGCCTCATGGCGCGCCCCGCCCTGCGCGTGGAGCTCTACATGCAGATCGTCTTCGCCGTCTCCTCCCTCTCCCTCCTCGTCCCGCTCTTCGCCTTCGTCAGTGCTCTGCTCCTCTGCACCCCTCCTGCTTCCTCAACCCTCCCCCCATGTCTCTCTCTCCTGCGCTCTCTCATTGCCTTCACTTATTGTTGTTCATTTTTGACTTCCCATATTCAACGGATTGTTCTGTCCATGTGCTCTCCCGTGCTAGCTGAACCCAAAGCATCCCATTCGTCTCCCCGTTGCACCCATTCGTCTCCCCGTTGCACCCATTCGTCTCCCCGTTGCACCCATTCGTCTCCCCGTTGCACCCATTCGCTAACACATCCCCGTTGCACCGCTAACACATCCCCGTTGCACCATTCGCTAACACATCCCCGTTGCACCGCTAACACATCCCAACGACTTTTTTCTGCCGCATCACCACTCCCTGCGTCTTTCCATCCATCTCCCTGCGTCTTTCCATCCATCTCCCTGCGTCTTTCCATCCATCTCCCTGCGTCTTTCCATCCATCTCACTGCGTCTTTCCATCCATCTCCCTGCGTCTTTCCATCCATCTCCCTGCGTCTTTCCATCCATCTCCCTGCGTCTTTCCATCCATCTCACTGCGTCTTTCCATCCATCTCACTGCGTCTTTCCATCCATCTCCCTGCGTCTTTCCATCCATCTCCCTGCGTCTTTCCATCCATCTCCCTGCGTCTTTCCATCCATCTCCCTGCGTCTTTCCATCCATCTCCCTGCGTCTTTCCATCCATCTCCCTGCGTCTTTCCATCCATCTCCCTGCGTCTTTCCATCCATCTCCCTGCGTCTTTCCATCCATCTCACTGCGTCTTTCCATCCATCTCCCTGCGTCTTTCCATCCATCTCCCTGCGTCTTTCCATCCATCTCACTGCGTCTTTCCATCCATCTCCCTGCGTCTTTCCATCCATCTCACTGCGTCTTTCCATCCATCTCCCTGCGTCTTTCCATCCATCTCCCTGCGTCTTTCCATCCATCTCCCTGCGTCTTTCCATCCATCTCCCTGCGTCTTTCCATCCATCTCCCTGCGTCTTTCCATCCATCTCCCTGCGTCTTTCCATCCATCTCCCTGCGTCTTTCCATCCATCTCACTGCGTCTTTCCATCCATCTCACTGCGTCTTTCCATCCATCTCCCTGCGTCTTTCCATCCATCTCCCTGCGTCTTTCCATCCATCTCCCTGCGTCTTTCCATCCATCTCACTGCGTCTTTCCATCCATCTCCCTGCGTCTTTCCATCCATCTCACTGCGTCTTTCCATCCATCTCCCTGCGTCTTTCCATCCATCTCCCTGCGTCTTTCCATCCATCTCCCTGCGTCTTTCCATCCATCTCCCTGCGTCTTTCCATCCATCTCCCTGCGTCTTTCCATCCATCTCCCTGCGTCTTTCCATCCATCTCCCTGCGTCTTTCCATCCATCTCCCTGCGTCTTTCCATCCATCTCCCTGCGTCTTTCCATCCATCTCACTGCGTCTTTCCATCCATCTCCCTGCGTCTTTCCATCCATCTCACTGCGTCTTTCCATCCATCTCCCTGCGTCTTTCCATCCATCTCCCTGCGTCTTTCCATCCATCTCCCTGCGTCTTTCCATCCATCTCCCTGCGTCTTTCCATCCATCTCCCTGCGTCTTTCCATCCATCTCCCTGCGTCTTTCCATCCATCTCCCTGCGTCTTTCCACCCATCTCCCTGCGTCTTTCCATCCATCTCCCTGCGTCTTTCCATCCATCTCCCTGCGTCTTTCCATCCATCTCCCTGCGTCTTTCCATCCATCTCCCTGCGTCTTTCCATACATCTCCCAGCGTCTTTCCATCCATCTCCCTGCGTCTTTCCATCCATCTCCCTGCGTCTTTCCATCCATCTCCCTGCGTCTTTCCATCCATCTCCCTGCGTCTTTCCATCCATCTCCCTGCGTCTTTCCATCCATCTCCCTGCGTCTTTCCATCCATCCCCCTGCGTCTTTCCATCCATCTCCCTGCGTCTTTCCATCCATCTCCCTGCGTCTTTCCATCCATCTCACTGCGTCTTTCCATCCATCTCCCTGCGTCTTTCCATCCATCTCCCTGCGTCTTTCCATCCATCTCCCTGCGTCTTTCCATCCATCTCCCTGCGTCTTTCCATCCATCTCCCTGCGTCTTTCCATCCATCTCCCTGCGTCTTTCCATCCATCTCCCTGCGTCTTTCCATCCATCTCCCTGCGTCTTTCCATCCATCTCCCTGCGTCTTTCCATCCATCTCCCTGCGTCTTTCCATCCATCTCCCTGCGTCTTTCCATCCATCTCCCTGCGTCTTTCCATCCATCTCCCTGCGTCTTTCCATCCATCTCCCTGCGTCTTTCCATCCATCTCCCTGCGTCTTTCCATCCATCTCCCTGCGTCTTTCCACCCATCTCACTGTTGTATCTTGTTTTTTGCCTTACTGCCCGTCCCTCCACCCATCTCACCGCCCATCATGCCGCCCATCCCGCCGCCCGGCGAGCAGTTTGTGTTGGAGCCGGTGGCGCCGGACGGGGGGGGCATCACGCCGGGGGGGCGGGTGCAGCTGGTGGGGTTTTGTGTGTTTGAGGTGTGTGTGGGCGTGTTCTGGCCGTCCATCATGAAGATGCGCTCGCAGTTCATCCCTGAGGAGGCGCGCGCCACCATCATGAACTTCTTCCGCATCCCCCTCAACTGCTTCGTCTGCATCGTGCTCTACAATGTAAGTGCGCTCTACAATGTATGTGCGCTCTACAATGTTTGTGCTCTCTACAATGGAGGTGCTTTTACTGGTCACGTCATTTTCACACCCATCTCTTCCAATCCTCATTACATTCACCCTTCCTCTTCCCCCTCTCCCCTCCGCGACCCTGCCACTCCTCCCCCCGCCCCCCTTTCCGGGTGGCAGGTGAGTGCGTTCCCCATAACAGCCATGTTCGGCATGTGCTCCATCTTCCTCGCCATGGCAGCTGTGCTGCAGCGCCGCCTCTGTGCCATCTCCCCGGGCAAGCCCGGCACACCCGCCTGCCACTGTGAGTTGTCGCATCATGCATTGCTCATTGCTGCCTCTCACTGCCACAATGACTGTTTTTTTGTGAAAGTGTGTCCCCATATGTGTGTGCATGTGCAAATTTCTGTGCATGTGTGTGATCCACATGCATGCCTAGTTCGTACAAGGTAACTAAGTTGGTGCCTAAACTCCTGTGTCACTCTTGTGTCTATGTTAGTTTTCTGCTTACCACGCTTTTTCCACTCTGCTTTCACTACATGCCCATGTGCACGTGTGCAGCAAATGCTGATGAGAATAAGATGCGGGAGACAGAGCAAGAACAACTCTTGTGAATCTCATGACTCCGGCAGTTTGAAAAGTTGCAAGAATTTCATGTATCCCACCCTCTTAGTTCTGCCTGTTGTGTAAGAAACCAGCACTGCCACATAGACACTTGAGTGTCAAGATAGTTGGGAGGTGCAGTTGAAAGAACAAGGGGAAGCAGGCTGGGCTCACCTGAGTACCCTTGATTCCAGGGGCTTGAGATGTCGGTCTTCATTTACCCAGTGACAAATGCATGCCTGTAATTTCCTGGACAGACATTTTTAATGCATTCTCTAGGATATCAGGGTTATGGTTTGGACCCTTACCCCGTACCGTATATTTGATGGTATTTTGTTCAATCCCTATGAGATCAAATCACCGTCATCGCTAGGGCTGACTATTAAAAAAAAAAAAAAAAAAGAGAACGGTCTGATGTTGAGGCATATTTTTCTATGAATGGCTACTCTGTTTTTCCAGGTTCCGCAGAACCACAAGCCTGAAGTACTCAGACTTCATAGGGCAAAATCAGACTAAGGATTGTCCAATACTTATTGCGTAGTGTTATTTGAACACCCAATAATCATTGACTACCTACCTAGTACCTACCTACTCTACTACCCACACTTCAGTACAGTCTGGAACTCATGAACTGCAATTCCAATCCTGTCATCTCCGTCGTCTTCTTCTCGCTCATCCTCTGAGAGAAACGGGTTGCGTGTGGCATCGTCCTAGCGTGCGCCGGCAAACTCATCCTCACTGTCCTCATCTGAAGCATACTCCTCGCCCCCGTCACAACCACTTTCCTCTTTCTATTGTCCCTCGTCATCAGCGAGCTCCTTCCCCCTGCGCTTCCTCTCAGCTGCTGCAGAAACCGATGACTTGGCAGGGCGCCTTTGCTTCTCTCGCCACTTGGCAAGAGCTGCTTCCCAGTCGATCTCGTAGTCCAGGAGCGAAATGGGCATCAGCTTTGCTAGTCACGCGTTGCCCAGAGCGCCCCTCACCCATAACTTGATCACGTTTTGCCGCGAAGAACCTCGCTCGCACTCGACCAACGACAGTGGCATCATCTTCAGTAGCTTGCCACAGTTGCATGATGTTTGGCTAGCGCCTAAATGGAAAACATGTAAGGAGATAAAGCATAGTATCTAGGCATGGTAATAGGCATGTATGGGAGAGGCCGAGATAGGTAACACGAAGGATAAACACACATAACTGTCACACATACTAAGTTGCGTAAACCCTGGAAGAACCCCTCCTCCTAATGGTGTGCCTCCATAATTGGCGCCCACGACAGCAGCTCCCTCTCTGCAGCAGTCAAGTGGAAGCCGGGGAGTTTGTCCCAAAAAATCACACTGCATCCGTGAATGTACTCTCACACCTTCCTGCCGCGTTGTTGCCGTTGCTTGGGCCACTTGGCAGCTCGGAACAGCTTCGCTGGCACTAGCTTCCTTATGTCTGCGAGGCGGAAGTTCAGCCTGTTTACACATTCCTGTGCAAACTTGGTGCATAGCTTCTCGCACTCTCTGTAAGTGCTGCCATACACATGCCCATCCAGGTGCTGCTCGTGTAGCTTGCACACATGGGACACGGACAGTCCTTCAGTGTCCACACCGCACACCCTTACCTTCTTGCCCCCAACCCTCACGTTCAGCGCTAGAGACTCTGACAACAGGGGGTTCTCGCCGGCTCCCATCACGTCCGCACACTCGAGGTAGCGTCGCCGCATGTCCCCCGTTGCCTCGTCTATATATCAGAAACTAATAAGCAGGAATGAGTTCACTAGCAAGGCATGAGAGTACAAGTACCTAACCTTAAAAGGGTTGTACCCTATATGGGCAACCCCACTGCAGCCTACATATGTATAAATTAGTTTTGATGCACCCCCATAGGCAAAGTGGAGTATAGCAAGAACAAGCAAAGCTCAGGCTGGATCACAAAGTCACCACACAATCTGAGCACAAGCAAAAGGTCATAAGACCAGTTCACATAAAGAGCACATATAGTATAGTGATCACAAGCTAGCAAGAGTAAGCATGCAGGTTTAGATGTAAAGATCACTGCACAAGGCAAAGTCAAGCAGTAAGCAAGTGAGGCAGAGTAGGCACAAGGCCTAGAGCAGTGCAGAAACGCTGATGATCACCAGACGCAAATGCCTTGGATAAAATATCAGCAGTGTTGGCCCGTGTGGCCACGTAAGCAAGACGAAGCTGACCAGACTGCTGCAACTCTCGTGCGAGGAAGTAACGCAGACTGATATGCTTCATTCTGTGCTCCAGTCTGTGCTCCTGATACAAGGCAATCAAGGCCTTGTTGTTGACGTAGAGAACCGGAGGAGTGAGGCCGCTCTCCCAAGTTGGTAAGTAGGTAGGTCAGCCACCGTAACTCCTATGCAGTCATGGCCCTTGCGTAGATTGCAGACAACTAGAGCTGAGAACAGAAGACGAGCAAGTAGACCTCCAGGAAACTAATCAGGAGCCAAGGCTGAAGGTGTAACCCTGTGACGACCACTGAGTCGCGTGGTCGTCCACCCAAGAAGCGTTTGAGTGTCAACTGAGGACAACTAGACCATGTCCTCCAAGAACAAGCCCCATGCCTGATATAATGCACATGTAGCGCAGTGCCCTCGGAGCAGCTGTCTTGTGCTCCTTCCGGTGTCTCCCGGGCGCAACGAAGCGAGCAAGGATGCTGAGAGGGTACGCGAGGTCAGGTCGTGTGCACATCATCAGACACTCAGCTCTACGGACTCATCCGAAGGTGGAGCTGAGAGCGAGTGGCTCGTAGGCAGAGGAGTGGGCTGTGGCGAGGAGAACTGAAAGCCGAAGCGCTGAAGGACCTGGTGCACCATGTGTGACTGAGTCAGAGTTATGGTGCGCCACGCTCTGTCCATCTGCAAGCCAAGGTAGCTGCGCAGCTCACCCAGATCAGTGCAAGTGTGTCTCTTCTGCAGCTCCGCCTTCACTAGGGCCAGTGCCTCAGTGTCAGCAGTAGCAAAAACCAAGTCGTCGACGTACACGAGGATGTAGAACGGCGGCAGCGAAGGGTCAGTGCGCAGAAACAGCGACAGATAAGCAGTCGAAGGAGCAAACCCAAGAGCCGCAAGTGTAGTCCTCAGTGTGTCGTGCCACTCGCGGGGTGCCTGACGGAGAATGTAGACTGGCCGCCGGAGGCTCCACTGGGTACCCTAAGTAAACGACCCAGTGAAGCCAAGTGGGCTGCGAAACCAGATCTCCTCGTGAAGGCTGCCCTGCAAGAAAGCTGTGCTGAAGTCAAGTGAGTGGAAATCGTAGTCATGCTGTGCTGCAACATGCAGTAACACCCAAAGAGTGGCCATTTTCGAGGTGGGGGAGAAGGTCTGGAAGAAGTCGACCCCCTGTCGCTGACTGAAGCCTCGTGCAACGTAACGCGCCTTGAAGACATGCGGAGAACCCGGCGACCGCTTCACCCTGAAAATCCACATGCCATCGACTATGTTAGCCTCAGGTGGTTGAACTACGTCGACGTAAGTGCTTGTGGACTTCCAGGATGCCATCTCTGCGTCCATGGGTGTCTGCCACTGAGAGGAGTAAGGACCCGTGATCGCCTCTGCATAAGAGCGCGGGGTCGGGATGTCTCGTGCATCCGGGTCTCCCTCAGGGGCAAGCAGCATGGCAGCGAGATCGAGGCACAGCAGCCGCAAGACACTCGAGCTCAAAGTGGCTATCCTAAAGGACGTCCGTGCCAAGGGCACTCACACCCTCGATGGACGGAGGACAGTCAGACTCAGACTCAGTGACAAGACTCGCGACGTAGTCGAGACGACACGCAGCAGCAAAGTCAATACGCTTAGTGACTAAGGCTGATGCAGCAGTAGACTTAAAAGTAGGGTCAGTGACAAGACTAGCGAGATCACACGAAACAGTGGGACTAGCAGCACGAGCACAGTCAGACTAAAGGTCAGGAACGTCAGGAGTTGAGGACAGTGGACCGGTTAGACGAACTAGTCTGTTGGTCTAATGGAGCGGTTGGACAAATTGGCCTATTGGTCAAATGGACCGAATGGACCAACTTGGCCTGTTGGACCAACAGGCCTGTTGGTCCAATGGACCGGTTAGACCAACTGGCCTGTTGGTCCAATGGACCGATTGGACCAACTAGCCTGTTGGTCCAGTGGACCGGTTGGACAAACTGGCTTGTTGGTCCAATGGAACGATTCGACCAACTGGCCTGTTGGTCCAACGGACCGGTTGGACCAACTGGCCTGTTGGTCCACTGGACCGGTTGGACCAGCTGGCCTGTTGATCTACAGGACCAGTTCGACCAGCTGTGCTGTTGGTCCAGTGGACCGGTTGGACCAACTGGCCTATTGGTCCAGTGGACCGGTTGGACAAACTGGCCTGTTGGTCCAGTGGACCGATTGGACCAACTGGCTTGTTGGTCCAGTGGACCGGTTGGACCAACTGGCCTGTTGGTCTAGTGGACCGGTTGGACCAACTGGTCTGTTGGTCCATTGGACCGGTTGGACCAACTGGCCTGTTGGTCCAGTGGACCGGTTGGACAAACTTGTCTGTTGATCCTGTGGACCGGTCGGACGAACTGGCCTGTTGGACTTGTGGACCGGATAAACCAACTGGCCTGTTGGTCCAGTGGACCGGTCGGACCAACTGGCCTGTTGGTCCAGGGACCGGTTGGACCAACTAGTCTCTTGGTCTAGTGGACCGGTTGGACCAACTAGCCTGTTGGTCTAGTGGACCGGTTGGACAAACTGGCCTGTTGGTCCAGTGGACCGGTTAGACCAACTAGCCTGTTGGTCCAATGGACCGGTTGGACAAACTGGTCTATTGGTCCAATGGACCGATTGGACCAACTTGGCTTGTTGAACCAACAGGCCTGTTGGTCCAATGGACCGGTTGGACCAACAGGCTTGTTGGTCCAATGGACCAGATCGACCAACTGGCCTATTGATACAATGGACAGGTTGGACCAACTGGCCTGTTGGTCCAATCGACCAGTTCGACCAACTGACCTATTGGACCAATGAACCGGTTGGACCAACTGGCCTGTTTGTCCAATGGACCGGTCGGGCCAACTGGCCTGTTGGTCCAATGGACCAGTTGGACCAACTGGCCTGTTGGTCCAATGGACCGATTGGACCAACTTGGCTTATTGGACCAATAGGCTTGTTGGTCCACTAGACCGGTTGGACCAACTGGCCTGTTTGTCCAGTGGACCGGTTGGACCAACTAAAGTGTTGCTTCAGCGGACCTGTTGGACCAACTGGCCTGGCGGACCAGTTGGACCAACTGGCCTGTTGGTCCAGTGGACCGCTTGGACCAGCTAGACTGTTGGTCCAGTGGACCGGTTGGACCAGCTGGCCTGTTGGTCCAGTGGACCGGTTGGACCAGCTGGCCTGTTGGTCCAGTGGACCGGTTGGACCGGCTGGCCAATAGGTCCAGTGGACCGGTGGGACCGGCTGGCCTATAGGTCCAGTGGACCGCTTGGACCGGCTGGCCTGTTGGTCAAGTGGACTGGTTGGACCGGCTAACCTGTTGGTCCAGTGGACCGGTTGGACTGGCTGGCCTGTTGGTCCAGTGCACCGGTTGGACCGGCTAGCCTGTTGGTCCAGTGGACCGGTTGGACCAACTGGCCTGTTGGTCGAGTGGACCGGTTGGACCAACTGGCATGTTGGTCCAGTGGACCGGTTGGACCAACTGGCCTGTTGGTCCAACGGACCGAATGAACAAACTGGCCCGTTGGTCCAATGGAAAGGATGGACCAATTGGCCTGTTGGTCCAGTGGACCGGTTGGACCAACTGGCCTATTGGACGAATTGGATAGGTTGGACAAATTGGCGTGTTGGTCCAATGGACCGGTTGGACCAACAGGCCTAATGGTCTAATGGACCGGTTGGTCCAACTGGCCTGTATGACCAATTGGACAGGTTGGACCAACTGGTTAGTTGGTCCAATGGACCGGTTGGGCCAACTGGCCTGTTGGTCCAGTGGACCGGTTGGACAAACTGGCCTGTAGGCCCTATTAGACAGGTTGGACCAACTGGAAAGTTGGTCCAATGGACCAGTTGGACCAACTGGCCTGTTGGTCCATTGGACCGGTTGGACCAACTGGCCTTTTGGTCCAGTGGACCGGTTGGACCAACTGGCTTGTTGGTCCAATGGACCGGTTGGACCAGCTGGCCTGTTGGTCCAATGGACCGGATGGACCAACTGGCCTGTTGGTCGAGTGGACCGGTTGGACCAACTGGCCTATTGGTCCAGTGGACCGGTTGGACCACTGGCCAATTGGTCCAATGGACCAGTTGGACCAACTGGCTTGTTGGTCCAATGGACCAGTTGGACCAACTGGCCTGTTGGTCCAGTGGACCGGTTGGACCAATTGGCCTGTTGGTCCAGTGGACCGGTTGGACCAACTGGCATGTTGGTCCAGTGGACCGGTTGGACCAGTTCGCTTGTTGGTCCAGTGGATTGGTTGAACCAACTAGCCTGTTGGTCTAGTGGACCGGTTGGACCAACTGGCCTGTTGGTCCAAGGACCGGTTGGACCAACTGGCCTGTTGGTCTAGGGACCGGTTGGACCAACGAGTATCTTGGTCTAGTGGACCGGTTGGACCAACTGGCCTGTTTGTCTAGTGGACCGTCTGGACAAACTTGCCTGTTGGTCCAGTGGACCGGTTAGACCAACTAGCCTGTTGGTCCAATGGACCGGTTGGAAAACTGGCCTATTAGACCAATGGACCGATTGGACCAACTTGGCTTGTTGGACCAACAGGCCAATTAATCCAATTGATCGGTTAGACCAATTGGCCTGTTGGTCCAATGGACCAGTTGGACCAGCTGGCCTGTTGGTCCAGTGGACCGGTTGGACCAATTGGCCTGTTGGTCCAATGGACCGGTTGGACAAACTGGCCTGTTCGTCCAGTGGACCGGTTAGGCCAACTAGCCTGTTGGTCCAACGGACGGGTTGGACAAATTAGCCTATTGGTCCAATGGCCCGATTGGACCAACTTGGCCAATTGGACCAAAAGGCTTGTCGATCTAGTGGACCGGTTGGACCAACTGGCCTGTTGATCCAATGGACCGGTTGGACCAACTCGCCTGTTGGTCCAGTGGACCGGTTAGACCAACTGGCCTGTTGGTCCAGTGGACCCGTTGGACCAACTGGCCTGTTGGTCCAGTGGACCGGTTGGACCAACTGGCCTATTGGTCCAATGGACCGGTTGGACCAACTGGCCTGTTGGTCCAATGGACCGGTTGGACCAGCTGGCCTGTTGGTCCGGTGGACCGGTTGGACCAATTGGCCTGTTGGTCCAGTGGACCGGTTGGACCAGCTGGCCTGTTGGTCCAGTGGACCGGTTGGACCAGCTGGCCTGTTGGTCCAGTGGACCGGTTGGACCAGCTGGCCTGTTGGTCCAGAGGACCAGTTGGATTAGCTGGCCTGTTGGTCAAGTAGACCGGTTTGACCAACTGGCCTGTTGGTCCAGTGGATCGGTTGGACCAACTGGCCTGTTGGTCCAGTGGACCGGTTGGACCGACTAGTATCTTGGTCTACTGGACCGGTTGGACCAACTGGCCTGTTGGTCTAGTGGACCGGTTGGACCAACTGGCCTGTTGGTCGAGTGGACCGGCTGGACCAACTAGCCTGTTCGTCCAATGTACTGGTTGGACAAACTGGCCTATTAGACCAATGGACGGATTGGACCAACTTGGCTTGTTGGACCAACAGGCCAATTGGTCCAATGGACCGGTTTGACCAACTGGCCTGTTGGTCCAATGGACCAGTTGGACTAGTTGGCCTGTTGGTCCCGTGGACTGGTTGGACCAACTAGCCTGTTGGTCCAATGGACCGGTTGGACAAGCTGGCCTGTTGGTCCAATGGACCGATTGGACCAACTTGGCCAATTGGACCAATTGGCTTGTTGGTCCAATGGACCGGTTGGACCAACTGGCCTGTTGGTCCATTGGACCGATTGGACCAACTGCCCTGTTGATAAAATGGACCGGTTAGACCAACTAACCTGACGGTCCAATGGACCGATTGGACCAACTAGCCTGTTGGTCCAGTGGACCGGTTGGACAAACTGGCCTGTTGGTCCAATGGAACGGTTGGACCAACTGGCCTGTTGGTCTAGTGGACCGGTTGGACCAACTGGCCTATTGGTCCAGTGGACCGGTTGGACAAACTGGCCTATTGGTCCAGTGGACCGGTTGGACCAACTGGCCTATTGGTCCAGTGGACCGGTTGGACCAACTGGCCTTTTGGTCCAGTGGACCGGTTGGACCAACTGGCTTGTTGGTCTAGTGGACCGGTTGGACCAACTGGCCTGTTGGCTTGTTGGTCCAGTGGACCGGTTGGACCAACTCGCCTGTTGGTCTAGTGGACCGGTTGGACCAACTGGTTTGTTGGTCCATTGGAGCGGTTGGACCAACTGGCCTGTTGGTCCAGTGGACTGGTTGGACCAACTGGTCTGTTGATCCTGTGGACCGGTCGGACGAACTGGCCTGTTGGACTCGTGGACCGGTTGGACCAACTGGCATGTTGGTCTAGTGGACCGGTCGGACCAACTGGCCTGTTGGTCCAGGGACCGGTTGGACCAACTAGTCTCTTGGTCTAGTGGACCGGTTGGACCAACTAGCCTGTTGGTCTAGTGGACCGGTTGGACAAACTGGCCTGTTGGTCGAGTGGACCGGTTAGATAAACTAGCCTGTTGGTCCAATGGACCAGTTGGACAAACTGGTCTATTGGTCCAATGGACCAATTGGACCAACATGGCTTGTTGAACCAACTGGCCTGTTGGTCCAATGGACAGGTTGGACCAACTAGCCTGTTGGTCCAATCGACCGGTTCGACCAACTGACCTATTGGACCAATGACCCGGTTGGACCAACTGGCTTGTTTGTCTAGTGGACCGGTTAGGCCAACTAGCCTGTGGGTCCAATGGACTAGATGTACCAACTTGGCTTATTGGACCAATAGGCCTGTTGGTCCATTAGACCAGTTGGACCAACTGGCCTGTTGGTCCAGTGGACCAGTTGGACCAACTGGCCTGTTGGTCAAGTGGACCGGTTGGACCAACTAAAGTGTTGCTCCAGCGGACTTGTTGGACCAACTGGCCTGGCGGACCGGTTGGACCAACTGGCCTGTTGGTCAAGTGGACCGGTTGGACCAACTAGCCTGTTGGTCCAGTGGACCGGTTGGACCAGCTGGCCTGTTGGTCCAGTGGACCGGGTGGACCGGCTAGCCTCTTGGTCCAGTGGACAAGTTGGACCGGCTGGCCTATTTGTCCAGTGGACCGGTTGGACCGGTTGGCCTGTTGGTCAAGTGGACCGGTTCGACCGGCTAACCTGTTGGTCCAGTGGACCGGTTGGACCAGCTGGCCTGTTGGTCCAGTGGACCGGTTGGACCAGCTGGCCTGTTGGTCCAGTGGACCGGTTGGACCAACTGGCCTGTTGGTCGAGTGGACCGGTTGGACCAACTGGCCTGTTGGTCCAGTGGACCGGATGGACCAACTGGCCTGTTGGTCCAACGGACCAGATGAACCAACTGGCCTGTTGGTCCAATGGAAGGGATGGACCAATTGGCCTGTTGGTCCAGTTGAACGGTTGGACCAACAGGCCTGTTGGTCCAATGGACGAGCTGTACCAACTGGCCTGTTGGACGAATTGGACAGGTTGGACAAATTGGCGTGTTGGTCCAATGGACCGGTTGGACCAAGAGGCCTAATGGTCTAATGGACCGGTTGGTCCAACTGGCCTGTATGTCCAATTGGACAGGTTGGACCAACTGGTTAGTTGGTCCAATGGACCGGTTGGGCCAACTGGCCTGTTGGTCCAGTGGACCGGTTGGACCAACTGGCCTGTTGGCCCAATTAGATAGGTTGGACCAACTGGCCAGTTGGTCCAATGGACCGGTTGGACCAACTAGCCTGTTGGTCCAGTGGACCGGTTGAACCAACTGGCCTGTTGGTCTAGTGGACCGGTTGGACCAACAGGCCTGTTGGTCCAATGGACCGGTTGGATCAACTGGCCTGTTGGTCCAATGGACCGGATGGACCAACTGGCCTGTTGGTCCAGTGGACCGTTTGGACCAACTGGCCTGTTGGTCCAGTGGACCGGTTGGACCAACTGGCCTGTTGGTCAAGTGGACCGGTTGGACCAACTGGCCTGTTGGTCGAATGGACCAGTTGGACCAACTGGCTTGTTGGTCCAATGGACCGGTTGGACCAACTGGCCTGTTGGTCCAGTGGACCGGTTGGACCAATTGGCCTGTTGGTTCAGTTCACCGGTTGGACCAATTGGCAAGTTGGTCCAGTGGACCGGTTGGACCAACAAGCCTGTTGGTCCAGTGGATTGGTTGAACCAACTAGCCTGTTGGTCTAGTGGACCGGTTGGACCAACTGGCCTGTTGGTCCAGGGACCGGTTGGACCAACTAGTATCTTGGTCTAGTGGACTGGTTGGACCAACTAGCCTATTAGACCAATGGACCGATTGGACCAACTTGGCTTGTTGGACCAACAGGCCAATTGGTCCAATTGATCGGTCAGACCAACTGGCCTGTTGGTCCAATGGACCAGTCGGTCCAGCTGGCCTGTTGGTCAAGTGGACCGGTTGGACCAACTGGCCTGTTGGTCGAATGGACCGGTTGGACGAACTGGCCTGTTTGTCCAGTGGACTGGTTAGGCCAACTAGCCTGTTGGTCCAATGGACCGGTTGGACAAACTGGCCTGTTGGTCCAATGGACCGATTGGACCAACTTGGCCAATTGGACCAATAGGCATGTTGGTCCAATGGACCGGTTGGACCAACTGGCCTGTTGGTCCAGTGGACCGATTGGACCAACTGGCCTGTTGGTCCAATGGACCAGTTGGACCAACTGGCCTGTTGGTTCAATGGACCGGTTGGACCAACTGGCCTGTTGGTCCAGTGGACAGGTTGGACCAACTGGCCTGTTGGTCTAGTGGACCGGTTGGACCAACAGACCTCTTGTGTTGGAGAGTAAGGACAGAGTCTATGAAGAATAGGGGCCAAAATTTCTCAAAATCGTTGGTCCTAGTTTCTGGACAGAAATGTCGACTTCACAAGAAGCGACATCGACAACATTGCGCTGTTATAATTCTCTCAAACTCGAGTATGTTGTAGCTCTAGACTGTAGCTACATTCCCCAATTTGAATCGTGTCAAAAGGTGGAGTAAATCTCGAGTTATGATTCTCGGCGCACTAGTGCGGAGATAACTACTACAACGGGAGCTAGACTACGGGCTAAACACGGGTGCTCGTGTGATGTCTGCGTTCTTTGGCCCTTAGTCGTTTTCCTAGTGCACACACAGCTTGCTAGTCCACAGAGAGAATAGGCAAGAGTTTCACTAGGAAAGGTTGACAACAATGATACAATGAAGTTGGCAAGGCAAGACTACATCAGAGCTAGCATGCAAGCAGGACGACTGCCAGTGCAGCACAGTCGACCGTGTGCCAGCACGCTTTGGTCGACCGCGCTCCAGCAGTGCAGAGTCGCGGCTTGCCAACGCTGCAGGTCGACGGTGTGACAACAGCGCAAGTCGACGGCGTGCCAGCGTTGCTCCCGCAGTACAGCATCGCACCCGCTTCGCAGGTGCTCGCAGATGATTGGCGTGCAGTGCCTCGTCACCTGCACAGCGCACACACCAAGTCCACTTCGTGCTGACGACAGCTGCTGATCAGCCACGTCGACCTCGGGATACCACCACTGAGGTCGTCCTCGCCAAAATCACCTGGGCGAACGTCGCATGCCTCCGCAGAACCTCGTCACCCAGGTAACCTGGTCGACCGAGCAACCAGGTCGACCAGATGCTCCTGTGCGTGCCCGTCGACCACGCAGGTCGACGACCACTTCCAATCGACCTCACCAGGTCGACCACTGCCTCTGGTATGTGCCGGTCGACCTCCCAAGTCGACGGCCACCTCCAGTCGACCTCCCCAGGTCGACCACTACCCCCTGGTCGACCAGCTCCAAGTCGACGTCACTCCAGGTCGACCAGAAGGTCTGGTCGACTTCCCAGGTCGACCAGAAGGGCTGGTCGACTTACCAGGTCGACCAGAAGGTCTGGTCGACTTACCAGGTCGACCAGAAGGTCTGGTCGACTTACCAGGTCGACCAGAAGGTCTGGTCGACTTACCAGGTCGACCAGAAGGTCTGGTCGACTTCCCAGGTCGACCAGAAGGTCTGGTCGACTTCCCAGGTCGACCACCCGAAGTTGGCGCCCTCCCGAAGTCGGCGCCCATGCAGTGGCTCCCCGTGCAGGTCGACCAACCTCGTCGACCAACTCGCCCACTGCTGCAGGTCGGCTGCACCCTACATCCGACCACGAAGTCGGCACCGCCCAAGCGAGGACGGGGCCAACATACAACTCCCGTTGACACTCCCCTGCCGCGTTCACGCTTGGGCCCCCAGCCCACACGACAGTACTTCTCGGAGACAAGCTCGTCGACGTGCACCCAACCCACAGCACGTTGTCCACCGCACCAGCCATGCAAGAGGGCATGGCACCTACTGCTGCACGTCGTCGTCGCCGTCGCCCACGTCGGCCAGACGCACTTGGCCGATTGCAACGGAGCACCGGTTGAAGGCCGGATAGTGCAGCGCCTTCGTCAAGAAGTCGGCCGGCTGCTCAGCGGTCGGGATGTACTGCAGCGCAAACTTCCCCCGCTTCACCATGTGCTGCAGCCAGGCCTGTTGCCGCTCCATGTGCTTGAGGTTGCCCGTCAACCCCATGCCCTCGGCGACTGTGATGGCCGACTTGTTGTCCACCCTTAGGACCGTCGGCCTCCCAGCATCTAGCTGCTGGAACTC
Organism: Closterium sp. Yama58-4; assembly: GCA_947470075.1. Taxonomy (NCBI): domain Eukaryota; kingdom Viridiplantae; phylum Streptophyta; class Zygnematophyceae; order Desmidiales; family Closteriaceae; genus Closterium; species Closterium sp. Yama58-4. Next base: position 63,283 of record CANIUD010000063.1, on the reverse strand, counting down.
TGCCAGGAGGAAGCGAAGTCGGCGTCCCTCCTTGCCAGCTTCGACGGCCGCCATGTACTTCGACTCGGTCGACGACAGCGTCGCGCACTTGATGCGCTGGCTCGACCAGGAGACCGCGGCTCCTCCGTAGACGAACACGTAGCCGCCCGTGCTCGTCCTGTTCTGCTTGTCGCCGGCATCGTCGGCGTCCACGTAGCCGACCAGCTCCAGCGACTCAGGTCCACCGCCGAACTCCAGGGCGGTGTCACGCGTGTTGGCGAGGTAGGCAAGGCAGCGGTCGACCTCGCGCCAGTGCTGGTCGCTCCTCACCGTGAGGCCGCTCCCCAGCTTGCTGCAGGCGAAGGCGATGTCCGGCCTCGTCGTCGTCGCCGCGAACTGCAGCGAGCCGACCTTCTGCCGGTACTCCTCATCCTGTCGCTCTCGCGCGTCCTCGTCGTCGAAGGTGAGCTCGGCGTAGGCGTCGACCGAGACCGGCGTCTTCGGGGTCCGACCGCCCTGCTCCTCATCGAGGAAATGCCTACGCAGCTTGTCGGCGTAGCCCTGCTGGTGCAGCCACAGCTTCCCCGCCGACCTGTCGCGCACGATCTCCAGCCCGAGGTACTTCTGCACCGGCGAGATCTCACGCAGCTCGAAGGCGGCCTCCAGCAGCTCCTTCAGCTCCTTCAGCATCGCGGTACTGCTGCTGGCGGCAAGCAGGTCGTCGACGTAGACCAGCACCCAACAGGTCACCTTGTCGACGCCGACCTTGAAGTAGAGAGCCTCGTCGACCTGACTCTTCTTCCAGCCAGCGCCGACCAGCACGTCGTTGAGAGCCTTGTACCACAGCAGCGGCGACTGCTTCAGCCTGTACAGGCTCTTCAGCAGCTTGCACACCCGGCCGGTCCCGTCATTGAAGTAGTCCGGCTGGTACATGTACAGCACGCGGTCGAGCTTGCTCTGCAGGAAGGCATTCTTCATGTCGAGCTGCATCAGGTTGAGGTCGAAGACGGCGACGATGCTGAGGAAAATCCGCAGCGTGACGTAGCTGCTCACTGGCGCGTACGTCTCGTTGTAGTCGGCGCCATACACCTGCGTGAAGCCCTTCACGACCAGCCTCGCCTTCTCGCGCTCGATGGTGTCGTCGATGTGGTACTTCGTCGTCAACACCCACCGGTTCTTCATGATGTTGACCCCGGGTGGGCGTTCGACCAGCTCCCACGTCCCCATGCCGATGAGGCTGCGGATCTCCTCCTCCATGGCGGCCTTCACCGCCGGACCCTTCCAGCTTGCCAGCGCCTCCTTCACCGTCATCGTGGAGATATCCCAACGGTGCTCGGGGTCGGCGTGCATGTCGGGGTCGAGCTCCAGCAGGTCTACATCCTCATCAACGTCGTCGTACAGCAGGTCGTCGTCCTCGTCGACCACGTCATACACCGTGGTGAAGGCAGCCGGGACGAAGAAGTCGGGAGGCCTCCGAAGGCGGCCTGTACGCCGTGGTCCAGCCTGGGCCTCTCCCACGTCACTGTCGGTGGACTCCTCGTCGCCCAACTGCTCCCCTTCATCGTCCTCGTCGTCCTGCTGCACCTCGGTCGGCGTCCCGACCGATTCCTCCCCTGCGGTCAGACCCCCTGCCGACTGCCAGGTCGCCGACTGCTCCTTGGTCGGCCTTGTTGCTGCCTGCTCCCCTGTCGGCGTCACCCTAGTCGGCTGCACCTCCTCGACCTGCTCCTCCCTTATCCACGTCGACTTCACTCCCACGTCGACTTGCTGCCCGTCACGTCGGCCACCGGCGATGCTCTTGGCCGCAGGCGACGTCCCACTACTCCCCTCATCGCCGGAGGCCGACACCGGAGTCAGTCCACGCATGTCGGCCACGAGGGGAGAAACAGGGGTCGTGGGAGGAGGGGAAGGAGGATGGTCGACCTCGATGTCCCCAGCAGCAAGCTCACCGACCTCCGCGAGCAGAGGCAGCGTCGCCTGCGAGGTGTCGGTTGGCGGGGTTGTCGGTGTCCGTCCTGACACCGGCCCGTGCTCCGACTTCCACACCTCCAGCGACATGTCCTCGTAGAACACCACGTCCGACGTGGTGACCACCCGGTTGTCGGCGATGTCGAGGAGCTCCCAGCCCTTGCTCGCCTCCGACACGCCAAGGTGAAGGCCCCACTTGGCCTTCGGCTTCAGCTTCCCACCACGCTGCTGCTCGGGGACGAGGAACTGCGCCATGCAGCCCCACACGCGCGCCAGCGACAAGTCGGGCTTCTTCCCGGTGAGCAACTGGTACGGTGTCGTCCCCGGCGTCGCCGACCTCTCCAGGCAGTTGCGGACCCAGACAGCCTGCCGCAAAGCGAGGTGCCACCAGTGGTGCTGGACGCCCATGTGCAGCAGCATCGTCCGCACCGACTCCACCACCGTCCTCATCTCCCGCTCCGCCATGCCGTTCTGCTGCGGAGTGTATGGGCAGGTGAGGTCGTGGAGGATCCCCTTGCCGTCCACGAGGGCGGTGAAGTCCTTTCCGAGGAACTCCCCTCCCCGGTCAGAGCGCAGCATTAGCACCGACTTCTTGGTCTGTCGCTCCGCCATCACCAGCCACTGCTCGAACTCCCGCAGCACGTCGGACTTCTTGGCGACCGGCCGCACCCACACGTAGCGAGTCTTGCGGTCCTTTAGCAGCAAGAAGTACAGGCTGCCGTCCTTGGCAGCCACGCGGAATGGCCCGCACAAGTCGATGTGCACGACGGCCAACACGTCGTCGGCGTCGGAGCCCTTGTCGGGGAAGGTGTGCCGCGCCAGCTTCCCGCCGACGCACGAAACACACGGTGAGTCGGTGCTCAACGTCGACTTGAGGTCCAGCCCAGTGGCGACCTCGTGCTTCGCTGAGCTCAGGATGTGCGCCAGCCGCGCGTGCAGCCTGTTCGGCGTCGACTTCGTCGCCGAGACAACCGCCCGCAGGGCAATGGCCTCTGTCCTGGTCGACGTCGACCTCGTTGAGCAGGGACGCAGGTCGGTGCAGAGGACTCGCCCGGTGTAGGACGCCCGACCGAGGACGTCTCCCGCCGCCGAGACGAGCAACATCCCGTCGCCGTCCTCCCGCAACTTCACGCCGCTCTCCTTCAGCTGGCCGTCTGAGAGCAGATTCGCCCGTACACCCGCAGAGGAGTCGGCGTCCTTCGCCGAGGTCGACGACTTGGTCGACTGCTTCTCCTTGCGCGGCTGGTTTCCTCCTGGACGAGGACGACGACTGCCAGACCTTCCACGGCCTCCCTTGGCGTCGTCGTCGTCGGAGTCACCGCGGTCGGGGCACTCGAAGGAGAGGTGGTCGGGGTCGCCGCACAGCCAGCACTCCCGACGTCGACTTCCTCCTCCTCGACCGCTGTCCTTGGTCGACTTCTTCTTGTCGACTTCCTTGGCCGGCTTCGAGCCACTGCTACCACCGCTGCCAGACTATTCACGCTGCCCCGGTCGACCACCTTGCTTCGCCGGGGCGACGTAGTTTACCTGCGCCAAGAGCTCTTGGGACCGCTCGGCCTCCTGCATTGCCTCGTCCTGCAGGATATACGAGGTCAACGTGTCCTCGTTGAGCGTCGCCCGCGTGCTCGGCGCCATCGACAGCCGCTTCAGCAGGTTGTAGCTGCTCGGGAGTCCCTGCATGACATGGGTGACGTACGACGCCGTCGAGTACTCCGCGCCGGCCATCCTGATGGTGGCGAGAATCCGCCGAGCTCGGTTGCAGTAGTCTGTCGCCGTCTCCTGGTCGCCCATACGCAGGTGCGTCAGCTGCCCCTCAAGCTGGGCGATGAACAAGTCGTCGGTGACTTGGTAAGTCGACTCGATGAAGTGCCACGCCTGGTGGCCGGCGTCGAGGTGCTCCCTGCACGACTTCAGGGCGATTTGCACGCCCGGCGAGCAGCACCGCGATATGACCGTGAAGGTCAGCAGCTGCACGGCGCGAAACTCCGCACGCAAGTCGGGGTCATCCGGCGTCGCCACGGTACCGCGAGCAAAGTTGATCAGCCCGGCCATCTCCAGCTGGGGCTCGATGGCTTCCTTCCAGGTAAGGATGTCGGGTCGACCAACCAGCAGGGGAGTGACCAAGATCCTATCCGGCGTGAACTTGAAGTAGCCGTAGCTCGGTGCAATCCTGCCTGCTGTCACCTGGGTCGCCGACATCGGCAGAGACCCACTTCGTCGACCTCCGACATCACCCTGCGAGGAGCCTGCAGCCGCCGACGACCGCATCCCTCGCACTTGAACGCCGCCAACTTTAACGGCGTGAATCACACCACGCTGCCTCGACGACATGCCTCCCGCACTGCTGCCGACTTGGTCACCACCGGCGTTGACGCCCACGTCGACGCCGCCCTCGGTGTTCACCGGTCGAGGAGATGCAGGCCGAGAAGGAGGGTGCTCCGTCGCCCACACGGAGCGGATGCCAGCCTCGACGACCGCCCAGGGGAGGTCGCCGAACTCCTTCGCCTCATGACGTCTCCTCGCGCTCTCCAGCCGTGCCTCCAGGGTGTCCACCACCCCCGTGTCACCTACGGCGCCTACCATAGTGACTACTGCACAGCTGCCGGCCTACGAACAACTTAGGTAAGGTGCAACTAAGTCGACTAGACTGAAAGGTAAGTCGGGTGCCGTCCACGCTCACCGCACCATGCGGAGATAACTACTACAACGGGAGCTAGACTACGGGCTAGGCACGGGTGCTCGTGTGATCTCTGCGTTCTTTGGTCCTTAGTCGTTTTCCTAGTGCACACACAGCTTGCTAGTTCACAGGGAGAATTGGCAAGAGTTTCACTAGGAAAGGTTGACAACAATGATACAATGAAGTTGGCAAGGCAAGACTACATCAGAGCTAGCATGCAAGCAGGACGACTGCCAGTGCAGCACGGTCGACCGCATGCCAGCACGACTTGGTCGACCGCGCTCCAGCAGTGCAGAGTCGTGGCTTGCCACCGCTGCAAGTCGACGGCGTGACAACAACGCAAGTCGACGGCGTGCCAGCGTTGCTCCCGCAGTACAGCATCGCAGATGATTGGCGTGCAGTGCCTCGTCACCTGCACAGCGCACACACCAAGTCCACTTCGTGCTGACGACAGCTGCTGATCAGCCACGTCGACCTCGGGATACCACCACCGAGGTCGTCCTCGCCAAAATCACCTGGGCGAACGTCGCATGCCTCCGCAGAACCTCGTCACCCAGGTAACCTGGTCGACCGAGCAACCAGGTCGACCAGATGCTCCTGTGCGTGCCCGTCGACCACGCAGGTCGACGACCACTTCCAATCGACCTCACCAGGTCGACCACTGCCTCTGGTATGTGCCGGTCGACCTCCCAAGTCGACGGCCACCTCCAGTCGACCTCCCCAGGTCGACCACTACCCCCTGGTCGACCAGCTCCAAGTCGACGTCACTCCAGGTCGACCAGAAGGTCTGGTCGACTTCCCAGGTCGACCAGAAGGGCTGGTCGACTTACCAGGTCGACCAGAAGGGCTGGTCGACTTACCAGGTCGACCAGAAGGTCTGGTCGACTTCCCAGGTCGACCAGAAGGGCTGGTCGACTTCCCAGGTCGACCACCCGAAGTTGGCGCCCTCCCGAAGTCGGCGCCCATGCAGTGGCTCCCCGTGCAGGTCGACCAACCTCGTCGACCAACTCGCCCACTGCTGCAGGTCGGCTGCACCCTACACCCGACCACGAAGTCGGCACCGCCCAAGCGAGGACGGGGCCAACATACAACTCCCGTTGACACTCCCCTGCCGCGTATACGCTTGGGCCCCCAGCCCACACGACAGTACTTCTCGGAGACAAGCTCGTCGACGTGCACCCAACCCACAGCACGTTGTCCACCGCACCAGCCATGCAAGAGGGCATGGCACCTACTGCTGCACGTCGTCGTCGCCGTCGCCCACGTCGGCCAGACGCACTTGGCCGATTGCAACGGAGCACCGGTTGAAGGCCGGATAGTGCAGCGCCTTCGTCAAGAAGTCGGCCGGCTGCTCAGCGGTCGGGATGTACTGCAGCGCAAACTTCCCCCGCTTCACCATTATAAGCATGAAATATATATTTATTTCATGCACTCATACCACTCCATGCACACACGCATGCACGCACACGGACAACAAGCCGAGTGCAAACCGTAGGGTTGCACCAACAGTTGGTCCAACCAGTCCACTGGACCAACAGGCCAGTTGGTCCAACCGGTCCATTTGACCAACAGGCCTATTGGTCCAACTGGTCCATTGGACCAACAGGCCAGTTGGTCCAATCGGTCTGTTGGGCCAACAGGCCAGTTGGTCCAACCGGTCCATTCGGTCAACAAGCCGGTCGGTCCAATCGATCCATTGGGCCAACAGGCCGGTCGGTCCAACCAGTCCATTGCGCCAGCAGGCCAGTCGGTCCAACCGGTCCATTGGACCAACAGGCCAGTCGGTCCAACGGGTCCCTTGGGCCAACAGGCCAGTCGGTCCAAACGGTCCATTGGGCCAAGAGGCCAGTCGGTCCAACGGATCCATTGGTCCAACAGGCCAGTTGGTCCAACCGGTCCGTTAGACCAACAGGCCAGTTTGTCCATCAGGCCAGTTGGTCCAACCGGTCCATTTGACCAACAGGCCAGTTGGTCCAACTAGTCCGTTGGTCCAACATGCAAGTTGGTCCAACCAGTCCGTTGGACCAACAAGCCTATTGGTCCAACCCGTCCGTTGGACCAACATGCTAGTTGGTCTAACCGGTCCGTTGGCCCAATAGGCCAGTCGGTCCAACCGGTCCATTGGACCAACAGGCCAGTCGGTCCAACCTGTCCATTAAACCACCAAGCCAGTTGGTCCAACCGGTCCATTTGACCAACAAGCCAGTTGGTCCAACTGGTCCATTGGACCAACAGGCCAGTCAGTCCAACCGTCCAACCGGTCCATTGGACCAACAGGCCTGTTGGTCCAACCGGTCCATTGGACCAACAGGCCAGTTGGTGCTACTTGTCCATTGGGCCAACAGGCCAGTTGGTCCAACCGGTCCGTTGGACCAACAGGTCAGTTGGTCCAACCGGTCCGTTGGACCAACAGGCCAGTTGGTCCGACCGGTCCGTTGGGCCAACTCCGGTCCATTGGGCCAACAGGCCAGTCGGTGCAACGGGTCCATTGGACCAACAGGCCAGTCGGTCCAACCGGTCCAATGGACCAACAGGCCAGTTGGTCCAACCGGTCCATTTGACCAACAGGCCAGGTGGTCCAGCCGGTCCGTTAGACCAATAGGCCAGTTGGTCCAACCGGTCCGTTAGACCAATAGGCAAGTTTGTCCAACCTGTCTATTGGACCAACAGGCCTGTTTTTCCAACCAATCCATTAGACCAACAGGCCGGTTGGGCCATTAGACCAACAGGCCAGTTGGTCCAACCGGTCCATTGGACCATCAGGCCAGTTGGTCCAACCGGTCCATTGGACCAAAAGGCCAGTTGGTCCAACCGGTCCATTGGGCCAATAGGACAGTTGGTCCAACTGGTCCATTGGACCAACCGGCCAGTTGGTCCAACCGGACCATTCGACCAACAGGGAAGTTGGTCCAACTGGTCCATTGGACCAACAAGCCAGTTGGTCCAACCGGTCCATTGGGCCAACAGGCCAGTTGGTCCAACCGGTCCTTTGGACCAACAGGCCAGTTGGTCCAACCCTTCTATTGGACCAACAGGCCAGTTGGTCTAACCGGTCCATTGCACCAACACGCCAGATGGTCCAACCGGTCCATTGGACCAACATGCTAGTTGGTCCAACCGGTCCATTGGGCCAACAGGCCAGTTGGTCCAACCCGTCCATTGGACCAACAGGCCAGTTGGTGTTATAGTCTCAATAGGCCACAATGTGCCTTGAACAAAGGATAGAGTGCGCAGTCAGATTTCTGCACAGCGGCTTTAAACATTCATAGCGATCTGGTCACAGCTCCAAACGACCTCATTCAACTCGGAACTGATGCGTCTTAATGTCGCCTACAATAGGCAATTTAGATCGCACGATTTCATCAACAACTGACGACCCAGCGTTGGTTTGAACTAACGGTACTATAGCAGCAACATAGTCTTAGAACACAAGTTACGAACAGCTAGGAAGAGTTACGAGTTGGGAATGACTCCCAACAACGGGAGCTAGACTACGGGCTAGGCACGGGTGCTCGTGTGATCTCTGCGTTCTTTGGTCCTTAGTCGTTTTCCTAGTGCACACACAGCTTGCTAGTTCACAGGGAGAATTGGCAAGAGTTTCACTAGGAAAGGTTGACAACAATGATACAATGAAGTTGGCAAGGCAAGACTACATCAGAGCTAGCATGCAAGCAGGACGACTGCCAGTGCAGCACAGTCGACCGTGTGCCAGCACGACTTGGTCGACCGCGCTCCAGCAGTGCAGAGTCGCGGCTTGCCAACGCTGCAGGTCGACGGTGTGACAACAGCGCAAGTCGACGGCGTGCCAGCGTTGCTCCCGCAGTACAGCATCGCACCCGCTTCGCAGGTGCTCGCAGATGATTGGCGTGCAGTGCCTCGTCACCTGCACAGCGCACACACCAAGTCCACTTCGTGCTGACGACAGCTGCTGATCAGCCACGTCGACCTCGGGATACCACCACCGAGGTCGTCCTCGCCAAAATCACCTGGGCGAACGTCGCATGCCTCCGCAGAACCTCGTCACCCAGGTAACCTGGTCGACCGAGCAACCAGGTCGACCAGATGCTCCTGTGCGTGCCCGTCGACCACGCAGGTCGACGACCACTTCCAATCGACCTCACCAGGTCGACCACTGCCTCTGGTATGTGCCGGTCGACCTCCCAAGTCGACGGCCACCTCCAGTCGACCTCCCCAGGTCGACCACTACCCCCTGGTCGACCAGCTCCAAGTCGACGTCACTCCAGGTCGACCAGAAGGTCTGGTCGACTTCCCAGGTCGACCAGAAGGGCTGGTCGACTTACCAGGTCGACCAGAAGGGCTGGTCGACTTACCAGGTCGACCAGAAGGTCTGGTCGACTTACCAGGTCGACCAGAAGGTCTGGTCGACTTCCCAGGTCGACCAGAAGGTCTGGTCGACTTCCCAGGTCGACCAGAAGGGCTGGTCGACGTCCCGGGTCGACCACCCGAAGTTGGCGCCCTCCCGAAGTCGGCGCCCATGCAGTGGCTCCCCGTGCAGGTCGACCAACCTCGTCGACCAACTCGCCCACTGCTGCAGGTCGGCTGCACCCTACACCCGACCACGAAGTCGGCACCGCCCAAGCGAGGACGGGGCCAACATACAACTCCTGTTGACAACTAGGGGGTAAGCTGCCATAAAATATTAACTCAATCACAAGAGTCTCACAAGTTCTCAAGAATCACACAAGAGAATTGAGTAACTAGATCCCAGGTAGAAGGGTAGAGGAGGACGAGAGGGAAGGCCCCAAGAGAGTCCCCAACTAAGGAAACCCCATGCCACACAAGTCCCCTCTCCATAGACAGCCCAATTTTGACATTTGTCACTTTCCCAACCCATGCCATCCACCTCACCCCACTTGGCCACACTTGCCAACCTGGTTTGGCTTCTCCCAACCACATGGCAGCATCTATAGTGATGGGTTCGAATTTCCCAACCCCCAAAAGTCTATACCCCATATTGAGTCAACCCCACAACTTCCCACAGTTGTTGCAACCAAATATGAAAAGCATACGAACTCCAACGTTCGTAACTTTCTTGGTCGTGCTCCGATCGCGACGATTCTTGGTTCGTCGAAAAGCTCTTGAGCAGAGGAGTCACTTCAGATATCTGCTCAAGCCTAATGACATTCACACACACTCATAAAATCCCAACCACACCAAACACAAATTCCTTCCACACGCTCACACCACGCATGCAACGCACAAACATATTATGGGAGGCAGACAGACGTGAATGCGAATGATAGCATCACACAACATCTTGGTCCACTGAACCGGTTGGACCAGCTTGCGTGTTGGTCCAAAGGACTGGTGGGACCAGCTGACCTGTTGGTCTAGTGGACCGGTTGGACCAATTGGCCTGTTGGTCCAGTGGACCGGTTGGACCAGCTGGCCTGTTGGTCAAGTAGACCGGTTTGACCAAATGTTCTGTTGGTCCAGTGGACCGGTTGGACCAACTGGCCGGTTGGTCCAACGGACCGGTTGGACAAACTGGCCAGTTGGTCCAGTAGACTGGTTAGACCAACTAGCCTGTTGGTCCAATGGACCGGTTGGACAAACTGGCCTATTGGTCCAATGGACCAGTTGGACCAACTGGCCTGTTGGTCCAGTGGACCGGTTGGACCAACTGGCCTGTTTGTCCAACAGACCAGTTGGACCAACTGGCTTATTGATCCAATAGACCGGTTGGACCAACTGGCCTGTTGGTCCAATGGACTGGTTAGACCAACTGGCTTGTTTGACTAACTGGACAGATTGGACCGACTGGCCTGTTGGACGAATTGGACAGGTTGGACAAATTGGCGTGTTGGTCCAATGGACCGGTTGGACCAACAGGCCTAATGGTCTAATGGACCGGTTGGACCAACTGGCCTGTATGACCAATTGGACAGGTTGGACCAACTGGTTAGTTGGTCCAATGGACCGGTTGGGCCAACTGGCCTGTTGGTCCAGTGGACCGGTTGGACCAACTGGCCTGTTGGTCCAATGGACCGGTTGGACTAGCTGGCGTGTTGGTCCAATTAGACAGGTTGGACCAACTGGCCAGTTGGTCCAATGGACCGGTTGAACCAACTGGCCTGTTGGTCCAGTGGACCGGTTGAACCAACTGGCCTGTTGGTCCAGTGGACCGGTTGAACCAACTGGCCTGTTGGTCCAGTGGACCGGTTGGACCACTTGGCTGTTGGTCCAATGGACAGGTCGGACCAACTGGCCTGTTGGTCTAATGGACCGAAGGGACCAACTGGCCTGTTGGTCCAATGGACCGGATGGACCAACTGGCCTGTTGGTCCAGTGGACCTGTTGGACCAACTGGCCTGTTGGTCCAGTGGACCGGTTGGACCAACTCGCCTGTTGGTCCAGTGGACCGGTTGGACCAACTGGCCTGTTGGTCCAGCGGACCGGTTGGACCAACTGGCCTGTTGGTCCAGTGGACCGGTTGGACCAACTGGCTTGTTGGTCTAGTGGACCGGTTGGACCAACTGGCCTGTTGGTCCAGTGGACCGGTTGGACCAGCTGGCCTGTTGGTCCAGGGACCGGTTAGACCAACTTGTATCTTGGTCTAGTGGACCGGTTGGACCAACAGACCTGTTTGTCTAGTGGACCGGTTGGACCAACTGGCTTGTTGGTCCAGTGGACCGGTTGGACCAACTAGCCTGTTGGTCCAATGGACCGGTTGGATAAACTGGCCTATTAGACCAATGGACCGATTGGACCAACTTGGCTTGTTGGACCAACAGGCCAATTGGTCCAATTGACCGGTTAGACCCACTGGCCTGTTGGTCCAATGGACCGGTCGGACCAGCTGGCCTGTTGGTCCAATGGACCGGTTGGACCAACTGGCCTGTTGGTCCAATGGACCGGTTGGACAAACTGGCCTGTTGGTCCAGTGGACCGGTTAGACCAACTAGCCTGTTGGTCCAATGGACCGGTTGGACAAACTGGCCTGTTGGTCCAATGGACCGATTGGACCAACGTGGCGGTCACAGGATCGAATTCTCATTCGAACGTGTCACTAAAATTGAATACAAGGCGTTTTTATACTCGGAAATTACAAGGATAAAATAGATAAAACGAACATTCGGGAACACGCCCTTCCCGATACTACAATCACAAGTGCGCACAAGCACGCAAGGCTATTGGCACATGGGTGGGATTACGCCCAGATTACACCGTATACACCACTGTCGGTGCTGTCGGTGCCGTATAATAATTAGGTCGGTGGGAAAAATAGGAAATAAGTGAAATAAAGAGAAGGCTCTAGAAAATAGAATACGAGGCCAATTGAGATGAAATAAAGACCAAAATAAAGAGGAGAAAAAGGAGAATAAGATAAAGGAAAATCTAATAATGAGAAAATATTATAACGGGGACGTCCTTTCACACTTCCCCTCCTCAAAGCTGGGTTATAGAAGTAACACCCTGCTTGACAAGGTAGTCCTGGAGAGGACGGCAGGCGTTATCCATGTCGTGTTCAGGTACCCAGCTATCCTCGGAAGGATCATAGCCTTTCCAACGAATCAAGAGCTCCAAGGGGCCATTACGTCGTCGTCGATGCGCCAGAACAGCTTCGACTTCGTACTCAGGTTCCCCATTAACGAGTACTGGCGGTGGCGGCGGCGGTTGGCGACCTTTGAAGACCGTGTTTGGGTCCCGATATGGCTTGAGAAGTTGAACATGGAAGGCATTGTGAATCTTCCAGGTAGCTGGTAAACGCAAGCGGAAGGTTACTGGAGTGACCTGCGCTTCGACAAGAAAAGGTCCGCAGAAGCAAGGTCCGAGCTTAGACGGAAGATGACTGATGTATAGATTGCGTTTATCCAGAAGCACTTGATTGCCAGTCTTAATAGAATGATTGTTGTGACTCCGATCAGCGAGCTTCTTTTGTTGCTGCTGGATAGTCAAAAGGCGTTTATGAGTGCGCTCCCACAACTGGTGCATAGTGGTAATGAAGTCATGTGCGGGTTGCACCGTGGCGGGTACTGTCAGCTTTTTAGGCGTAAGCGGGTTGCGACCGTAACAGAGGAAGAAAGGGGTCTGTCCTGTTGCGGCGTGTGTAGCGTTGTTGTACGCAAACTCGAGAACCGGCAGGTGCGCATCCCATTTGGAGATATCGTCCTTACACGCTGCTCGCAGAAGCTGTTCAACAATCTGGTTGAGGCGCTCTGTCTGTCCATCCGTTTGGGGATGATAAGCTGATGACATAGCAAGTTTGGTCCCCATGAGCGACATGAGCTCCTTCCAGAATTTACTCGTGAATTTTGGATCTCTATCGGAGATTTGCGTGGTCGGAATGCCATGCTGCGAGATGACGTAGCGGAAGAATAATTGCGCTGTCTCCTCCGTGCGAGCCGTCGTGTGTGTCGGGATGAAGTGTCCCATTTTTTAGAATTTATCGATGACAACCAGGATGGCATTGTACCCAGCTTTGGTAGGTGGTAACCCGGTAATGAAGTCCAAGCTAACCACTTGCCAAGGCTGTTCAGGGACTGGAAGAGGCTGGAGTAATCCTGCTTTCTTCTGCTTGCTGCTCTTCATCCGTTGGCATGTGTCGCACGAGGTGACGAATTTTTGTACGTCATCCGCCATGTGGGGCCAATAATAATGTTTCGCAATACCGGCAAGCGTCTTGTTACTACCGAAGTGGCCCGCGTAGAGAGCATCATGATACTCTTCGAGTAGTAACTGGCGTAAAGGAGGGTAATTAGGTACCCATATTTTTGTGGATCCCTTGCGATATGCGATGTCTTAATCCCAGTGCAGAAGATGTCGCTTTTCTGCTACGGAGACTTCGGGGTCTATAGTGCATCCATGCGTGAAGAGTCCCTTCAAGAGTGGGTTCATGCCATCGACTTGTAGGGCGGCAACGTGTGCAGGGCGACTGAGTGCGTCTGCTTTATTCTTGTGCCCCGGCTTATACACAATATCATAAGCCCTACAACGTGGTCCGTTTGACGTCCTTCTCAAAGCGTGCTAGTGTCTTGACTGGAATATTTCCCGTGTCATCCCATTTGGGAAGGCTGATTTTCAATCCGTTGTTGTTGATGTTGGCCGTCCGGTTAACCCAGTTGATCTCGGGGTTGAATTTTTTTAGAAAGTTTCTCCCGAAGATTATGTCGAGTCCTTTAATATTTGTGACGGGGAGAGCAGGCTTCCATCGCAGGGGTCCAATCTGTAGTAGTAATCGTGTTTCCCCACAGATTGGTAGCTTACTGCCATCCACCATCGTTGCCGAGAAGCTTGAGGACTTGATTTCACCTTCGAGTCGATCGATTGCCTTTTTGTCGTAGACGCTGTGCGACACCTCTCCGCTGTCCACGAGTGCTTGGAGGCGCTGTCCGTTGCAGATCACCTCGAGCAGGAGTGGTGAGCGTTGCTCGGAGTACCCAAAAATAGTTTCATTAATAGGATCATAGGGTACATCCCAATATTCAGTACACACCGTGGTTCCACTGCTGGCTCCTCGACTAATAGCTGGCCTCGGTTGCGTTGAGAAAGGCTCCTCTCCAACGCCAGAAGTACAGGTAGTCACCGTGGTGGTTGACACTGAGGGGGTGGATCCGGTCGACGCCTGCGATCCACTGGATGCATCCTGGAGAGGTTTTTGGAGTTTTCGCAGCTTCATTTCAACTCCCAGCTGCCTCCTCAGCTGCTTCAGCTCCATAGACTTCTTCCTTGGGGAGTGGAGAGTCGTCTTGGGCTGGTTCCGGAGAGGACGTTGACGCCGTGGAAAGGCCTGCTCCTTTCCACACTCCTTAATTTTTTCCCCAGCTCCGTAGGCACCGGTACCACTTCTTTAATTATCTGCTTCCTCTGGAGTTCTTTCCGGAATTTTTTTATGGCTCCGGACCCGCGAAAATCATCAGTCTTCATTAAAGCATCTTCAAAGATAACTTTAACGAATTCTGTTTTTTTTCTGGGGTCGAATTGGAGAGTTCCCGTCTTGGTCGAGTCTGTTTTCGCGGAGGTTTTCTTTTCCTCGGCGAATCCCTCTGACAAATTTCGGTCCAGGGGCTTGAGATTTCGCCCTGGATTCTCCAAATCTCGCACCCAATGCTGTCCTTGAATTTCGACAATCCGACGTCCGTTTCCGCCGCAAAAATCGCAAATCAATTTGTTTTTTGCCGAGCGCGAATTGGCGTCGAATTTGTCGACTTCCATGGGGTCGGCGAACGTGGTTGAAGCCGAACGGTCCCCCTGTCGTGACTCCTTGGTCATCACACGGATGCCTTCTTCAATCGCCTGTAGGTAGGAAATAGGAGCTTATGATTGACCCCTGCTCACAATGGGTGGCCAAGTTCGCGAAAGCATACGATCGTGCATACCGTTGCTATGGCGGTTTCGCGGCCCTGGTCCGATTCCTCGACCTTCCACAAATCGAGACGCTGTTCGTGGCGCTTCATGATTTGTACGTCGGCATTTCTTTTGTTCATGCGGCGGTAAATCTGCTTCAAAAGAACGCTATGCAAGTGCTCAAACAGGTTCGTGCTATACTCTTGCACATAACCTGCCCTTCTAATGGATGAAACGAAATGCGTCATCAGGTGGGTTTTGATCAGGTTCCATTCTGACTTCTGTTTGGGAAATGCTTTCACCAACAGCTTCACGAGCCTGTGTCAATATGGGGAGAATGAAAAGGGACCAGCCATTAATCCAAAGCTTGGAAGACGTACCCCAACACCCCCTCATTCTGCCGCTAACACGCTTACGCAAGTAATCTTTGGTTGCGGAGTGTCGTACCTGCTCGCTTTCCGCTCTAGCTCTCGTAGGCTGCCCTCGGTGTGTAGGGGGCTGTAGCAGCGGATATACCATTCAAGGTAAGCACGTATCGCCTCGAGTTGTTCCGCACTTAAAATATCAGCCACTAAGAAGATTAACACCTGCAACGATCCGGAAGTGGAATGGGTTTGGGTAAGGGCTGTGGGACTCATAGGCCTGTCCACGCACATGGCCATGGGTTGTGAGAAAGGGAGAGCTGTTGGATGTTGCGGGAGGAATACAGGGGTGGGAGAAAAGAAACCTATAGGCCTGCGCAAGCACCTTATGGGTTAGGGGAGGGAGAGATGGGGAAGAGCCGTTAGTGGGATGCTGGGGCGATAAGACATGGGTGGGTGAAAGTAGAGGCAGGCATCGTTGATGTAAGTAGGGGTGCCACCGCACCATGGTGAACGTAAGAGAGTAAGGGAGGGGTGGTGAGATGTGGAGAGAATGGGACCTCGGTGGGAGACACTATCGTCAAGCTCATCAATGTGGGGGACGGGGCCAGGCCTCATGGCCTAAAAGGCCAGTGACAAAATGTGGGGGAGTACTTTGGTTGAACGAGTGGGGGGTAGAAAGGTTGAAATGTCAATAGAGAGGTGGCAATATGGGAAAGAAACATGTAGACAGAGCATAACGAAGAGAATAATGGGGCATGCAAGTCGAAGCCGGTTTGCAAACTAAAAAAACACGGCTACCCCAACACCTTACCTGCATGACCGTCCTGTGTAGGAAGGCTGCAACCGTTGCTGTGCTTTCAAAGTATTCCTTCTCCGGAAATCGCATTGAGCTGATGCGAGTTGCTTCTTGGACCGTTTTAAGCCTCCTGTTGTGGGGGATTGAATAAGTGGTCGCCATATTGGATGAAAAGCCGCGGCCACGCTAACCGAGTGCGTGCTGGTTGCAAGATGCATCCTGCCATGGCAAGATCCCCTGCCCATTGCCCAACAATGTACTTATCTAGCTTCTTCACCGCCCTCGGCACTGCTTTGCGAATGCACTTGATAATGTGGTCCAGAATTCCCAAATCCGCCATGTGCATGATATCCGGCATAACTGCTAGATAGGGGTTCGCCCATGGTTGGCCATTTATAGCCCATTGCCACAGTGCGCACTGCCAAACAATGTGAAGCAGTATAGGGTACACGGAATGTACAATCAGCACTACACCAAAGTGACCACGCGTAAACATGCAACAGTACATGGTCAACACAAGTTACAGGGGTGCAAGAATCCCAAATCGTCTGAAAACCAACACCATACGGAACCACTGAAGAAGTGGTGGAAACAAAAACAACTATGCAACCGAACCTGTTGACCGCGCCCCAACCTGTAGAGCCCTGGTAGAGCTCACCTCAACGTCGAACGTCGAATACTTCGACAGAATGCTGTCATCATCAGATGTCTCCCCCTCCGCCTGCGAGAGCACCCACTGTTGCTGTTCTGGAGTGCGTATAATGTGTTCCATGGTGGCTGAAGAGAGATTGTCCTGCCGCGATATGAAAAACGTACCGACAAGAGTTCGGCCACATTTTGGCCTACAGACGATAGGTCACTCATGGTACAAAGGAACGGATTGAGACCTGCCATGGTGAGAGTAGGAGGCTCTATGAGATGGAACCCATTTACCCTCGGCTCCCCCACTTAGAGGGCAGTGGGACGAAGGGGAGGAGGTATTAAGGGGAGTGGGGATCCGACTATGAAGATGCTAAGGGCTAGTGGGAGGACAAGCGGCACACACGCTGTGAACAGGACCCCGTTTCCGCCCTGCTCGACACCTGTGTGGCATAGGGAGGTAGGGTTGAGGATGGAAATTACCTAGTTGAAGAGGATTACAGGTTGCTATAGGCAGGGGGCAGCACGTGCATCGCTGGCGCCTTGGCGCTTTGAAAAGGAACCCGTTCGCCTCCTACTACACACCTGTGTGTCAGACGGTCGATGGGGCAGAGGGAGAGGGGGGGATGGGCATGAGGATTTGTGGCTACTCATGCGGCAGCAGAGTGCGTGCGCCATATCACCAACGCACTGAATTACCGTGAATTACATTACCCTATCCACTTAGAAAATGCTGCATGGCTTCATGCAGCGCTGGCCGGAGAGTGTGCCTGTCAATTTGCCCGACTCTGGGTAGTCACATGCCCACCCGAGCATCAGCGGTATCACCTTGTGCTCGACACCGTCCGCATCCTTCAGGAGTACACCCCTGCACATCAAATGACACACAAAAATATACGAGACTGGCCTGAGGCTAGACAGTACCCACATGTCCTGGGGGCAGCGACCTACCAACAGACTGCACATATGTACGCACCAATGACTGCAAAAGTCATCTCATCTTACCTTTCTTTCAGTTGAACCAGCGGTTCCATCAACTTTGCCACGCAAACGTTGAAGAGCTCGACCTTCAAGTCATTTGGCATGCCCTTGGGAGGTATAGGGAGTAGTGCTAGCAATGAGTGCCCTGCCGGACCCCACCGCTTGGGGAATGGGATGTTGCCAAGGGTCATCATAACTGGATGGGCCTGCTTTTTGCCATTACTGCTGAGGTGCGTGACGTCGCTGTAGAAGATGAGCACCGCTATCACAGCGTCAGGGCCAACCATTTCCTGCGAGCAAATGTTGTGTTGAAAGCATCCCTGGGTTAAAATGTGAAATCCATGTATACACATTTTGGTGGATATTGTGATCAAAGCTGAGAAGGACCAGCGACCGCATGGAAAAAGGAACTACGAACGCTGCCATTGACAAAACACACAACGAAGCAACGTACCTGAGCCTCATGCCACCATGTCCCAGTCTCTGCCGGGGCGTATGCACGCTGTCGACTTGTTGGGTCACGCTCCTTCCTTGGCCTGAAGCGGAAGCCACGTGCGTTTTGTTTGGCAGACCACATGTCTGCCAAAGCCTAAAGAAAGATGAAAATAAGCAAGCGTATAGCACACACAATGCATAGCAAGGATGAGAAACGCAGCATCGGGGCAGCCAGGTGCCATAGATTACACGGCCAATCGACGAGGTAATTGCAGGCTGCAAGGCAGCTAATGGGGAGACGTGGCATGAGACAAGTGCAGGGGGATATGAGAACATGGCCCGAAAACACGGGTACAGGTCAGACATTGTGTCTGGAGAAGTCGGACACCGATAACGGTGATTACGACGTGAGTCAAATGGCACGAGGACATGGTATTACGGCAGTGTGGCACGTGTGATGGGAAGCGATTCACAGAAACTGACATGTATGAGCCGGGAGCACGACGGTGTAGCTGAGCGATATTAACGTAGAAGGTAGACATTGGGGCACAGAAGCGAGACATGGCAGTTGTGAGTGTGGTGAGGCGTTATCACTTATGTGAGACATGTGAGCAATAAAGTGAGACATGAGAGCCAGTAGATCGGACCAGGGAGCAGATAAGTGGGTTATAGCAGTAGGGAAGCAAGGCAACACGGTCTCACGGCAGTGCCGCATGGAAACAGGACGCAGCGACAAACAAACATAGAGGCATGACTTGGAAAGCCGGGGAGAGAGCAAAAAAGGGAAGGGAGAGATGGCAGCAGGGGAGATTTCAGTGGAGGGAGACAGCAGGAGAGGGGGTATGTAGTGCTCAGACACGGCAGCAGCGTGTTGAGCCGGGAAGGGATACATGGCAGTGGGGGTGAGTGTACGGAAACCAGCCACGGATAGAGTTGGGAAGAGAGCAAAAAAGGTAGAGATGGCAGTAGGGGAGATTTTAGAAGAGGGAAACCAGACACGGATGCATGGACGGTGGGAGACACTATCGTCAAGCTCATAAATGTGGGGGACGGGACACGGATGCATGGAAGAGAGCAGCAAAGGGAGAGATGGCGGCAGGGGAGATTTCAGAAGAGGGAAACCAGACACGGATGCATGGACGGTGGGAGACACTATCGTCAAGCTCATAAATGTGGGGGACGGGACACGGATGCATGGAAGAGAGCAGCGAAGGGAGAGATGGCGGCAGGGGAGATTTCTGTGGAGGGAAACCAGCCAAGGATGCATGGAAGAGAGTAGGGAAGGGAGAGATGGCAGCAGGGGAGATGCAAGTTGAGGAAGACAACAGGATAGGGAGTATGTAGTGCAGACACGGTAGCAGCGAGGAGGGAGACGACAGGAGAGGGAGTATGTAGTGCTCAGACACGGCAGCAGCGTGTTGAGCCGGGAAGGGATACATGGCAGAGGGGGTGAGTGTATGGAAACCAGCCACGGATAGAGCTGGGAAGAGAGCAATGAAGGGTGAGGTGGCAGCAGGGGAGATTTCAGTGGAGGGAAACCATACACGGATGCATGGAAGAGAGTAGGGAAGGGAGGGATGGCAGAAGGGGAGATTTCAGTAGAGGGAAACCAGACACTGATGCATGGAAGAGAGCAGGGAGGAGAGAGATGGTAGCAGGGGAGATCAAAGTGGAGGGAAACCAGACACGGATGCATGGAAGAGAGTAGGGAAGGGAGAGATGGCAGCAGGGGAGAGATTAGGGAAACTTCCTACTGATGCAGGGAAGAGACTAGGGAAGGGAGAGCTTGCAGCGCTGGGAGAGATCCGAGAAGGGCGACATGTGAGAGCGGTGGAGAGAGCATGGAAGGCAAAAATGGCAGCGAGTGAGACAGCAGGGAAGGGGGACGTGACCGCAGTGGTTAGAGACATTGGTTGACAGAGTAATGACGTGAAGTGGATTTCGGTGCAGCATGACCTGATCGGGCTACCCCTCGACCACGATGGTGGTTGTCAAGTAGCCGCGCCCTGAGCTTGCCAGGTACTCGAGATGGAGCCTTTGAAGATCCCGCGAGTTGGAAATGTTTGCGTCGACGAGATTCTTTGCTAATTCTGGATGCAATAGTAGTTGCAGTAGTCGGTTGGTATTCATCTTCAATAGTCCGTCACCTCCATTCACGCCGTCCACGAGCTGCAGCAACTTGAGAAGCGCTGGGGTAATCTTCACATTGGGAGATGATGGATCAGATGTGCCCTCGCCGCAGTCTGGAGGCGGTGCTTGGGGTACCGACGGTCCCTCCTCCACGGGCTCTGACGATGTGGAGGTTGTGGGCATATCCCATCGCCACCAGACATTGGTGATGGCATCTCAGCATCGCGATTGGACTCTGGATGGTGCGATTGCGGGCTAGCCGACGTGTTGTTATCAGCAGCTGCCACCCTACGTCTAACCCTGCGCCTGTAGGTAGGAGCAGGGACAGCATACACGACCCCGACACCTCCGTGAGTCGAAGTGTCGGTTGCTCCTCGCCGTGATCGCCGTCCTCGCCATGGCGCGCATGGCGAGTTTCCACCTAGGTGCCTGCCCAGCACTTGTGCATTTGCGCAGCATTTGCCCCAGACGCTACAGAAACACGTCTCCGCGCAATCCATCTAATCGACAGCTGAATAGGAGGAGGTTCGACTACCAGATGTAAATGGCGCGCATAAGTGTGTTCTAAACGCGGCAAACTCAGTGACGAGACTGCGATATGGTACAGGGTGGTGGGATCCTAACCAAATGGCAGACGTGACCGTGGTTGGTGTCATCGTCGAGGCCCCCCAACAGTGAATCGAGGAAGCTCTACAAAGGAGGGGAGGGAAAACGCACAGCATCGGGAGGAGAATGGTCACGCCAGACGTGGCTGATTATGTTAGGGTTACGCACGGCTTAGTGCATGGGAGCGTATAAGGAAAGACGAGATACTGGAACTTGGATTTGAATCCTGAAATCTATACCCTTTATAGATCACTAGCGTATAAGCAAGGGTGAAAGAATGAATACCTATACTGTCTAAAATGTGCGTTTGTGAAAATGACCATGAGTTATTGAAACCCCGCCATAGGGGAACAACCCAAACCCTTACCGGGATGGTTCGTACAGTACACCCAGTTTCGCCAACCCCGAGACGCCGTTCCGCATGTGTGAAACGAGTAGGTAACAGGTGACCTAACCCTAATGTTGCCAGCTCATAACATTGCACAGTCGGCAACTCGTGGTGGCTGCAGCGCGGCCCGCAGTTACCACCGCTATTAGGTGCTTCGGGCGGTCCATTCGTTAGCCCCACACCTCAACACGTACTAGGAACTTGCAATGGCAGCACGAATCTTGATGACACCGCACTTATAAAGCTGCTCCTCTATTCACGCACCTCTCGGTTACAAAAGCGATCGGTGCGCCTTGTTCGCACGCATCGCCCGGAAGCGCCACGCCGAAAACTGGAGCAACATAGGGTCTTTCTGACCATGAGGTGTTCAGTGGCCGACGCTGCCAGTACCAGCCTCGCAGATACCCCGCGTGACATAGAGTGCAAGACTTTAGAGAACTGTCATACTCTTTCGTCTTCAGCTTGTGTTTGAGATCGTGTTTGAGAGAAGGCCCGATGAAGAGGAAAAATACAGATTACTCCCGTACTCGGAAGATCTCACCCGCCCAGTATAGTCCCCCGCCGATGGAGTCGCAAGAGGACTCTGACGACGTCACCATGCATGCGCAGCATGTCAATGCGCTGCATAGCGTGGCCGGAGGGCGTGAGGCGCGGGGCGAGGAGACGTTCTTGGATTTTATGAGAAGGATCAACAAGGACGGTGGATATGGAATCAACACTCAGGCGCTGTTGCAAGAAGATCATGAAAGGATGCTTCTTGAAGAATACATGAAGAGCGAGGAGTAGAAGGATCCGACGCACGCACCGTCACCAGTTGCTGCGGATCCATTGGTAGATGCTGATGCGACTTCAGCGCCGTCTAAGCAAGATCCAGGCCCGTAACCTCTAGCCGCAGGGTGCGATGCCGAAGCTACCGCTGGGCCGAAGTCTGCCCCGCCACCAGCAGCTGCACCGTTGGCGGGAGGAGCTCAGGTTACCGCTGGGCCGAAGTCTGCCCCGCCACCAGCAGCTGCACCGTTGGCGGGAGGAGCTCAGGCTACCGCTGGGCCGAAGTCTGCCCCGCCACCAGCAGCTGCACCGTTGGCGGCAGGAGCTCAGGCTACAGCTGGGCCGAAGTCTGCCCCGCCACCAGCAGCTGCACCGTTGGCGGGAGGAGCTCAGGCTACCGCTGGGCCGAAGTCTGCCCCGCCACCAGCAGCTGCACCGTTGGCGGGAGGAGCTCAGGCTACCGCTGGGCCTAAGTCTGCCCCGCCACCAACAGCTGCACCGTTGGCGGGAGGAGCTCAGGCTACCGCTGGGCCGAAGTCTGCCCCGCCACCACTCGCACCTGCCCGCATCGGCGCTGCTGAAGCTACCATGGGACCAGATCCTGGGGAAAAAGGCGGAGACAACCAGCCTGCACCCGTGGACGCGCATGCCAACGCTGCCCAAGCCACTACGGATGTTGGCGACGTTGGTGAGGTGTGCGGCCATGTACAGACGCCAAGGGAGATGCAGCGTGGTAAGTTGATATTTTCTGTTAGATTCAATGTTCCACACAAATGGAAAGGAATCTGTTACCTGCTTAACGTTTCTTGCATGATGTAATATTGCGCAGGTCTGCTCCGCACCCTGGTGGAAGAAGGGACTGCCATAGCTGGGGTCCACCTTGCAGCGAGATGGATCACAATCACTGAGTATCTGTTGGGAATCAAACATGTTTGATTCAGCCTATAGTGATAGGTTGGAGCAGGGTTTAGGTCTTGATTCTCAACAACTGGGGAGATTTCTTTTGAAAAGGGGCTCCTTATGGGTCTTTGTTTAGCGTTTGCTTGTTATGTTACTAGTAGGTATGTGGAAGGCATGTACGGTAGTGCCTCATCCCTATGACCAGATATATTGTAGCAGTGTATGCTTCGTGATTTTGCAAAAATGTGCAAGAGCAGGCGGTATTGTATGTAGTTTCACGTTTGGGGGTAGCGCAAGGCCTGATAAAACTCTAAAAACTTAATGTGAAGAGTTGAGAGTATATGGAGGTTGGTGTCTCAGCCAAAAACCATGTCATTTGGGGCAGAGTAGGATGGTGTTTGACTAATGGTGCAAGAGCAGGCGATGTCAGATGGAGCTTCACAGTTGCTCACAGAACAAAGCATGATGTACAAGGCAAACCATACTGGAAAGAGCTGATTTCGTGTGGGCTCTTTAGGGATAGAGCTGCCTCGAATAGCTAAACTATGTAAGGTATTGATGTCTCTGTCAAAACGTAAATAGATGCGTTTGCATATAGGCAAAAGAGGGGCAAGCAGCAGAGCTGTAATAGTGGCAGGCGGGAGGAGCCGCGGGGTGCTGAGCCTGAGCGTGAGGAGCCTGGGGGTGCTGAGTCTGGGGGTGCGGCGCCTGAGGGTGCTGAGCCTGCTGGTGCGCGGTCTCCTTGGAGTGGCCGCCTTCGTCCGCGTGCGCCTCTCTCCCCACAGCAGCTGCACGAGTGGTACGCTCGCCGTCAGGGTCGCGCTGCTGGGGCTCGGGGATCTGACGCTGGAGGTGCTTCTGCTGACGTCGCTTGAGCTGGGAGTAATGCTGGAGTCGCTCGTCCCGGATGTGGTCGTACTGGAGGTACTGGAGCTGCTAGGGCTGGAGGTGCTGCGTTTGGGGGTGCTGCTGCTGGAGACACTGAGGCTGGAGACCCTGGGACACTGCTGCGTCTACCTCATGGCTCTGCGTCCTTCGTCTTGGCACGGACGTCCTTGAGGACAGGCAGGAGGATCTTGAGTGTCTTGCAGCCGCTGCGCCTCATCGCGTGGTCATGCTGCTTGCCCCTGAGGGAGACCCGGATGCACCAGACATCCCGACCCCGCGCTCTTACGCAGAGGCGATCTCGGGTCCCTACTCCTCTCAGTGGCAGACAGTCATGGACGCAGAGATGGCATCCTGGAAGTCCACAGGCACCTACGTCGATGAGGTTCCCCCTCCTTGGGCGAACATCGTCAGTGGCATGTGGATTTTCAGGGTGAAGCGGCCGTCGGGTTCTCCGCCTGTCTTCAAGGCTCGTTACGTTGCTCGAGGCTTCAGTCAGCGGGAGGGAGTTGACTTTGTCGAAGGATATGGCCCCGCCCTCGCTTGACCGTAGCCGATCTCGCTGTCGACAGGAAGTTGGGCTTCTGCAGTTCGGCGGAAGTTGCGGTCGAGCAGGCTCTGCTCGACGGAATCTGGTCGACGAGCTCTGCGCGACGAGCTCTGGTCGACGATCTCTGCGCGAAAGTCTCCTGTCGAAGGGCGCTGGTCGTCGTCGTCGAGACAACCAGCCGCGCAAGGAGAAGCAGGCGTCGAAGACGTCTTCGACGAAGGATGCTGACTCCTCTGGCGGCAATGCTCGTGGCGAGGAGGCTTCGTGCTCGATGGTCGGCGCGGTGGAGCCGACGATCTCGCTGGCGCTGGAGGCTGGCGAGGACTTCAAGGCGGTCGCTGCTGCTGTGGAGGCGAATCCGACGATCGTGCTCCTCGATGATAATACCTGAGATGATAATTGAGGAGATTCACTATACAACGGTAATGAGCTAGACTGACGGGGATTGGCACGAACTACTAGGAGTGATCGTAGCTTTGCTTGGTTCCTTAGCACTTGCGCATTCACGAGAGAGATTGGCAAGAGTTTCCACTAGCAAAGTTGAAATTACAGAATGATTCAACAAGCAATGACAGAATGACTACATCAGGCACCTAGCAACTCTGCAGCTAGCCTGGTCGACCGCCAGCACTGCATGGTCGACCGCGTGCCAGCGTTGCGTATTGAAGCCGCGCCAGCACTGCAGAAGAGCGACATGCCAACATTGCAAGTCGACGGCGTGCCAACGCTGCAGCAGTGCGGCTGTCCAGCGTTGCTCCGTAGAAGACAGCAATGCGCACGCTCGGAGGTGTGAGCGGACGATTGGCCCGACTTGCTTCGTTGTGCATCCGTCGGCTGTTGTCTGCGCCTGACGAGCCACATCGACTTCGGGATACCAGCCCGCAGTCGCCTTCGCCATCGCGACCTCGACGACGTTCGCGTGCCTCCGCAGAACTCGTCGAGCAGGTTACCCGGTCGACCCGGACACCACCAGGTGCCCCTGTCGACCACCAGCGCCTCCGGTCGACCACCAGTGCCTCCGGTCGACCACCAGGTGCCTCTAGTAGACCACAGCTCCCTCTGGTCGACCACCAGGTGCCCCTGGTCGACCACAGCTCCCGTCGAGCTACCCCCTGGTCGACGGACCCCTTCCGTCGACCAGAACTGCTCCGTCGACCTCCCGGTCGAGCTGCAGGTCGACGGGATGCTTCGCGGACCTCCCGGTCGAGCTGCAGGTCGACGGGATGCTCCGCAGACCTCCCCGTCGAACTGTAGGTCGACGGACTGCTCCGTCCGACATCCCGGACGGCCCACCCGTCGCCCAGGCCAGTCAGATGCGGCTGTCGAGCTCCCTGGTCGACAGCAACGCCACAGCGGTCCCCTGCAGCTCGACGTAGCCTGTCGAGCAGCTCTCCCACTGTGAACGGTCGGCTGCTACACCCGTACATCCGACCAAGTCATCGGCGTTGCCCAAGCGAGGGCGGGGCCAACACTCCACTCCTGTTAACAATAATAGCATGCATTCATACTGTGTGAAACATTGGATCGGGGAACTACCAGAATAATGATTCATGCAACAAACATGGTGGCCATGGTCCGCTTTTCACGCCAGAAACCAACCCAATGGCTGTATTTGGGCATCCTTACCACCGGATTCTGTAAATTGGACCCATAATATACTGCATAGGTATAATTTTAGTATTTTTACAAAAAGGGTAACACATCCAACTCGTGGCTGCTATAATGTTATTTATGTCAGGAATACTAGGAGTGGGGCCTAGGCTTAGTAGCCTAGGCCCACACTAAGAGGTAGTAGGATGTGCCCTAGGACTAGGGTTTTGGGTATGCGAAGGAGAATGGTGAGAATGAGATGGTTGAACTAGCAAGAGTTGGGATACAAGTAGGAAACCCTAAAGGGTTGTACTCACTGTTGAGTACCCCACTGCAGGCTAGACAAGTAACATTCTGACACACCCCCATAGCCAAAGTGGGGTGCAATCAGCAGAGCAAGCAAAGTAGAACAAGCTCAGGGTGGATCACAATGTCACCACACATTCTGAGCACAAGTTCAAGAAGCAACAGTTTAAAGTTCACAACTATGAGCAAAGCTAGTGGTAGTCACAACGGGCAAGTGAGGAGGAGGAGAGACTGTGAGGGGAGAGAAGATAGGAGACGTCGTTTGGAGCTGCAGTCACATGGCGGCTGACTCAGATAACTGGTGCAGCACAAGCTCTCAGTGGCTACCGAGGTAAGCACCCCGGAATACAGGAGTAACAGGCTCTGCAGCTGCGGCAGGAGCATCGGACCCACGGGCGACTGGTGTAGCACTCACTCTGCGCTACCGAGACAGAGCCCCGGACTTCAGGTGCTGCAGACGACAAGACGGCAGCCTCGGCTCAACCTCCCCCAACTGTCCCACACACCCCCCACACACCCACTGCTTCACCCCTAGCTCCACTCCCCCTTCACTCCTGAAACCCTAAACCCTCGGCTCCCACACATCCACCCCCCTCAGCGGCAGCTGCAGCAGTGGGAGACGAGGAAGGAGGAGGAGGAGGAAAGGGGCGACGCACACGGAGCACCCCCACACCCGCCACCCCCACACCCCTTGTGGTGGGGGGGGGGGGGGGGGGGGCAGAGCAGAACAGTGCGCACGAGGGCGCAGACAGTAGCAGAGCGCACGAGGGCGCGGGCACGAGGCACGAGGCACACGGCACGGGACAGGCACAGGCACAGGCAGGTAGGTAGTAGGCTCGAGGCACAAGGCACGAGCAGGCACAGGCACAGGCACAGGCAGAGGCACAGGCACAGGCACAGGCAGGTAGGTAGTAGGCTCGAGGCACAAGGCACGAGCAGGCACAGGCACAGGCACAGGCACAGGCACAGGCAGAGGCACAGGCACAGGCACAGGCACAGGCACAGGTAGGTAGGTAGTAGGCTCGAGGGACAAGGCACGGGCAGCACAGGCACGGGCAGCATCGGGCAGCAGCAGAGCGTACCGGGTCCAGGGGCGGCTTCTGAGGTCCAGGGGCGGCTGCTGCAGGGGCGGCTGCTCCAGGGGCGGCTGCTGCAGTTGCTGGCGGCTCCAGAGGCGGCTGCTGCAGGGGCGGCTGCTCCAGGGGCGGCTGCTGCTGTGGCGGGCGACTCCAGGGGCGGCTGCTGCAGTGGCGGGCGGCTCCAGGGGCGGCTGCTGCAGGGGCGGCTGCTCCAGGGGCGGCTGCTGCTGTGGCGGGCGACTCCAGGGGCGGCTGCTGCAGTGGCGGGCGGCTCCAGGGGCGGCTGCTGCAGTGGCGGGCGGCTCCAGGGGCTGCTGCTGCAGTTGCTGGCGGCTCCAGGGGCTGCTGCAGCAGTTGCGGGCGGCTCCAGGGGCTGCTGCTGCAGGTGCTGGCGGCTCCAGGGGCTGCTGCTGCAGGTGCTGGCGGCTCCAGGGGCTGCTGCTGCAGTTGCGGGCGGCTCCAGGGGCTGCTGCTGCAGTGGCGGGCGGCTCCAGGGGCTGCTGCTGCAGTGGCGGGCGGCTCGAGGCGCGCCCTGGCCTGGCGCAGTCCGTACGGGCCGCGCGCGGGCCTGGCGCAGCCCGTACGGGCCGCGCGCGGGCCTGGCGCAGCCCGTACGGGCCGCGCGCAGTCTGGACGGGCCGCGCGCGGGCCCTACGGAGGTCGCACGGGCCACGACGGGCGACGGGGGGCGACGCGCGGGTCCCCGTCGCCCGTCGCAGCTCCTCCCGGGGGCGACTCGCGGAGTGACGGGGCAGAAAGCCGCCGCGCGCCTCGGGGCGCACGGCGGGCAGAAAACCGCCGCACGCTCCGAGCGCGCGGCGGGATGAAAAATTAGGGTTTCGCCGCCGCGCACCACGGGGCGCGCGGCGGACGGTACGGCAGCGGAAGCAGGTGGTGGGCCGATGGAGGTAAGCGGCAGGAACGTACTGGCTCTGATACCATGTCAGGAATACTAGGAGTGGGGCCTAGGCTTAGTAGCCTAGGCCCACACTAAGAGGTAGTAGGATGTGCCCTAGGACTAGGGTTTTGGGTATGCGAAGGAGAATGGTGAGAATGAGATGGTTGAACTAGCAAGAGTTGGGATACAAGTAGGAAACCCTAAAGGGTTGTACTCACTGTTGAGTACCCCACTGCAGGCTAGACAAGTAACATTCTGACAATTTATTGTTAGAGAGATGTAGAGCTGTGTTATGCTTAACATGACCATGCTAAGTGAGGTTGAGTGAGTGGCGTCTATGCCGAGCTGTGAAGAGATGCAGCTGCCGTATGCTGAACAAATACCCACGGGTCTAGGGCATCAAATCAAACAGTGTTGCGCATTGTTGGCTTCTTGCGCGAGGATGTCGCGTTTCCTCGTTACGTTGTGCTAGCATGCAAAACGATACGCCACTCTTGCGCGTGATTTCCGTCAGACCGATGCATGCGCTTTAAATGCTGGATCCATTTTCCAATGCGATGACAACTCCGTGCCTCAAATCTAGGGACCGCCAACCTGTCTTTGCTTCCGAGACGGAAGTGCTGCAGAATGTGCCAATTCCTTCTATCACGGATTGGTTACCGCGCATTGCTGGCAGAATCGCCACACACAGCGAGGCGATCAAATGCGGAAATTTGGGTCACGAGCCGATTTCATTTGGCCGTTTTTATTATTCACGAACCCAACGTGTTTGTTTTCTTCTGAGAGTTCTCATGCGATGGCAACGCCTACGAAACTTCCGATTTTTCGCGTGATGCAACGGTTAGCAGCCAAGATTGCATGGTTGTTGTGGACACATACAACTGTGTTGGCTGAACACCGAGGGCAGTACTGATACATCACGGAAAGTCGTAGTTTTAGCGTGAACGGTTCTAAATTTCCCTTGTACCTTTTTTTTTTTACACTGCAAGCATTACGGTTTTAGTGACACCAACAGCATCCAACACTTCATTCGAAGAAACCGTTTTGTTTGGAAAAAAATGCACTGTTTGAAAACGTCATGAGTCAAACATTTGACGCCGACTCGCCCCCACGTGATGTACAGTACGCGTTTCTGGCTGTTTGTTTCCAGGCTGTGTAAATCTTTTGGAGCCGAATTGTATCGCACTTTGTGAGAGGGGATGAGTTCCGCAGACACAAAGTTCAAGACTTTTGCGCACTCGGATGCTTGCTTTCCGATTTCAGGTCTCGCGATCGCATCTATAATCGGGTTACTAACCATCGACGTTCTGTACCGTTGGCTGAGTCAGCCAGGCCCTCTACTGGCTGCGCCACACAGTCTGGAACTGCCTCAGTGTACTCGCCACCTGAGGTTCGGTCGAGTAGGCGGTGGCAGGGAGCTTCATGGCGAGCCTTGATCGCATGCCTATGTCCTGGGCAAACGGGCTCTGATCTCGGTGGAAGAGCAGATACTTGATTGGCAGTATCTATCTGGCATTGCTGCCACTTCGATGTGCTGGCATTGCTGTGCCACACCAGCTAGCAAGTCCCGGCGTGATGCAGCAGCGAGGTCCCTAACCGATTTGGCTTCTTCTGTGATTCCAGGACAAATGCGTGGTTGGTTGGAGTTATCTCCCGCTACGTGTGGTTTGGGTATATGTTAGACTCGTGGTGAAATTGTAGGGCCATTGATATTACGGAATTGGTAGCTAGCAAGGTACCCCCGCCAAACGCATTACACGCCAGACCAGAGAAGTTGCGACGATTCGAGTTTACTGAGTGCGAGTGTGAACTCTGTTTTCAAGTATACTGAGTCCGTTGTGTAATTGGTTTAGCTCGCTATCAATGCATTTGTAGAACAGTTCCACGGTTCTGGGCAGTAAAAAAAGCAACAAAGGGAAAATGTGCTCCTTGGACATTTCAGCAAGACTAAAAAGGGCGACAACTTGCCCAACCTCATCAATGTCTCCACTTTGAAGATTAGGTTCATGCTACCTAACCCGTTCCATGGTTGTAGGCTTTCACACCTGATGTACCAACCTTTATGTTGTGTATAAGACAGCACTTAAAACTTATAATGCAGAGGATTTGTATTTTTGGTGTCAATGAAGGAAATGCTTAGTGAATTTTTGCAGCCAAATACGCCCTGAACACAACTACCCCCACGCTGCAAACACCACGACTGATGGGGTCTAGCACGTCAGTCCCATTCTACAAGCTCAACCACTGCTCTGTAAGGTTATCCAAGCACTTCCTTCCTTCTGGAGCCTACCTTCTAGCTCGGACGTGCGTTCAACCCCTTCACGTGTACCGCGCGTGCAGAGACAATGTGCTGCACGAAAGTTACACGCATCGACAACGTGGCACGATTTCCAGCACCATGATGGTGGCGCGCATCGAGTGAGCCTTTGCTGACCTGTAGGTTTTTGCTAAGTTTCATAGTCACAAGCCATGCCAGCCTCAGAAGATAGTGTGGTGATTTTGAATACATAAGTGCGTTGTACCATTGCTCTTCTGTATTCTGGATTGCCTCTTTGTTGGCTGCCGCCTTCATCTTGACACTCCTCTGAGTGTTGTATGTCTCACCTTTTCACTACGCATTTTTCCATACCCACCGTATTTACAAATGGCTGTCAAGAAGAAACATCACCAGGAGGATTCTTACGTGCAAGCGAGCAGGGATGAACACGACGGGAAGCGGTCCAAGAACCCGGCTGGCAAAGGCAACGAGCGAGCCAGAAAGGAAGTTAAGCAGGTGTGTAGCGCGAGAGTGATGGGCTTTGGCTGCATAGATTGCGTGAGACGCCATATGTCTGTCTTCATGTGCTAATGCACGATGTAAGCATTTATCCATGTTGGCGTGAGGCTACACAATCGGTGCGACCATGTGGTGATGCTATGGTGTGTCACTGAACTCGTGTCCCGAAGTCTTGAAGTCACAACCATAGATTGGTCTTGCTATTTTAATGCGCAATCTCGTTGCATGTTGTGACAGGAGAAGAAGGAGAAGGAACGGGTGGCACCTACGAATGACAAGTCTTCCGATCACAATCCACCTGCTCGAAGGTCGGGACGAAGAAGGCGGGCACGGGTCAGGTTGGCTGAAGATGATGCGCCCAAAGAAGTATGTAGTGGGGGATCTGATGCAGGAGAGGAGGACGATAATGAGATAATTTTTGATCATGGTAAGAACTTCCCTAACGGCCAAACACCGGACATGCATGATGGGGCAGATGTAGATGAAGAGTCAGAAGATGAGAAATCCGGATCCGAGGAGGGCGACTCTGAAAGTGAGGAAGGCGATTCTGAAAGTGAGGACGGTGATTCTGAAACTGAGGAGGGTGATTCCGAAAGTGAGTAAGGCGGGGAACAGGGTGATCAGGAATCTGATGGAGATGGTAGTCAGGCCAGCGACGAGGAAGATAGAGACCAGAGTGAAGAGGATGAAGAGGTGGCCGAGGTTCGGGCGCGAAATCAGGGCAAGTTGCGAGCTGTGAAGGATCTTGGCGCGGGATTTGGGAAGGGCCGGGCGCTGGCAAACGGGACCCGTTCAGCATCGAACCAGCTGACAGACTCCGGGTCAAAAGGTGAGATGTTCTGCCGTTGACCGTTACAGGTAGAAGTTGCGTGACTCATGTCCAGCTAGGCATGTCATTTTTATACAATCTACATGTTGTGTCATTGTATGTGCATTTGCCCATTTTCTCAGAGGTTCAAGTGTTGTTTTTCTGTTGTGCATGTCCCACAGGAAAAACTCTTGCCCTTGCGTTCTTTGATGACGATTCTAACCCAAGGGTCATGGACAACGCGAGAAACATGGATCAGGATGAGGGCATTGTGCTGAAACCCTAACTCTTCAGGCTATTCCGTCTTATATGTTGGCAGAGTATCACCGTTTCAGAATTTACAACGACCTTCCAATCCCCACCGTAACCCCATGGATGATTATCTTACTATCCAGCATCATTCCCCTTATGTTGATGCTAGTGTATTCGTTTACGTCTGTCAACCCCCCTCTTCTTCTTCCCACCCCCCCTGGTTCCATCAAACCGCCTCTCGTCACATCATACACTCCCCTTTTCCCCTCATGCGTTGGCCCTCCGCAATATCTCCGCTCGGACGTGTCCAGCCTAAACCGGGATTCACCCTAAACCCCCTATTCCCCCCTCCCCCTCCCCCTCCCCCTCCCCCTCCCCCTCCCCCTCCCCCTCCCACATGCGCCCCCCCCCCCCCCCCCCCCTCCAACCCCATGAACTACCCTAAACCATGTGTTTTACAGGGGTCTCTGGAGAGGCACCACCGAGAAGGGTCATGTGCGCGGAAACTAAGCGACACGAAATTTCTGCACCTCCATTGGCGGGAGAGGCGCGTTCCAAGGGTGTCCTGAAGCGCGAGGGGGATACAGCTGTGACCCGGGCGGAGTTCACCACGCTGGAGGGGACGTTGATGGGCGAATTGGCTACGATTCGTACCATGCTTCAGGATCCTCGGGCGAGTGCATCGAGGAACCCCCATTCGATGCTCTCGTGATCGGAAGCAATGCACCTTCAGCCGCCACACCGCAGGCATCTGCATCTTCTGACGACGATCAGCCTCCAGTCTTCCTGGCTAAGTCCATTGTGACGGGGATGTTTCGAGACTTTTGGGTGAGTGTTTGATATTCCTTGGTCACGTGGGATGAGGGTGCTGGGAAGGGGCGGTGGGGATTGGTCTGGGGAAGGAGTTGTGTGGTGAGACAGCAAAAGAGAGTGGCTGGGTGAGATTGTATAGACATGAACACCAAACTCTAACAGTTGCTATTTCCTATCCTTCAACCCGGCCCACGTGGACATGTACTTCAGCCTCATGATGTCTTGCATCTTCCTTGTTTTTTCAGCAGATTTCACCATTGACCTAGGATATTTGCTTCATGTCTATGGTCTCTAAAACTCATCTATATGGGTGGCTTTTGTTGTACACGTTTTACCCACTTAACAGATCGTGGGACGCAGCGCAGCAACAAAGCTGCTCTACACCAACTCCCCCGAGAAGATCCAGTTTTATCCCACGAATGAGGAGGCTATGGCTCTTGCTTTTAAGGATCTAATGCCAGCTGATGTGGCCAAGCACTTGCTGGTGTTGTTGGACCACAATGATCCAGCAACGCGTGGTGCGTTTCTGGAGGCCATGTCACAGGCCAGGACCACGATCAACAGTCCCGGGCGAAAGGTTGCACTACCCGCACTTGGACAGGCTGCGGTGAAGATCTACGTGAGCGCTCTACCACCAATGCTGAGCCCCTCGGAGGAGTACTACACCGATGAGCAACTCGTGGAAAAGTACCTTGACGGTAGGATACGCATCTTCTGGGTGTTGTTAGTGAATGTGATGTCTCATTTAGTTTAATAAGAGACCTTACAGGTGTTTACTTGTATCCTCCCACTGTGTGCAGACGAAAAGCACCTGCGTTGGCATTTCCACAGGGGGAAGCCGTTCTCATCCCTCATTTTTGCAGTCACCGTCCAGCAGGCTCTCACAACGCGGGGCGTCAACGTGGAGAAGTATAAGCTCCGTCAGATCGCGTGGATCTTCTTTGCGGTATGTGCTGGAACGTGTGGGGTTATCGCGATGTGCTCTTGTTTGTTAGCAGCGATTGTGTTCTCATCCCTAAACGCAATGTTAGGATTACGCTCAGCCCTTGTGTGCCGTCCGTGTCGTGCTTGGCATGTTGGGTTTGTGGTGGGCCTCTTCATACGGTGCTGCTGTTTTTTCTGCCCCGGTACCTCACTTCTTTACGCCCTTAGATCGAATGGACATTGGTGAATGACATTGCAGATGGCAAGTTGACAAACAAGTGGAAGGTGAATCGTAGCGCCTATGAGGTGATGTGTGCGTGGGTGAAGAGGATGGTCGAGCATGCGGTGCTCGACCTCGGGGTGCCATACAACAAGCAGATGAACGCTTTCGTCTTTCCCAACGATGTCTTCATAGACGCAACAGATTGCGGGGAGATCGTGCATGAGTTGAATGTAAGTCGGGAGGAGGTTCCGGACAAGTATGGTCGTTTGTATGTTACAGGTACTGTGGTGAAGGGAGCTTATCCACCGCATCGTTAGAGCGTTGGCACTCATACCACACGGGTGTTTGCAAACTCTCCCTTTATCTCCCTTGTGTCCGTTGTACATGTGCAGATGAGGGAGCGAGGCGTCGGGAGCTCCGGTGAGGCTTAGGAAGGTGGTGGCGTCGCTAGCGTCAAATGCAGGGTGTAAGGGAATGAGAACGCGCAAAAGTTTTAGCGGGAGGCGAGTAGGGGGGACTTTGCCAGGCACATTGGAGAGATTGGAGTAGGCGGCAGCTGTGTACGCTACGGGATGAGCGGAGGCTGCAGCAGAGGTCAGGGAGTGGGCCCGGTGTAGGAGGCCGCGGCGAACGGAGCAGCGCACTGGGTGAGACGACTGCAAGTTTGGGGGGTGGGCGGCTGCACAGCGTGCAGAGGCGGGTGTGCGCTGGCGGTGGCAATGGGCGCAGCGAGGAGTTGGAGTGGGCCGCGGCGATGGAAGCAGACATGGGTGAACCAAGCAGTGTGCGAAGACGTTTGCAAAGTGAGAAGGGAGGTGTCTGAGTGGGCGGGTGCACAGGGGGGAGCAAGCAACAAACCCTAGGCGACAACAATGGGTGCAGCGGGGGATGGTTGCAGGTGGGCCGCGATGTGCGCACGTGAGGTATCATGGAGGCGGCAGCGTTGGGGGTCACGGATAGGATGAGTGGGCGGCAGATACGGGCGCAAGGGGGAATGTGTGGTAACAGCACCAGGAGGTGGCGAAGGGAGTCTTAGGAGGCAGCAATGGGTGCAGCTTTCAGTTGAGCTGGTCGCAGGAGCGGAGGCAGCAACGAGAGCAGGGAAGGGAGGTAATGCAGGGATCGGCTGCAATGGGTGTAGTGAGAATTTTGATCTGGTGGGAGCAATGGGTCTAGCCTTGGAGGCCAAGTACCAGCTTCACATGGAAGAGCCGGGAGGAATAGTGGCAACAGCAATGGGCGCGGACGGAGATGTTTGCAGGCGGCAGAACTGGGTGCAGCGGGACTGATGAGTAGGTCCCAGCAAAGCTCGTAGGCCAGCAGAGTGGGAGGTCAACGCAGCGGACACCTGGACTGCTCAGGGGAAGGGGAGGGAGGCACCAGTGATGGCGGCGGCGGGGTTGAGCGGGAGGCAATCATGGAAGCAGCTACCGGCAGAGGGTTCAGCAATGAATGTGGGCAGGCGGATGCGATGGAAGCAACGGCTTGAGAAGTTGGTGTGTGCAACCAGACTGGGTGGGCGCGACGGGGGTGAGTGTTTGTTTTACAGGGGGAGTGCAGCAGGTAGTGTGTGCAACCGGCAGTAGTGGGCGCATCCAAAGCGTAGGTATTTCGTGATGATGGCAGGGCGTTGCAGAGAGTGTGGGTTGGCGACCTTACAGGGCTCGGAAAGGATTGTGGCTGGCATGATGCGGTGGAAGCAGCAATGGGTGGCCTGGAGGCCCTGGTAGGCAGCAGCTATGGGCGCGGGGTGGGGGGATGAGTAGGCGGCAATGGTGGACGCATGAACAGGGTTGAGGTTTCTGGGATGCTGAGGTGGTTGGGGTGCTTGAAGCAGTTTGCGTAGAGCTGTTTGTAGACATTATTGTCGTTAGTGGATGTAGTGGTTTGTAGGTTGGAACCTTGTAGTTTGAAGGGCAGTCAAGTAACCCTAAATCTGTTTGTTATAGTGGCCCTTACTTTAATTGATTTAAAACACGTTTTAATGCTAGGTGTGCTGTAAATATCTGAAAGAACCTAGCAATGCTGTAGAACCCTTTGATCCCAAAAGCAGAACATAATTGCAGCTATTTTGGTCCAAAATTTGGCCAATTTGGGTCCAGTCTAATCTGTCCAATTTTGTCATTGTTTTTGCACAAAATGTGTATGTCCAAGTACACCTAAATTGGTCGTTGTTATGATGTCCAAAATTGGACTGGTTTTGGTCATATTTTGGTTCCAAGCACCAATTTTGGTCTAAATTAGGACCAAACTAGTGCCCCATACTTTGTGATGCCATGGTCGTAGATGCGACGCCTAGTTGCGCGCGTGACGGTGGCGAGCAGCGGCGCACCAGTGGCAAGTGGTGTGGAGCGTTAGCGAGTGGCGCACGAGGTGGGAGCGTGCAACGTCATGCAATAGGCCCCTGTCCTACTTTCCCATTCCCCCACTCCTTCAATCCCTTTCCCCCTGTCCTTCCCTCCTTTCCTCCATGTCCTTCCCACCCTTTCACGCTGTCATTCTCCCCCTTTCCCCTTAGTCCTTCCCTTCCATTCATCGTTTTCGTTATCCTAATGCTTAATTCTCCCCCCTGCCGTTTCTGCCCTGTCCCCCCATCTTTCCTTCCCTTTCTTCTCCCTCCCTCCTTTCCCCTCTCCCAACCCACTGCTTCACCCTGCTCTCATCCCTCCCCTTGCCCCCATTCGTCCATTTTCCCCCTCTACCGTCGCTGCTTTTCCTGCTCGTTTCCCTTTCCTGAACCCTTCCTTTCCCTCTCTCACATCCCTGCCCGTTCCCACTATCCCGTCCCACCATTCACCCTTCTCCTGTCCATCCCTTTCCCTCCTCTCCTGTCCCTCCCCTGTCCTATCCCATTCCCCCTGTCGCTTCAATCCTCCCTCCTGTCCTATCCCATTCCTGTCCTAGTAATGGTAGGGGGGGATTGCAGAGTTTGAGTAGTTCATCTTCTCTTGATGTTTAGCTCGAACATTTGCGCTTTTTCGTCCCCGATATGCCTCATAGCAGCAGCAAACAACACGGGCCGATGCGATGACGGTGGTGCGTGACGATAACGAGCAGCTGTGGCAAGCGGCGGACGGCATGCCAAAGCACCCCCCGCGGCGGCGGCGGCGGCGGTGGTGCGGTTGACGTGACGGCATGCCAAAGCACTATTCGCTATTCAGCACCCCCCGCTGCTCCCCCCTGCACCCATTCGTCCCCTTGCCCCCTCACCCAAGCCTCTATGTGAAGCACTCCCATCCGTCGCTGCACCCCTTGTTTGCTCCAGGGCATTCCCCCCTGGAGCCATCCCCCATGGCACATCTAAATATGCCACACTTTCAGTTTCACTCCTCTTCATTCCCGAACTCCCCTTGTCCGTCAATGCCTTGGCCCCTTGCCCTTCCCCGCAGGCAGCACAGGCGCGACGGTAGCAGACGGCTCGCTCTCACCGTCTCTCCACCACCAATCCTCCTCTCCCCTCTCCCGCCGTCCCACCTTTCCCCCGTTACCGTTCCTCCTCCCCGCCGTCCCCGTCCCTCCTTCCATCGGTGTCCGTCCCTCCTTCACCTCGTCCTTCCAGCTCCCTTCCCCTCTGTCCTTCTCCACCTTTCCCCCTGTCCTTCTCCCCCTTTCCACATGTCCTCCCCTCCCTTTCCTCCTATTCATCTCGGCTCCCTTCCCCCCTGTCCCTCTCCTCCTTTCCCCCTGTCCTTCTCCCCTTTCCCCCTGTCCTTATCCCCCTTTCCCCCTTTCCTTCTCTCCCTTCCCTCCCGTTCTTCTCAGCTCCCTTCCCCCCTGTCCGTCTTCTCCTTTGCCACTGTCCTACTCCTTCGGTCCCCCTGTCCTTCTCTCCCTTTCCTCCAGTTCTTCTCAGCTCCCTTTCCCCCTGTCCTTCCCACACTTTCCCCCATGTATTCCCCTCCATTTCCCCCCGTCCTTCACCCCATTCCCCCCTGTCATTCTCTCCCCTTTCCCCTGTGCTTCTCCCCCTTCCGTTCCCTTCCTCTCAGCTCCCTTCCCCCCTGTCGTTTTCCTCCTTTCCCCCTGTCCTACGCCCCCGTTCCCCTTGTCCTTCTCTCCCTTCCGGTCCCTTCTTCTCAACCCCCTTTCGCCCTGTCCTTCTCCCCTTTTTCCCTCTGTCCTACTCTCCCTTTCCCCATGCCCTTTTCCCCCTATCCCCCTGTCCTTCTCTCCCTTCCCCCTTGTCTTTCTCCCCTTTCCCCCCTGTCCTTCTCTCCTTTCCCCATGCCATTCACTCCCTTTCCCCGTGTCCTTCTCTTCCTTTCAGTTCCGTTCTTCTCAATGCCCTTTCCCCCTCACCCTAAACCCTTTTTTCCCCTGTCCCTCTCTCCGTTTCTCTGTGCCCTTCTACCGCTCTCCCCCCTCATTCTCTCCCTTTACTTGCCTTCTTTTCAGCTCCCTTTTGCCCTGTCCTTCTCCCCTTTTTCCCCCTGTCCTTCTCTCCCTTTCCCCATGCCGTTCTCCCCCTTTCCCCTTGCCCTTCTCTCCCTTCCGGTCCCTTCTTCTCAACCCCCTTTCGCCTTGTCCTTCTCCCCTTTTCCCCCCTGTCCTGCTCTCCCGTTCCCCATGCCCTTCTCCCCCTATCCCCCTGTCTTTCTCTCCCTTCTCTTGCCTTCTTCTCACCCCCCTTAGCCCCTGTCTTTCTCCACTTCGCCCCCCTGCTCTTCTTTCAATTTTGTATGCTTCGTCCCCATTCCTAGGGACGGATGGTGGTCGCAAAGCTTGACACGTTGGGTATGAAGGGATTCACCTGGCATGCGGCCTCTAAAATCTGTTTCCCTATGAATGTATAGATTTCAATCACAAGTACCTATTGGTAGATGAATTGTAATATGATTGCAATAATGCATGTTGTGGAAGATTAAAGACGCTTGATGTTGTAAATAAATGCACAGCAATGTCATGGTCACCCCTTGTGGGCATGTCAGTTTTGAATCATTACTGTAAGGCCTTAACAAAATAAAGAACATACTTGCATGAACCTTTCGTGCATAACATATCACTGTGGGTACAAAGAGGTCAAGACACGGTGAAATATGGTATAAAACAGGTGGTGCATTTGAATGTCTCATTCCAAGGCGGCCTTATGCACTAAAAAGGGAACGAAGGGTGATGACTGTGTCATGGCTGAAAGAACTACGCCAAGGCACAATGATCATCCTAGGTTCACGACTCAATTATACTCTCTCTATACTTCATCGCCCCACCCCTTTCTCTCATGTCATAAGCTTGTCTCCTTCCCCTTGTCAAAGCATAGATGTCCATCTAAATACGGTATTTCATGCCAAGGCATGAAGAGTTTAGCTAGGAAAAGAACCTAGGGTGATTATTGTGCCTTGGCTGAATGATCTAGGCCAAGGCACACTAATCACCCTAGATCCATGAAACAATACTCTTCCGTTGTTTGTCCGCGGCCTCCCGTTCTCTCCATGCCTTCCTGGGGGGTCTCCAATGTTCCCTTTCACCGCGCGCTGCTATGTTCTTCCATTTGCATAACAGGCTCCTCAGCTTCCTCGCCCTCCTGGTGACCAGAGCTAGTAAACACCATACCATGCCCATCCTTCAAACCTTCCCTGCACGAGGGTGTGTTGGAAGGGTATGTGGGAGGGAGTTGGGATGAAGAAGTCGAGTTTGCAAACACACACATACCTCTGCTCCCTTATAGAAAGATTTTGAGTCGGCGTTGAAGTGCCACTGAGCCGCTGAGTCCGCGAGGAGCTTGAGGAAGACGGGTACCTCCGCGCATGGGCAGCCGTATGTGTCTACCGCCAGGGGGAAAAAGCCAACCGTCTCCGGGCGGTTGGCATAGTGCTTAATCTTCTTGTCGGCCTGCTCACGCTGGGCCGCCCACCCCCTGCCTTTCTGAGCCTCTGGGTCCCTGGTGCTGATGGGATCGGTGACAGTGACGTCACATATGTAAACCGCTCCGCTGCTTCTGTCCGTCATTGTGAAGTCCGCCGTCTGTTCCTCGATGGGGCAGTAGGCGGTGGACTCCCGATGGACTATAAAGCCCGCATCTTGCGCCATGCTTACGCAAGCATCCCGCAGCTCGGTGTGAGTGTTTGTGCGGTGTTTGCCCGTGCCGCAGCGGAGCAGGTGGTTTGGGAGCCGGGGGTCAGTGATGGCCGTGTGCTCCGAGCAGTCGCAGTTCTTGGGAGTTGAGAACGGCAGGGCAAGGGGGAAGCGTACAGCATTGGCAAGGTGCACCGGCCCTATCCGCCTCGTGGGAGCTACTGGGACCGCCGTGATCC
This sequence comes from Closterium sp. Yama58-4, assembly GCA_947470075.1. Classification (NCBI taxonomy): domain Eukaryota; kingdom Viridiplantae; phylum Streptophyta; class Zygnematophyceae; order Desmidiales; family Closteriaceae; genus Closterium; species Closterium sp. Yama58-4. The sequence goes on along the minus strand of CANIUD010000063.1, from coordinate 22,988 downwards.
AATCGCCGGTGCCGTAGCCAGTCAGGGAATACATCCGCTGCGTGTGTCCGGCGAGCGGATTCAGCTTCATGCACCTTGTCGCTTGCACTTGCACGGCGTACCTACTCCCGTGCACCTTCAGTCCGAGCGCGTGCTGGAGCCGAATGTCAGTGCGTTCCAGCCGCTCCTTTTCTAATATCTCCCGTGCGTCTGTTGGAAGCGCCTCTTCACACTCCGTCAGCCAAGCGTGCAGTGACGTGCTGTTATCCCGCGGCAGAAGCATGTGAGTCCGCGCCAGTGTAAGCGCGTTCTCTTCTCCCAGCAAGAGGTTGTTGAGAAAGAGCGCCGCCTGGGTGAAGCTCGCGGCGAAGCCGTAAATCCCCTCGATGAGGGAATTCGTGATGCCCAGACCTCCCAACGACGGAGGTAACGACGCCTGCTCCCAGACCCGTGTTTGCTCAGCTCTTCAGGTCGGCATGCGGATGTCGCAGGAGGTAAGGAGCGTGGTGAGCAGGTCCATACCCCACTGGCTCTATTTGTCGTGGGGGAGGAGGTATAGGGGCGTCGTCCTTGTAAGGTACGCGACGCGCCTCGAAATGCAGCGCGTGATGAGCAGTGCCGCAACCTGGGGGTCTGCCCGTTCGATGAGTGTCAGCGGCTTTGCCATGTCGTCCAGCTGTCCTGCTAGAAAAGTCGTCGCACCGCTGTCAGGTCCCATGAAGCTGCCTAGTAGTTGCACGCCGTCCTTTGAGAACGGCACCCCTGGAGGTAGGTGGGCTGTTTGGACTGTGCTCGAGCTCCAGGCTGCACACTTCTGTGGGTTGTGCTCGAGCCCCAGTAGTGACAATTTGCTCGTGAAATGGGTAAATGCTGCTACAGTGTCTTCTGTTTCCCCGATGAATGTCACGTCGTCCGCATATGCCAAACAGAGCACACCGGCGTGAGCATCTGCAGTTTCGCGATGCGTGGCATGTATCCCCGCCGCAAAGAGTAGTGGGTCAAGTGGGTCCCCCTGACGGACACCGCGTTCGCTACACAGTGGTTCGGAGTTGAAGTTGACATCCAGGAGCAGCTGCGACGGGTTACCGTAGGTTAATTTGACGAGCGGCAGCAGTGGCGAGAGGGCGGGGGCTTGTAACGCAGTGGCGATGGCCTGTCGCGAAATACTGTTGAATGCGTTCTTGATGTCAGCTTGCAGAACTAGGCTGGTGGGGCGGGCATCCAAGAAGGATCTAGCCGCGTGGATTACAGTCTCGGCGCCACCTGGCACTGACACACCGGACTGTAGTGGGAGGAAGAGTTCGCGGGCAGCTTCACCCATTGCTGACAGGGCCGACTTGGCCGCCAGCCTCGTCAAGCACTCGCCGATCGCGATTGGCCGAGCACCACCCTCCGGCTTGGCCAAAGCAATGAGGCGTGAAGCGGTCAGGAGGTTTGCCACCGAGCCTGGCAAATTCCCACCCAGGATGGTGTTGACCAAGGCGTGCAGATGGGTGCTGACCAATGCATTTGTGATCGCCGCGTCGCGCAAATGTTCGAATGTCATCCCCGACGGCCCGGCTCCAACCCCATTTTCGCATCTGCCCAACATTTTGGCGAAACCCGCATGGGCGATTGAAAGTGTTGACCCACGCGGCGTCGGCCAGATCACCTCCTCCCGTGCAGCGGGTGGGTGCTTTTGACGCAGCTCCTCCAGGATTTCGGGGCTGGGACTGCAGACGGGAGTTGACTCCAGGGCGAGGACGGCTCGTCGTAGGCTGCCACGTTTCGCCAGACCCTCGGCTCGGCTGATCACTCCTGTCGCATCGGGCCTGTGTCGTGGCGGAGGTGGCATGTTGACTGCGTCTACCGTGTCCAGGTACAGTTGCTCCCATTCGCCACGCTGGAAGGCTCGGAGCCGGGCTTTGATTTTTGGCCAGTCCGGTCGTTGCGGCGAGGTTTGGCGAAGAGTTAGGAGCGGGAGAAATAACAGCAGGCGCCATCCTGTCTCTGACTCTGGGTTTCGTGAGAGGTGCAGTAACGGCGTCAGTAACGCCAGCGAGAACAGCTGACACAGTTTTGGCGGTAAGCGCCGCGACAGCGAAGGTTGACAACTGTCGCACAGAGCCGTGATGTCCCAATTTCCGATGGCTGCAAACAGGTCTGTTCGCTTCGCCAGTTCGTCGGGCGAAAAATAGCGGGGGATCGGAGCGGCTGGGCGTGTCGCAACACCCGCATTCGTGGTCCGATTTCGTCGAGCACGACCCAATCGCGCTGGGGAGGCAGAGGTGGGAAACTCCTCCGTCCGATCGGCATTGAGCGGTCTGCGTTGTTCCTGGGGCGTTTGCACGCGTGCGAGCTCCTCCACTGCTTCCCTTCTCCCGGAATTCTCCCTCGCCCCGCCTTCCTCGTCCTCTCCCTCTTTGATCTCGCTATCAGGTGTTGCTTCTTCCCTATAAGAGGGATCCCGCCGCTCGTCATCCTCATTTGCTGTTTCTAAGGTGGTTAAAGCTACCCTCGCTGCTGCCTGGTAACCATTCTCTGGACCCCCGCCGGCCCCGCTTGCTGTTAGCTGTTCCCTCCCGCGACGTCCCCGCGCTTGAGATGGTGATTGCTGGAGCGCCTGAGCCGTCGCCAGAGCGCGCTGCCGCCTGGTCGGCTGTCGTCGCCAAGCCTCAGTCCCTGCCCGAAAAGGGGACCACGGCGTCGAAGCCTCCTGTACCGCCGGCTCCGAAACCAGCGACAACAGACGCTGAAAAGACTCTTCCCCCCGTACCCGCGGCTCCCCTTGGTGTGGGCGAGGCTGGCCCATCTGCTCCTGTTGTTGCTCTGCCTGCCCCGCCAGAGGCTCTCGTCCCCCTTGCTCCCGTTGTTGCGCCGACGGTGTCTGCTCCTGCTGGGGGAGCTGCTGATCCCCCTGTTCCTGCCCCTGGCGCACTCGTTGCACCGGCCGCTTCTGTCCCCGACGTGCCTGCGCCGGCGTCTGCTTCTTCCCCGAAGGCGGCGTCCGCCACCACTGTCGGCCCGGCTCCGATGGTTGCGCCTCCGGGCACGGACCTGATGGCTCCCGCTCCGCTGCCGACGGTCCCTGTAGGGCAGCCATCTCGTCCCCCGTCGCCGGACCGCCATCTATCCCGGCCCCATTCTCCAGCGCCCCAGCAGGAGCGCGAGACGTCGCGGCGCCGGCGCAACTCTCCCCGGCGCTACCAGCAGCAGGCCCAGTGGCCTGCTCACCCCGGTGGCAATGGGGGCTGGAGGGGTCCCCACGAGCGTGGTGGTGGCGGGAGATACCGTCCGCATGTGACAATGGCGGATCTTTAGCGCGAGGTGTCGAGGGCCGTGCGCGAGGAGAGGGCGGCGCAGAGCCAGAGCAGTTCGATGCGGGCTGCACCAGCGCACGTGGTTCCTTGTCAGACTGTGCCTCCCGTGGACCCTCCGACAGCTGCTGCATTTCCTCCTCCTGACCTCGCCCCATCGGCTCCTTCTCCTTCCGCTTCGGGAGCAGACGTGAAATGCAGACGGGAGCCGCTACTGTTTCTGACGGAGGCGCTGCAGCCTCCGCAGACGCGTGTTCCAGAGGCGACACTTGGCCAGCTCCACCGCCTCGCAGAGAGTCTCCACGCGTTGCTGCTGATTCAAGTGCTCGCGCACTCGTCCCTCCCCGTGATTCCTCCTGAGACTTTTCGCGGCTGCCAGCGTGACACGTGCTTGGACGCGGCAGACCAGCTCGCAGCGTTGCTGGCGCCCGTGTTGGCTGCGCCCGCGGAGGGTGGCGCTGCTGCTGCGGGACAGCTGGACGAGGCTGTCCGGGGCCTGAAACGGCACTTGCGCGCAGGATCTGGAGCCGCGGCGATCGGCGCAAGCACGCTTGTGGTCCGGGAGCTGTGGCGCTCCTTGACCCAGGAGAGAGAGGCATTTAGCCCAGCGGGCCCTTTGTAGGGCCACCGACCAACGCTGCCTGAACTGGTGCAGGAACTTTGCAGCATAGAACGACTTGGAGTCGGCGTTGAAGTGGCGCCGAGCTGCAGTGTCCGCGAGCAGCTTTAGGAAGACCGGCACCTCGGCACAGGGGCAGCCATAGGTATCCACCGCCAGTGGGAAGAAATTCACCATCTCCGGCCGGGCGGCGTAATGTTGGATCTTCTTGTCAGCTTGCTCCCGGGCCGCCCAGCCCCTGCCCTTCTGTGCCTCAGGGTCTCTCGTACTAATGGGATCCGTAATGGTGACGTCGCACACGTAGATAGCACCGCTGCTTCGGTCTGTCATCGTAAAGTCTGCAGTCTGTTCCTCGATGGGGCAGTAAGCCGTGGTCTCACTATGGAAAATGAACCCTGCGTCCTGGGCCATGCTGATGCACGCGTCACGCAGCTCATTGTGGGTGTTGATACGGTGCTTGCCGGTGCCACAGCGGAGAAGGTGGTTAGGGAGGCGGGGGTCTGTTATGGCGGTGTGGTCTGAGTAGTCGCAGTTCTTGGGCGAAGAGAAGGGGATGGCCAGCCGGTAGCGCACGACATTAGAGAAGTGAATGGGCCCTATCCTCCGGTTCGCCGCAATGGGGATCGCCATCAACCAGTCCCCGGTCCCATATCCCGTCAGCGAAAACATCCGCTGCGTGTGTCCGCACAGGGGGTTCAGCGCCATCTGCCGAGTCTCCTGCACTTGCACAGCGTATCTGCTCCCATGCACCCTCAAAGCCAGTGCATGCTGTAGTCTCACATCCGACCGCTCCAGCCGCTCCTTTTCTAGGAGTTCCTGTGCATCCAGGGGCAATGCGGCTTCACACTCGGCGAGCCACGCGTGGAGGGGAGTGCTGACGTCGGCAGGCAGCAGCATGTGGTTTTTGGCCTGCAACAACGCGCCAGACGGCGCACACTCCATAGACCCCAGGAACAGGGCGGCCTGTGTGAAACTTGCCGCGAAGCCGTACACCCCTTCGATTAAGGGGTCCGTGATGCCGACCCCTCCCAGCGACGGCGGCAGTGAAGCTTGCGCCCAAATGCGGGCTTGCTCCACGCGGCAGGATGGTACCCGGATGTCGCAAGCAGTTAGCAATGTTGTGAGTAAATCCATCCCCCACTGGCTCCAGGCATCGCAGTTTAGCAGGCGGAGTGGCGTCGTCCTGGTGAGATACGCCACCCGCCTCGAGATACAGCGAGTGAGCAGCAGGGATGTAACCTGGGGATCAGCTTTCTCCAGGAGTGGGAGTGGTTTCGCCATCTCGTGCAACTGCCCCATCAGGAACTGCGCTGCCCCTCGATCGGGGCCTACGAAACTCCCCAGCAGCCGCACGCCGTCATTTGAAAAAGGGACCCCTTGCGGCAGTTGATCGGCTTCAGCCACCGCGCTGCTCCAGGCTGCACACTTACGCGGGTTGTGTGACAGCCCTAATTGTGTCAGGTTGGATGTGAAGAAGTTGAATGCAGCTACAGTGTCAGCCATGTTCCCAATGAACGTGACATCGTCTGCGTAGGCCAGACAAAGCACGTCCGGGTGCGTGGTGACAGTGTCGCATAGTGTGGCGTGCATCCCGGCTGCGAACAGTAATGGACCCAAGGGGTCCCCCTGACGGACACCGCGTTTGCTCCGCAGGGGTTCGGAGTTGAAATTAACATCCAGGAGCAGCTGCGACGGGTTACCGTAGGTGAGTTTCACAAATGGCAGTAGTGGCGAGAGGGCGGGGTGCTGTAACGCAGTGGCGATGGCGTGACGCGAAATGCTGTTGAACGCATTCGCAATGTCCGCTTGCAGAACGAGGCTGTTGGGGCGGGCGTCCAGGTAGGCTCTGGTCGCATGGATCACTGTTTCGGCTCCTCCTGGCACAGCCACGCCGTACTGTAGGGGCAGGAAGAAATCGCGAGCCGCTTCTCCCATTGCCGATAGGGCTGCCTTGGCAGCCAGCCTCGTCAGGCATTCGCCTATCGCGATAGGCCGAGCCCCTCCCCCTGGTTTGGCCAAGGCGATCAAACGTGATGCGGTGAGGAGGTTTGCCACCGAGGCTGGCAAATTTCCTCCCAGGATGGTGTTGACCAAGGCGTGCAGATGGGTGCTGACCAGCGCATTTGTGATTGCCGCGTCGCGTAGATGCTCAAATGTCATGCCCGACGGCCCGGCTCCAACTCCATTTTCACACCTGCCCAGCATTTTGGCGAAGTCTGCGTGTGGGATTGAAAGCGTTGACCCGTGTGGCGTGGGCCATGTAACCTCCTCCGGCTCAGCTGGCGGGTGCTTCAAGCGCAGCTCCTCCAAGATTTCGGGGGTCGGGGCACAGACGGGCGTTGACTCGAGTGCAAGTACAGCCCGTCGCAGGCTGCCACGTTTCGCCAAGCCCTCGGCTCGGCTGAGCACACCGGTCGCGTCTGGCTGGTGACGAGGTGGAGGGGGCGTGTTGACTGCGTCCACCGCATCATGATACAGCTGCTCCCATTCGCCACGCTGGAAGCCTCGGAGTCGAGCCTTGATTTTCGGCCAGTCTGGTCGTCGTGGCGAGCTCTGGCGAAGTGTCAGGCATGGCAGAAACAACAGAAGGCGCCCACCCCCCTCTGACTCGGGGTTTCGCGAGAGGTGCAACAACGGCATCAGTAATGCCAACGAGAACAGCTGACATAAATTCGGCGGAAGGCGCCGCGACAGCGAGGGCTGACGACTGTCGCATAGCACTGTGGTATCCCAATTCCCTACAGAAGCGAACAAGTCGGCTCGCTTCGCCAGCTCGTCAGGCGAAAAATAGCGGGGAGTCGAGGCGGCTGCGCGTGTCGCCTGGTCCGCATTCGCGGTCCGAATTCTCTGCCCGCAGCCCGTTCGCACATAGGATGCTGTGGTTGGTAGTACGCCTGTACGATCAGCATCCGACGATGTTTGTGTCGCCCGTGACCTTTGCACGCGTGTATGCTCCCCGGCTGCTTCCCTTCTCCTCGTTCTGTCTCCCGCTCTCGCCCCGCCTTCCTCCTCCTCGGCCTCATCAGTCTCACTCGAGGCTGCCGGTTCCTCCCTATAGGTGGCATCCCGAAGCTCGTCAGCGTCATTAGGTACTTCCAAGTTAATTAAAGCCTCCCGCGCCGCCGCTTGGTATCCGTTCTCTGGGCCACCACCCGCTCCGCTTTCCGTACGCCTTCCCGCCCCGCGACCTCTCTGCGCCTGCGATGGTGATTGCCGGAGCTCCTGAGCCGTCGCCAGAGCGCGTTGCCGCCTGGTCGGCTGTCGCCGCCAAACGCCCGTCGGTCCCCGGAACGGGGACCATGGCGACGAAGCCCCCCGTGCCACCGGCTCCGAGGCCCTCGACAACAGTCTCTGAAAAGCCTCCTCCCCCCGAACACGTGGATCCGTCTGCTGCTGCAGGGCACCATCCTGCAGCCCAGGGCCCTGCTCCGGCCGCCCCGCCCGCTGCTCCTGTTCCGGCGCCTCCCCCGGCTCGTCACGAGGATTCGCCGGTGTCTGGCCAAGGGGGAGTTGCTGTTGGCTCGTCCGTTCCTGCGCAGGGCTCTGTTGCTCCGCTTCCTGCCGCTCCCGCCGTGCCTGCTCTTGCCCCTGGCGAGGTCTTTGCACCATCTGCTGCTGGCCCCGGCGCGTCTGCTCCCGGCCCTGGCCTGACCGTTCCACCGTCTGCTGCTGTTCCTGACGCGCACGTTCCTGCCCAGGGCGCGCCCGTTGCGCCGATCGTAGCTGCCCCTGGCGCACTTGCTCCGGCCTCGGCCTCGTCACTGCAGGCGGCGTCCGCCACCACTGGCGGCCCGGCTCCGGTGCCGGCGCCTTCCGCAGTGGGTCACCCTGCTCCGGAGGCTCTTCTTGTTGCAACGACGGGCCAGCCAGCGCGCCAGTCCCGTCCCCACTCGCCGGCGCCCCACCACGAGCGCAAGTCGTCACGCCGCCGGCGCGATTCCCCCCGGCGGTACCAGCAGCAGGCTCAATGGCCTGCTCACCGCTGGGGCCAAGGCGACTGGAGGGGTTCCCGCGGGCGTGGAGGGGTGTATCGTCCGCCGGTGACGATGGCAGATCTCCAGCGGGAGGTGTCGAGGGCCGTGCGCGAGGAGAGGGCGGCGCAGAGTCAGAGTAGTTCGATGCGCGCCCCGCCTGCCCACGAGCCTCCTCACCAGCCCTCGCTCTCGATGAGCCTGCCGCCGCCGCTGCACCCCCTCCACAGGTTCACGCTCCAACGGCTCCTGCTCCCGCCGCCTCAGCTCCCCCCTCTGGATCCCGTCTGCATTTGCCACCAGTTCCACCTGTTGCTGTTGGTGTAAGGGCCTAATAAACTCAAGCTATTAGGACTTAATCAAACTTAAAACCTCTCCTCGGGGTCACCTCCAAGGGTCCCTGGGTGCCTGGCACAAGACCAGCCCCTATCCTCGGGTCCGAGTTTGTAGAGAGAGGGATCAAGAAGGACTTAGTCAAAACAGCAAGAGTACCTTGAACTGTTGGTGTAAGGGCCTAATAAACTCAAGCTATTAGGACTTAATCAAACTTAAAACCTCTCCTCGGGGTCACCTCCAAGGGTCCCTGGGTGCCTGGCACAAGACCAGCCCCTATCCTCGGGTCCGAGTTTGTAGAGAGAGGGATCAAGAAGGACTTAGTCAAAACAGCAAGAGTACCTTGAACGTCGCGCAGCGTGCCGTGCAGACCGTCGGTCGGATTAAGCTGAGAATTCGTTATATCGAAGCTCGCTCCAAGAGCTTTAAAATGAGCCAAGTTGCCTCGCGAAAAGTTCTGCCATTACTAAGTTATGGCTCGGACAGCGTTTGCCTAGCGTTGGAGTGCTAGCATACTAGCGTTGACTCTGGTAGCATTCCGCCGTCGAATAGCGCAGAAACGAAATTCCAGCGAGGAAGGAATTCGCTTGAATCAATTTGACTATATTCAGGTACAAACAAAGAAGGATTAAATAGTTCTAGCTAGCAAGGACCTTGGGAATCAACCTGGGAACAACCAGGGATGATGCCAAATAATTCCAAGCAACAGAACCAACCTGGCTGGAAAAAATAGCAGGTGGTAGGTTGGTAAACAACCTCTGGTTCTGTTTTTCCAACCTGGGAAAACAACAACCAGGTTCAGGTTCTAAAAACAGAACCTGTTTTGTCTTTGCCCAACCAGCCAAATGCTGGTTCCGCTGGTTTCCCCTGGCCTTGTAGCATGCAGATACAGACAAACAACATCCAACCTTCACCTAAATTGTACCCCTATAGTGCCTTCCCTGCTACACTATAGTTAACCAAACAAAACAGTACAATTTCGAGTTGGATAGAACTGAATCTGCGCAATCAACTCAACCGAACTGCAAAGCTTCCATCTTGGGTTCCTTTGCGAGCTCGTCCTTTCTGCTTGCATTGTTCATAGCGCGTACAATGTCGTGCCGAAGCGCACATTGCGCGAGTACCTGCAAATGCATCAAGCGAAAAAATGCGAAAGCAAACAAACACACGAACACACCATTCACACACAAATGCATTCGCACACGCATACTCGTACAAACAGACGGCAGGATGTCGTGCAATGTGCATTTGCACCCAACACACTCCCCCTCAGCCTGCCGGCTGCATCCCCGTCATTCCATGCTAGTTCATGCTCATTCCACTCATGCGCACACAATGCCAATGAGGCTCATCTGCAAGCCTCTTGGTGAGAAAGTCTGCTGGCTGCTGGTGAGTCTTGATGTAGATTGGATTCACCGTCCCCCTCTTCACCTCCTTACGCAGCCAGTGCCACTTGATACGCATGTGCTTGTTCAGGCCATGAAGCACAGCGTTCCTGGCCATCCCAAGAGCCCCCTTGCTATCACAAAACAGCGGCGTAGCAACTTTCTGCTCCTGGCCAATCTCCTCTAACAGCCTCCTCAGCCAAATCACCTCCTTCACCCCATGGAACATCGCCATGTACTCTGATTCTACGGAAGAGAGTGCCGTCTCCGTCTGCTTCTTGGACCTCCAACTAACAGGTCCTCCCCCAACTACGCAGATGTATCCTCCCACAGATGAGGAATCCTCCTTCTCAGAAGCCCATGTAGCATCGGTAAAGCAAGTGAGAAATAGCTTGCCTTCTCCAAGCCTCTCCCCCTTCTCTTTCAGCACCTCCACCCCTTTCTGCTTCACCTGTGCAGATGCGGAGTATTGAACTCCAATGCTTGGGTGAGAGTTCAGGTACTTCACCACACGCTCAGCTGCATCCACCTGCTCCTCTGATGGATTCTGCACCACCCTAGCCAGCTGCCCAACCGAGAAAGAGATGTCGGGCCTCGTGTGAACTGCTGCGTACAAGAGGCTGCCCACCAAGGACTGAAATTGCTGCTGCTCTTCAGCTTCAACCCCTTCATCCTCTGCAGCCTTCACAAGCTTGAATTCTGCTGGCAGGGGAGTTGCAACCTTGCGCTCATTCTCAATCCCATACTTCTCCCCCAGCTCCTTGATGAACTTCTCCTGGTGCAGCTTCAACCACCTGTGATCTGGATCCCTCTCCACGTGCATCCCGAGGTAGTACTTTACCTCCCCAAGGTTCTTGCACTTGAAGTTTTCCATCAGTTGCTGCTGCACTTTCTGGATCTCCTTCATGCTGCTGCTGAAGAGAAGAATGTCGTCCACATAGACCAGAAACAGCACCAGCTTCTCCCCCTCGCCCTTGAGAAAGAGGCTCTCATCACAGCTGCTGGTCCTGAATCCCATCTCCTCTAAAACAGCTGCCAACTTCTGGTACCAGCAGCGTGGCGCCTGCTTCAAGCCGTAGATGGACTTGTTGAGCTTGCACACCCTGCCCGTACCATCCTCATACCCAGGCGGCTGCGTCATGTACACATCCTCCTCTAAAATCCCATTCAGGAATGCCGTTGAAATATCCATCTGAATGATGAATTTCCCACTAACAGCTGCATCTGCCAACAAGATACGGAGGGTAGGGGGTTTGGCAGTGGGAGCAAAGATCTCGTTGAAGTCCTGCTTCTCCTTCTGCATAAACCCCTTCGCCACCAGCCTACTCTTGTAGATGGTGACCTGCCCCTTGTCATCGGTCTTGATCCTCAGCACCCACTTGCATTGTATCGCTTTCTTCCCATCAGGCAGCACCACCAGATCCCATGTCCTATTCTCCAGCAGACTCTGGTACTCAGCATCCCTAGAAGCCAGCCACTTGTCCCTATCTGGTCCAGCTAATGCCTCCTCCATGCTAGCTGGTTCCTCTGGTGCAGGGGCAAGAAAACAGTACGCAGGCTCATCCTCCTCATCCGGGTCATAGCCATGAGGTAGAATCAGCAATGCCTCTTCGGTCCCTAGCTGCTGCTCTGCTGCATCAGTTCCTGCAGTCAGCTTCTTAGTAGCCATACGGGTACGTCCTGGCCTGGAGACGGGTGTCTCCCATCCCTTCATAACGACACCCTTCGGCTTCTTAGTTTTTCCCTGCTGCTTCTCTCCTCCCTCGGGTCCAGCAGCTCCACTAGTGCTGCCGCCAGTTTCCACACCATTTTCTCCACCAGCAGATGCCTCCTGTATCTTCTCTCCATCACCATTTCCAGCAGCTGCCTCCTCTCCCTCCTCCCACACACTAGGAGTCAGGTCCAGCTGCATGGTGATCTGCTCCATCTGCTGGGACACCCTTGCCTCCGGCTGTTTCTCCCAGCTCCCATACATCATGCCCTCAATGAATTTCACATCCCTGCTGTCAAACAACACACCCTTGGATGGTTCCCACAGCAGCCATCCCTTGCTCTCAGCAGCCAGCCCCAAATGCACACACCAGATTGCACTCGCCCCCAACTTACTGCGGTAGGTCTTGGGGACGTGGGCGACTGCCATGCAACCGAACACCCTCAGCATGTCCACCGGCGGCTTCCTCCCAAGCCACCTCTCCAACGGCACCCACGAGTCATCCCCAACCTTGGTGAGCACCCTGTTCCTAGCGACAGTGGCGTGCCGGACAGCATGAGGCCACATAGAATTGCTCAGCCCAGATTCTATGAGCAGCGCCCTAGCTGTCTCCAGAATGGTCCGGTTTGCCCGTTCTGCTACACCATTGGACTGTGGGGTATAAGCCGTGGTCAGCTCTCTCTGGATGCCCTGCTTCTTGAGCCAGGCCGTCATTTCAGCTCCAAGGAACTCACCACCCCGGTCTGTCCTAATCCGCTTCACTACACACTCCGCCTGCTTCTCCACGAATGGCAGCCAATCGTCCCGTATCGTGGAGGCGGCGTGGTCCTTCTGCTTCAGCGGATACGCCCACATCAGCCTGCTCCAGTCATCCACAATTGTAAGAAAATACCGCTCCCCCTTGTGCCCTTGCACCGGCAGCGGCCCCACCAAGTCCATGTGGACCAGCTCCAAAGGCTTCTTGCTCCTGCCAGCCACACTATGGAAAGGGAAACGGGTGAACTTTGAAAGCAAACAGATTTCACAGTTGTCATCGGGTGGCTGTCCGTTCAGCTTCAGACCCTTAACGGCTCCATCCTTCTCCAGCTGCTTCAGCAAAGGCATTGCCACATGCCCTAAGCGCCGGTGTGCCGTTGCCCAATCTGTCTCCCCAGATCTGGCCGACACTTTCACACCAACCCCTCCAACGGCATTGCACTCCCCCTGGGATGCAGACCCCTCTCCAGCCTGCCCCCCACCATGCCACGCCAGGGCCGGCAGCTGCCACATAGATCTGTACACGTCCTTGCTCTCGTGCAGATCCCAAAGCACCCGATTGCCCAGCTTCCCCTTATAAGTGCGTGCCCCATCCGTGTTGGTGTTCACCCCAGCCTTGCCAAGCTTACGGAGGGAGATAAGGTTGGCCTTCAGGTCGGGGACGAAGAGAACGTCGTGCAGCACCACCGGCTTGCCATCCGCTCCCTTAAACGCAGCTCGTCCCGCACCAGCCACCTTCAACATGTGTCCAGAGGCGGAGCACACTTCATTGATCGGTGCAGCTCGTACTTCGTCCAGCAGGTCCTTGCGCGGCGTCATCGTCCAAGCAGCGCCTGTGTCCAACACCCAATAGTCTAGGGGGTGCAGCTCTGCTCCAACTTTGGCAGAGGCGTCTCCTTGCTCCCCCTTGTCTCCCACATGGAAGAATTGGCCCGCGGTGCGCTCCTTCTTCTTCTCCGCACCGCCGTTGCCCTTCGGGTTGTTGTCGGACGAATCAGCGACCATGTTGGCGCCGTTTTTCTGGTTCGTCCGCGCGCCGCCATCCTGGTGACGATTCTGGGGGGTCCATCCATCGGGTTTCTTATAGCACAAAAACCAGGGGTGCCCTTCCTTCTCACAATACCAGCAACTCCCTTTCATTTTGCCACCAGCACCCGACTTGCCCCCACGTCCAGATTTCGCACCGCGACCCCAACCGGTACCTCCTTGTTGGTCGTTGGAGTCGTCGTCTTTCTTTGCACCGCGTCCAGCACCACCAAAGCCACGTCCTCTGCCACGTCGGCTCCCTTGCATCCCGTAGCCGCTGCTGCCGTCGTCTCCACCCCTCAGTTGGCGGCGACGGAAGTCCTCCTCCAGAATCTTCGTCCGCACCCACTCGAGCGTCCACAAGCTCTGGTTCTGCGGCAGGCTCAATCCGCTCGTAAATTGAAGCCACGATTCTGGCAGCAGCGAGAGCATCTTCAAGCACTTGGTCTGCTCCGGGTAGGTGATTCCCGCGGTCGCCAACTTCGCATAGAGGTCGCGCATCTTGTCCAGGACTGGTTGCACCGGCTCTCCCTCGCTCAGGCGCAACGCGGACAGCTCCCTCTCCAGCATCAACGTTGCGACAACGGAGGTCGGGGCGTGCAGCTCCTTCAACACGGTCCACGCCTTCGGACCGCATTCAACCTCCGGCAGCAGGTGCATGACGTGGTGACGCTGGTTCAGCTCCAAACTCTGCGACATCAAATAGTAGCCAGCCGAGGAGCGCTCGTCCCAATCTTCCTGCAGCGTGGGGTCACTCGGTCTAGGCTCCTCCCCAATCATTAGTTTCAGCAAACCGATCTGACGGAAATATAATTGCATTTTCCAGGCCCAATCATCATAGCCCTCACCATTGAACTTCTCGACGGTGAAATTCTTCAGCACCTCCTTGACAAGCGAGCCCTGGTTTGTTCGCGCTCCCCTTGGCGCTGAAAGACCAGAATCTTGGCTGCCGCTACGATCTTGGGCTGAAGATTCACCAGCTCCCGCCGAGGTGTTGCCCGCCATAGCTACCTATAACGAGGATCACTATAACGCAGCTCTGATACCAGCTTGTTGGTGTAAGGGCCTAATAAACTCAAGCTATTAGGACTTAATCAAACTTAAAACCTCTCCTCGGGGTCACCTCCAAGGGTCCCTGGGTGCCTGGCACAAGACCAGCCCCTATCCTCGGGTCCGAGTTTGTAGAGAGAGGGATCAAGAAGGACTTAGTCAAAACAGCAAGAGTACCTTGAACTGTTGGTGTAAGGGCCTAATAAACTCAAGCTATTAGGACTTAATCAAACTTAAAACCTCTCCTCGGGGTCACCTCCAAGGGTCCCTGGGTGCCTGGTACAAGACCAGCCCCTATCCTCGGGTCCGAGTTTGTAGAGAGAGGGATCAAGAAGGACTTAGTCAAAACAGCAAGAGTACCTTGAACGTCGCGCAGCGTGCCGTGCAGACCGTCGGTCGGATTAAGCTGAGAATTCGCTATATCGAAGCTCGCTCCAAGAGCTTTAAAATGAGCCAAGTTGCCTCGCGAAAAGTTCTGCCATTACTAAGTTATGGCTCGGACAGCGTTTGCCTAGCGTTGGAGTGCTAGCATACTAGCGTTGACTCTGGTAGCATTCCGCCGTCGAATAGCGCAGAAACGAAATTCCAGCGAGGAAGGAATTCGCTTGAATCAATTTGACTATATTCAGGTACAAACAGAGAAGGATTAAATAGTTCTAGCTAGCAAGGACCTTGGGAATCAACCTGGGAACAACCAGGGATGATGCCAAATAATTCCAAGCAACAGAACCAACCTGGCTGGACAAAATAGCAGGTGGTAGGTTGGTAAACAACCTCTGGTTCTGTTTTTCCAACCTGGGAAAACAACAACCAGGTTCAGGTTCTAAAAACAGAACCTGTTTTGTCTTTGCCCAACCAGCCAAATGCTGGTTCCGCTGGTTTCCCCTGGCCTTGTAGCATGCAGATACAGACAAACAACATCCAACCTTCACCTAAATTGTACCCCTATAGTGCCTTCCCTGCTACACTATAGTTAACCAAACAAAACAGTACAATTCCGAGTTGGATAGAACTGAATCTGCGCAATCAACTCAACCGAACTGCAAAGCTTCCATCTTGGGTTCCTTTGCGAGCTCGTCCTTTCTGCTTGCACTGTTCATAGCGCATACAATGTTGTGCCGAAGCGCACATTGCGCGAGTACCTGCAAATGCATCAAGCGAAAAATGCGAAAGCAAACAAACACACGAACACACCATTTACACACAAATGCATTCGCACACGCATACTCGTACAAACAGACGGCAGGATGTCGTGCAATGTGCATTTGCACCCAACAGTTGCGGGGGTGGAGTTTGTGGCCGCGGGTGGTGGCGCGGCGGCGGCGCAGTATGCAGATCGTGCCGCTGTTGACGGGCCGCTCCAGTTCCTGGCGCAGGCGCTTCAGCCTCCGCAGACGCGTGTTCCTCAGGCGACGCTCGGTCAGCTCCACCGTCTCGCGGAGAGCCTCCACGCGTTGCTGCTGATACAGGTTCTCACTCACTCGACCCTCCCTGTAATCCCCCCTGAGACGTTCCGCGACCGTCCGCGCGAGACCTGCTTGGATGCGGCTGACCAGCTCGCGGTGCTGCTGGCGCCCGTGTTGGCTGCGCCCGCGGAGGGTGGCGCTGCTGCTGCGGGACAGCTGGACGAGGCTGTCCGGAGCTTGAAGCGGCATTTGCGCGCAGGATCTGGAGCCGCGGCGATCGGCGCAAGCACGCTTGTGGTCCGGGAGCTGTGGCGCTCCCTGACGGGCATTCTTCATGCCCTTGGAGCTCACCGCATGTAGGCGCGGGCTCCGGTTGCTCCATAGGTGAATCACGTGGCTAGGCCGCGGTAGGTGCTGCCATGTGTCTAACGGTTGTTGCTCTAAACTGCCTTGTTGTGATTACTTGCCGTCCCCTCACGCGCGGCCGAAGGCCGCGCCGTCGAGCGTCGGCCGCCGAAGGCGGCCGGCGCGAGCGAAATTTTTCGGCCGCCAAGTGAAGAATGGGTAAAGGAAGCTAGAACAGCCCCTTAAGTAGCTAGGAAACGGAGGGCAGAGGCTAAGGGCGGAGGGCAGAGGCTATTCCTCTCTCTCTCTCTCTCTCTCTCTCCTCTCTCTCTCTCTCTCTCCTCTCTCTCTCTCTCTCTCTCTCTCTCTCTCTTGTTGGTGTAAGGGCCTAATAAACTCAAGCTATTAGGACTTAATCAAACTTAAAACCTCTCCTCGGGGTCACCTCCAAGGGTCCCTGGGTGCCTGGTACAAGACCAGCCCCTATCCTCTGGTCCGAGTTTGTAGAGAGAGGGATCAAGAAGGACTTAGTCAAAACAGCAAGAGTACCTTGAACGTCGCGCAGCGTGCCGTGCAGACCGTCGATCGGATTAAGCTGAGAATTCGCTATATCGAAGCTCGCTCCAAGAGCTTTTAAATGAGCCAAGTTGCCTCGCGAAAAGTTCTGCCATTACTAAGTTATGGCTCGGACAGCGTTTGCCTAGCGTTGGAGTGCTAGCATACTAGCGTTGACTCGGGTAGCATTCCGCCGTCGAATAGCGCAGAAACGAAATTCCAGCGAGGAAGGAATTCGCTTGAATCAATTTGACTATATTCAGGTACAAACAGAGAAGGATTAAATAGTTCTAGCTAGCAAGGACCTTGGGAATCAACCTGGGAACAACCAGGGATGATCCCAAATAATTCCAAGCAACAGAACCAACCTGGCTGGACAAAATAGCAGGTGGTAGGTTGGTAAACAACCTCTGGTTCTGTTTTTCCAACCTGGGAAAACAACAACCAGGTTCAGGTTCTAAAAACAGAACCTGTTTTGTCTTTGCCCAACCAGCCAAATGCTGGTTCCGCTGGTTTCCCCTGGCCTTGTAGCATGCAGATACAGACAAACAACATCCAACCTTCACCTAAATTGTACCCCTATAGTGCCTTCCCTGCTACACTATAGTTAACCAAACAAAACAGTACAATTTCGAGTTGGATAGAACTGAATCTGCGCAATCAACTCAACCGAACTGCAAAGCTTCCATCTTGGGTTCCTTTGCGAGCTCGTCCTTTCTGCTTGCACTGTTCATAGCGCGTACAATGTTGTGCCGAAGCGCACATTGCGCGAGTACCTGCAAATGCATCAAGCGAAAAATGTGAAAGCAAACAAACACACGAACACACCATTCACACGCAAATGCATTCGCACACGCATACTCGTACAAACAGACGGCAGGATGTCGTGCAATGTGCATTTGCACCCAACACACTCCCCCTCAGCCTGCCGGCTGCTTCCCCATCATTCCATGCTAGTTCATGCTCATTCCACTCATGCGCACACAACGCCAATGAGGCTCATCCGCAAGCCTCTTGGTGAGAAAGTCTGCTGGCTGCTGGTGAGTCTTGATGTAGATTGGATTCACCGTCCCCCTCTTCACCTCCTTACGCAGCCAGTGCCACTTGATACGCATGTGCTTGTTCAGCCCATGAAGCACAGCGTTTCTGGCCATCCCAAGAGCCCCCTTGCTATCACAAAACAGCGGCGTAGCAACTTTCTGCTCCTGGCCAATCTCCTCTAACAGCCTCCTCAGCCAAATCACCTCCTTCACCCCATGGAACATCGCCATGTACTCTGATTCTACGGAAGAGAGTGCCGTCTCCGTCTGCTTCTTGGACCTCCAACTAACAGGTCCTCCCCCAACTACGCAGATGTATCCTCCCACAGATGAGGAATCCTCCTTCTCAGAAGCCCACGTAGCATCGGTAAAGCAAGTGAGAAATAGCTTGCCTTCTCCAAGCCTCTCCCCCTTCTCTTTCAGCACCTCCACCCCTTTCTGCTTCACCTGTGCAGATGCGGAGTATTGAACTCCAATGCTTGGGTGAGAGTTCAGGTACTTCACCACACGCTCAGCTGCATCCACCTGCTCCTCTGATGGATTCTGCACCACCCTAGCCAGCTGCCCAACCGAGAAAGAGATGTCGGGCCTCGTGTGAACTGCTGCGTACAAGAGGCTGCCCACCAAGGACTGAAATTGCTGCTGCTCTTCAGCTTCAACCCCTTCATCCTCTGCAGCCTTCACAAGCTTGAATTCTGCTGGCAGGGGAGTTGCAACCTTGCGCTCATTCTCAATCCCATACTTCTCCCCCAGCTCCTTGATGAACTTCTCCTGGTGCAGCTTCAACCACCTGTGATCTGGATCCCTCTCCACATGCATCCCGAGGTAGTACTTTACCTCCCCAAGGTTCTTGCACTTGAAGTTTTCCATCAGTTGCTGCTGCACTTTCTGGATCTCCTTCATGCTGCTGCTGAAGAGAAGAATGTCGTCCACATAGACCAGAAACAGCACCAGCTTCTCCCCCTCGCCCTTGAGAAAGAGGCTCTCATCACAGCTGCTGGTCCTGAATCCCATCTCCTCTAAAACAGCTGCCAACTTCTGGTACCAGCAGCGTGGCGCCTGCTTCAAGCCGTAGATGGACTTGTTGAGCTTGCACACCCTGCCCGTACCATCCTCATACCCAGGCGGCTGCGTCATGTACACATCCTCCTCTAAAATCCCATTCAGGAATGCCGTTGAAATATCCATCTGAATGATGAATTTCCCACTAACAGCTGCATCTGCCAACAAGATACGGAGGGTAGGGGGTTTGGCAGTGGGAGCAAAGATCTCGTTGAAGTCCTGCTTCTCCTTCTGCATAAACCCCTTCGCCACCAGCCTACTCTTGTAGATGGTGACCTGCCCCTTGTCATCGGTCTTGATCCTCAGCACCCACTTGCATTGTATCGCTTTCTTCCCATCAGGCAGCACCACCAGATCCCATGTCCTATTCTCCAGCAGACTCTGGTACTCAGCATCCCTAGAAGCCAGCCACTTGTCCCTATCTGGTCCAGCTAATGCCTCCTCCATGCTAGCTGGTTCCTCTGGTGCAGGGGCAAGAAAACAGTACGCAGGCTCATCCTCCTCATCCGGGTCATAGCCATGAGGTAGAATCAGCAATGCCTCTTCGGTCCCTAGCTGCTGCTCTGCTGCATCAGTTCCTGCAGTCAGCTTCTTAGTAGCCATACGGGTACGTCCTGGCCTGGAGACGGGTGTCTCCCATCCCTTCATAACGACACCCTTCGGCTTCTTAGTTTTTCCCTGCTGCTTCTCTCCTCCCTCGGGTCCAGCAGCTCCACTAGTGCTGCCGCCAGTTTCCACACCATTTTCTCCACCAGCAGATGCCTCCTGTACCTTCTCTCCATCACCATTTCCAGCAGCTGCCTCCTCTCCCTCCTCCCACACACTAGGAGTCAGGTCCAGCTGCATGGTGATCTGCTCCATCTGCTGGGACACCCTTGCCTCCGGCTGTTTCTCCCAGCTCCCATACATCATGCCCTCAATGAATTTCACATCCCTGCTGTCAAACAACACACCCTTGGATGGTTCCCACAGCAGCCATCCCTTGCTCTCAGCAGCCAGGCCCAAATGCACACACCAGATTGCACTCGCCCCCAACTTACTGCGGTAGGTCTTGGGGACGTGGGCGACTGCCATGCAACCGAACACCCTCAGCATGTCCACCGGCGGCTTCCTCCCAAGCCACCTCTCCAACGGCACCCACGAGTCATCCCCAACCTTGGTGAGCACCCTGTTCCTAGCGACAGTGGCGTGCCGGACAGCATGAGGCCACATAGAATTGCTCAGCCCAGATTCTATGAGCAGCGCCCTAGCTGTCTCCAGAATGGTCCGGTTTGCCCGTTCTGCTACACCATTGGACTGTGGGGTATAAGCCGTGGTCAGCTCTCTCTGGATGCCCTGCTTCTTGAGCCAGGCCGTCATTTCAGCTCCAAGGAACTCACCACCCCGGTCTGTCCTAATCCGCTTCACTACACACTCCGCCTGCTTCTCCACGAATGGCAGCCAATCGTCCCGTATCGTGGAGGCGGCGTGGTCCTTCTGCTTCAGCGGATACGCCCACATCAGCCTGCTCCAGTCATCCACAATTGTAAGAAATACCGCTCCCCCTTGTGCCCTTGCACCGGCAGCGGCCCCACCAAGTCCATGTGGACCAGCTCCAAAGGCTTCTTGCTCCTGCCAGCCACACTATGGAAAGGGAAACGGGTGAACTTTGAAAGCAAACAGATTTCACAGTTGTCATCGGGTGGCTGTCCGTTCAGCTTCAGACCCTTAACGGCTCCATCCTTCTCCAGCTGCTTCAGCAAAGGCATTGCCACATGCCCTAAGCGCCGGTGTGCCGTTGCCCAATCTGTCTCCCCAGATCTGGCCGACACTTTCACACCAACCCCTCCAACGGCATTGCACTCCCCCTGGGATGCAGACCCCTCTCCAGCCTGCCCCCCACCATGCCACGCCAGGGCCGGCAGCTGCCACATAGATCTGTACACGTCCTTGCTCTCGTGCAGATCCCAAAGCACCCGATTGCCCAGCTTCCCCTTATAAGTGCGTGCCCCATCCGTGTTGGTGTTCACCCCAGCCTTGCCAAGCTTACGGAGGGAGATAAGGTTGGCCTTCAGGTCGGGGACGAAGAGAACGTCGTGCAGCACCACCGGCTTGCCATCCGCTCCCTTAAACGCAGCTCGTCCCGCACCAGCCACCTTCAACATGTGTCCAGAGGCGGAGCACACTTCATTGATCGGTGCAGCTCGTACTTCGTCCAGCAGGTCCTTGCGCGGCGTCATCGTCCAAGCAGCGCCTGTGTCCAACACCCAATAGTCTAGGGGGTGCAGCTCTGCTCCAACTTTGGCAGAGGCGTCTCCTTGCTCCCCTTGTCTCCCACATGGAAGAATTGGCCCGCGGTGCGCTCCTTCTTCTTCTCCGCACCGCCGTTGCCCTTCGGGTTGTTGTCGGACGAATCAGCGACCATGTTGGCGCCGTTTTTCTGGTTCCTCCGCGCGCCGCCATCCTGGTGACGATTCTGGGGGTCCATCCATCGGGTTTCTTATAGCACAAAAACCAGGGGTGCCCCTCCTTCTCACAATACCAGCAACTCCCTTTCATTTTGCCACCAGCACCCGACTTGCCCCCACGTCCAGATTTCGCACCGCGACCCCAACCGGTACCTCCTTGTTGGTCGTTGGAGTCGTCGTCTTTCTTTGCACCGCGTCCAGCACCACCGAAGCCACGTTCTCTGCCACGTCGGCTCCCTTGCATCCCGTAGCCGCTGCTGCCGTCGTCTCCACCCCTCAGTTGGCGGCGACGGAAGTCCTCCTCCAGAATCTTCGTCTGCACCCACTCGAGCGTCCACAAGCTCTGGTTCTGCGGCAGGCTCAATCCGCTCGTAAATTGAAGCCACGATTCTGGCAGCAGCGAGAGCATCTTCAAGCACTTGGTCTGCTCCGGGTAGGTGATTCCCGCGGTCGCCAACTTCGCGTAGAGGTCGCGCATCTTGTCCAGGACTGGTTGCACCGGCTCTCCCTCGCTCAGGCGCAACGCGGACAGCTCCCTCTCCAGCATCAACGTTGCGACAACGGAGGTCGGGGCGTGCAGCTCCTTCAACACGGTCCACGCCTTCGGACCGCATTCAACCTCCGGCAGCAGGTGCATGACGTGGTGACGCTGGTTCAGCTCCAAACTCTGCGACATCAAATAGTAGCCAGCCGAGGAGCGCTCGTCCCAATCTTCCTGCAGCGTGGGGTCACTCGGTCTAGGCTCCTCCCGAATCATTAGTTTCAGCAAACCGATCTGACGGAAATATAATTGCATTTTCCAGGCCCAATCATCATAGCCCTCACCATTGAACTTCTCGACGGTGAAATTCTTCAGCACCTCCTTGACAAGCGAGCCCTGGTTTGTTCGCGCTCCCCTTGGCGCTGAAAGACCAGAATCCTTGGCTGCCGCTACGATCTTGGGCTGAAGATTCACCAGCTCCCGCCGAGGTGTTGCCCGCCATAGCTACCTATAACGAGGATCACTATAACGCAGCTCTGATACCAGCTTGTTGGTGTAAGGGCCTAATAAAAACTCAAGCTATTAGGACTTAATCAAACTTAAAACCTCTCCTCGGGGTCACCTCTAAGGGGTCCCTGGGTGCCTGGTACAAGACCAGCCCCTATCCTCGGGTCCGAGTTTGTAGAGAGAGGGATCAAGAAGGACTTAATCAAAACAGCAAGAGTACCTTGAACGTCGCGCAGCGTGCCGTGCAGACCGTCGATCGGATTAAGCTGAGAATTCGCTATATCGAAGCTCGCTCCAAGAGCTTTAAAATGAGCCAAGTTGCCTCGCGAAAAATTCTGCCATTACTAAGTTATGGCTCGGACAGCGTTTGCCTAGCGTTGGAGTGCTAGCATACTAGCGTTGACCTCGGGTAGCATTCCCGCCGATCGAATAGCGCAGTAAACGAATTCCAGCGAGGAAGGAATTCGCTTGAATCAATTTGACTATATTCAGGTACAAACAGAAAAGGATTAAATAGTTCTAGCTAGCAAGGACCTTGGGAATCAACCTGGGAACAACCAGGGATGATCCCAAATAATTCCAAGCAACAGAACCAACCTGGCTGGACAAAATAAGCAGGTGGTAGGTTGGTAAACAACCTCTGGTTCTGTTTTTCCAACCTGGGAAAACAACAACCAGGTTCAGGTTCTAAAACAGAACCTGTTTTGTCTTTGCCCAACCAGCCAAATGCTGGTTCCGCTGGTTTCCCCTGGCCTTGTAGCATGCAGATACAGACAAACAACATCCAACCTTCACCTAAATTGTACCCCATAGTGCCTGTCCTTCCCTGCTACACTATAGTTAACCAAACAAAACAGTACAATTTCGAGTTGGATAGAACTGAATCTGCGCAATCAACTCAACCGAACTGCAAAGCTTCCATCTTGGGTTCCTTTGCGAGCTCGTCATTTCTGCTTGCACTGTTCATAGCGCGTACAATGTTGTGCCGAAGCGCACATTGCGCGAGTACCTGCAAATGC
>CANIUD010000062.1:0-104400 GCA_947470075.1 Closterium sp. Yama58-4 | reverse complement strand
GCAGAAGTTTGGGTACAAATATCAAACCCTAGTTGGGGTTGTACCCCATATTGGCTACCCCACTATAGCCTACAAGCATAATACAGTTTAACACACAGATGCTTCAAAACAAGACTAACCTGTAAGACAAGACGACCATTACTCGCCTAATGGGATGTGAGTCGGCCTCGTGTTTCTGTAAGTGAACGTACTAGTGCATTTTAAGGTTAAATAGTGGACACCCTTGTAAAGACACTATCGCATTTTAGGTTCGTTAAAATGTTTCTGTTTTCCGTATTCAGGATGAGTCATGTGGACACTCTCGTAATAACAATAAAGGAAGAGAAATTAGCGTCATTTGTAGCAGAAATCAAGGATCATTTGCACAGCTCTTGCATGAGTGTGCAGAGATAGTTCGGGGATTCGATCTGTCCACTGCCTATTTTTAGATCATGTATCACGCTGAAGTACTTGGCGCGGAGCATAGATCATCGCCGATCACCAAAATCGATAACACCACCGTCACACTTGTCGTACACGAGAGTGGTCAGTATGGTATGATATGATTTCAGATATATTTTTTGAACGTTTTTTCTTGGCAGTGAACTTTTATTTTGATGTCCTTTTTGTGTGTTCAGCGTCATACAAGGCCCAAGCACATGGCTCGGTGATTCAACCGAGCATCATGACCAAAGTAATTCCGCATCTTCAAATGTCCATTTTCTCTCCTTGCCCTCGGAGGAGCGTCAACACATGTTGGACGCTCTTCGAGGTCGCGCTGGCTCGTGAAGGTATGTGTCGCTAACTCAAGATTGTTTTGATGATTCTATTGATGTATTGTAATTCATGTTGATTCTCATTCCAGCTTCATATTTCTTCATTTATTCTTTCCCTATTCCCTCTTTCCGTTCTTTCCTCCTTCCCTCCTTTCGTTCCCTCCATCCCTCATTTTTCCCATCCCTACTTCCCTCTTTATCCAATTCTCTTTTTATATTCTTAACATATTTTTTCTTCCCATCTCTCTCTCTCTCTTTTTTTTTACAAATTCACTTTGGTCTTGAGGGAGATTGCATCATCAAGACCATTCTTGATGTGATGGACGCCATGTAGTCAAGTCCCACTTCTGTCAACTTCGTATACCTTTTAGTCATATGTTTTGACGATTACCATTTTATGTTTGAACCTTCAATTCTCTGCAGCATCTGTGAAGCCCAAGACCGGTGAAGCTTGTCTGTAATCAAGAGCAATATTTTCTTGTTCCATGAGAAATATGTCAAGACAATATGGGCCAGAGATAGATTAGACAATTACCTTATGCTTTTGATTTGGTTCTTGTATTTTTTTTCCTTCGACTGCACATTCTTTCAAGATTAATTACCGTGTTGGTATTGTGGTTTTGCTTACGTGTTTATGCATGCATATACATTGCATTAACAATGCACATATGTGAAATTAAAAAAAAAAAAAAAAAAAGGTCCCCAAATCTACCATTTCATTAGAAGGTTCATAGGCGCGCCTGTCAAGAGCCTAATCGAACTAGATTTGATAGAGTTGATACATTTTTGGGTTGCGAAGCAACCTATTACAATCGATCTGGCCAGTTTATTTTTTTCATCATTTATATATTTTTAATAGGAATATAAATAATCTGGCCAGAAACATGACTTCTACTGCTTTTATTATGTAATGTAAATAAACTTTCAACATACAATTTTTCATGGTTTGAATTTTGTAATGCTTGCTGTCATGGTGGATGAGTGATATGCATATGCATGAGTAAATATGAATAATGGTTTGCACGGAGTAATTATAGAATGTTATATGAATATAATGCAATATAGGATGCATAACCATATGGTAATGATGATGTGTGATAATGAATGACCCAAAAACTATGCTATCGCAACCCCTACCTAGTATGGGGGGGGGTAGCCAGTAGCATAAATTTTGAATCATTATAACTATCACATAGAACAGCACAATCTTTAAGCCCTAAAAAAAGGTTCAACCTATCAAATCCAGTTTAAGTGAGCGTACACTTTTGAGAGTTCTCAATGAACTTTTGGGAAATGATAGAATTGGCTCCTCTTTTTTAAGCTTACAGACATGCATTGTTAATGCATGCATAATCATACGAAATCATGCACATGCAAATGCACAAACAAGGGGAAATTAAGAAATGGAAATAGAATATGCAAAGAAACTATTAACAACCTAAACCCACAATCCAAGAACTGCCAATTCTCTGGCCCTCAATCCATTAACTCCTCAAAACAATAAAAATAAAGTAGTAGTAGTATGTACTGGTGTACATGCGGCCTGCTGAAGATTTGGTGGCAGCAACTTCGGCGGAGGCCGCGGGAGTGGCGGTTACGGCGGCGACGACAAGAGCTACGGTCGCGGCTGCGGACGTTTTGATGGCGAGTGCCATTATTGCCATAAGGAAGAGCGCACAAGGCTATCTCCTACTTGGGCAAGCGTTGGGGAGCAACCAGATCCGTCACATCAAGCCTTTCCAGCGTGATCCAGAGAAGGGACCAAAGGCATGGGCTGCTCTCAAGGGTGTACACGCTCCTGCAACAGCGGCGGTAGCTGTGGTGTTGGAACGGCAAATGGCGACGCTACGAATTGAGGAAGATGAACCCGTGGAAGACGGGGTGCAGAAATTCTTCGACTTGTTGACGCGGCTTGAGGGAGCTGATTTGAGCTACAGTGAGCTCCAGAAGAAGACCAAGTTGCTGGCCCTACTCCCCGAGTCGTGGTCCTCGCTCATCATCAATTTGAACCGTGATCTGCCCCGTCTCTCGCTTGAAGACGTGAAGCGCGCGATCCTACAAGAGGACTTCCGCCGCCGTGAGTTGGCGAGTGCGGATGGCGCTGGGGCAGCAAGTGTCGGCCGTGGATATGGCCGAGGAAGAGGCAGAGGACGAGGGGGAGGAAGATTTGGTGGCAGCAACTTCGGCGGAGGCCGCGGGAGTGGCGGTTACGGCGGCGACGACAAGAGCTACGGTCGCGGGCCGCGGACGTTTTGATGGCGAGTGCCATTATTGCGGCAAGAGCGGACATATGTGGCGCGATTGCTTCAAACTCCCTGATGGTTGGACCCCTGCTCAAGGCCAAGAGGGTGGAGGAGCAGGAGGAGGGAGAGGGAGAGGAAGAGGCCGTGGAGGCCGTGGCGGTCGCGGAGGTGGAGCCGCGAACATGAAGAACGAAGATAACGACAAGGACCCGAGCGGCGATCGGTACCCGGGTCTATTCTACTTCGTGTCGACACAAGTACCAGCTGGTCCAGAGAAGGATGAAGACCTTGAGGAGCCAGCAGCTGTGGGGAAGGTGACCCTACACCCCCTGGACTTTTGGGTGATCGACAGCGGCGCTACCTGTAGCATGACACCTCGCCCGCGCTCCCCGAACTCGACGCTCACCGAACTCGAGCCGTCACCGGTGAAGCATGTCACATCGGCTTTGGGGCAGCGAGCAGAGGTGAAAGGCATGGGCAAGGCCATGTTCAAAGGTGCTGATGGGAAGATGGTGGGCCTCAAGAACGTGCTTTGGGTGCCCAGCCTTGCTGCGAACCTGATTTCCGTGCGGCGGTTGGCGAAGGCCGGCATGGACACGAACTCGAAGGGCGCCAAGACCTACACCGCAAGGATTGGCGACCGGATTCTTTGGGACCTTCATGAAGATAGGGATGTCTACAACGAGATGTGGCAGATCTCCGTGGTTCCCATGCCTAAGGAGAGGCAAGTGGCAGCAAGCGTCAGCACCAAGGGTGACGCGGTTGGTAGCGGCGATAGCGCGGACGGTCGCGCTAAGGAGAAGGAGTCCAAGAAGAGCAAGCCCGGAGTGACCAGCAAGCTGTGTGACCATAAGGGAGAGTTTGCAGCAGCCAAGGAGCAGCACAAGGGTGAGGAGAACCCCGAGGCAGCAGCGAAGGAGGAGTACGGAGAGAGTATGTGGGGCGCTATTGCGAGCGCGGCATTCTCCAATCCAACTTCGGCTACGGGGGAGTGTGATTGGCTCACCTTACATCGGCGAATGGGGCATGTGGCCCTGCCTATTTTGCAGCAGCTAGTGAAGAATGAGATGGTTGCTGGCATACGTGTGAAGGGGGAGCCCGATGAGGTGCTTGGCTGCCCGACGTGCTTGCAGGCCAAGTTCACGCGGTTTCCGTTCTCGAGCTCGGAGACGACGGCAAAGGCACCGCTTGATGAAGTAGTGATGGACGTGGTGGGCTCCCTGAAGCTTGGAGCTGCTATAGCATAGTATTTCCTCACCATAGTGGATGTCTACACCCGCATGACGTGGGTGTACGTGCTGGCCAAGAAGAGTGACGTGGCTGAAACGTTGAAGACCGACTTTCTGCCGATGGTGGAGCGGCAACAAGACCGACTTGTGAAGTCGATCCGCACCGATCGAGGGGGAGAGTTCCTGGGCAAGGAGTTTGGGTTGTGGCTGAAGAAGAACGGCATTCGGCACTCCCTCACCATGCCATACTCCCCTGCAATGAACGGCATCGCCGAGCGTGCGAACCGGACGATCACGGAGGCGGCACGCGGGTTGCTCATTGAAGCCGGGCTACCCGACTATTTCTGGCCTGATGCGGTACGGAGCACATGTGTGGCCAAGAACAGAGTCTTGACTCATGTGGGAGCAGACAAATGGGTGCCCTATGTGGAGTGGCTTGGCAGGAAGCCAAAGGTGGATATGCTTCGGGTGTTCGGGTGCATGTGCATGGCGCTCGTACCTAAGCATCTTCGGCACAACAAGCTTGGTGCCAAGGCGATATGGGCCGTGCACTTGGGCATGGCTCAAAACAGCAAGGGGTGGCTTCTATGGGACCCCTTCACCAAGAAGTTCATGGTGAGCAGGGACTGCAAGTTCATGGAGAACTTCATGTACAAGGATTGGAAGGCGGAGAATGAGGCGAAGATAGGCGTGCGGTTTGGGGAGGTGAAGAGTTCCGGCTTGGAGCACGTGGAGCTGCCATTGGAACTGAGCAGCGGCAGCACCACCACGAGGCAATCTTCCCTTGTGAATGGGGGAGAGGAGGCCAATGATGCAGAGGAAGAGGAGGAGGAGGAGGTGCAGCAAGTGAGCGAACGTGCACCGACGCTCCCTTCCCGCACTACGAGCGCTCCACGGAACCGCACCACACGCAGCAAGCCAAGCCAGCAACGCGCTTCAACCCTGCTGCTTGCTGCGAGGAGAGAGTGGCCCAAGAGTCCAAGCCCCTAATAGGCTGACCTATGATGCGCCGGGGAAGCAGGGCAAGACGGCCCTAGCTGGAGCGGCAATGATGGTCGGAGACGACGAGGAGAGTGACTACGAGGAGTTCGAGTGAGCATGTGCTTTCATGAGCCTTCGCGTATTCATGTACGTTCGCGTACTATTCGTGTAAGCTTCGTGAGTGTTCATGTATGTTCATGCTCGTTCATGTACGTTTATGGTTGTTCATGTTTGTTTGTGTTTCGTTCATGTTTTCTCATGCTCCATTCATGCATTTTCATGAGTGCTCAATGTGTGAGTCGAGTGTGCCGGGGAGGTGGGGCTCGATGTTTGACCGAGCCCTTTGACCAGTTTCGTACTGGTAAAAAACGCGCGACTGTTAGGACCCGCGCGTGTGGTCTTGACACGCCCTTGTGGGCCCTCAGGCCCACGCGTCAGGCTCGCACTGTTGCAAGCGTGCACAGGACGCACTTTTTGGAGCTGTACAGCACGACCAGTTTGTCTGGTCGTACATGATTGCGCACGTGAGGTGTGCGCATGTGTTTTGGATGGGTGGGGATCCCGAGGGGTGCTCGGGGTTGACTCAAAATTTCAGTTGACTAACTGAAATTCGAGTATTGTTTTTTCTGACGTGGCGAGCATGAAACAGATATGTCGGCACGTAACGAGATGATTTCGTTTCAGGTGCAAAACGGTAAACTCCTTTTTACAACGGGGAAAACAGTAATTCACACGAGCGTTCATGATTTTACGTGTGCGTTTGCGAGTGGGGTCAGCAGAGCCGTTTGGGGGACATGTAATATGAAGGCGGTTTTCTTACAGAGACGGATCAAGCCAAACGCAGCAGCAGATGTTGAACAACTGTTTTTCCAGACAGCAAGGCGAGGTCATAGAAATGAAGTTTATCAATAGTGTGACATTTTCCTTTGCATGTGTATTAGGCGAAATATATATGCGTGCCTATGTTTCATTGTGATTAACCCTTTTGGATTGAACATTTTCTCTATCGACGTATTGACGCGATGAGAAATTTCTGCACACGAGCCAATCGGTCGTTATTGCTTCCGCAAATGTGTATTGGAGCGTTCTAGTGCACACGACCGGATTTACGCTTAGTGCTTCCCTCGACAAACACGTTCCCTTGGTTAGGGGCTGGCTTTGCCAGGCACCCGAGGACCCTTGGAGGTGACCCCGTGGGGACTAAATGAGGGGTAATTAAATGCGTGCTTCAGAGTTTTAGATCCCAATAGTGGTCAACGCAACGCTCATGAACTTTTTTTGCCCGAAGGACGACTCCAGGGTAAGAGCAGATTGATTATCATGAACGAGTTAATTGTGTTTATAATTGAAATATACAAGCGTGTATATCTCCAATGTCATGGTTGCATTCTTGTATTATGCTGTTGTATTCATGACTTGTTTCTCATGTTTTCAACTCAACATCTTTTGATGCTTTTGTTTAGCACAACTTTTATTTGGTTTTGTTTCATCAATTGTAAACAATGTTTTTACATTGATAATATTTGTTATAACAATTCTTATTGAGTTCTTAAGGTTTGTGTTACCTATTCAATATGTTATTTTCCACCCTTATGTATGACCATATCAATTGCCTTTTCGTGTGTATAAAAGTCTCGTCAATTGGGACGCCTAGTGGATTGCGTAAGTTCACAGCTATCATCCACGATTCATCACTTCGGAGCGTCTTGGTATGTCCGGGGGACGCTTGCAACACGGATCAATCAGTGCTGTAAGTATGCCACACTGATCAATCAGTGCTGTAAGATATACTTAGACGAACACGACGATGCTACAGACATGTCAGTTTACATCAGCAAAGTCTATCTAAAATTTGCATTGTTCAAGACAACAATGATTTCGAGTGCAATCATTCTTTACTCTCGACGAGCATCGGAGATCACAGTTGTTATTACAATACTTATTGAGTTCTTAAGGCTTGTTTTCCTATTTAGAATGCTATTTTCAACCCTTCTATATTACCAGATCCCTTGCCTTTCCGTGAGGCTGAAAGTCTCGTCAATTGGGACGCCGAGTGGATTGCGTAAGTTCACAACTATCATCCATGATTCGTCACTTCGGAGCGTCTTGGTATGTCTGGAGGACACTGCCACATGGATCCATCAGTGCTGTAAGACATACTTAGACGAACACGGCGATGCTACATACGTGTTAGTTTACACGAGCGTTGGAGATCACAGATGCTTCAAAACAAGACTAACCTGTAAGACAAGACGACCATTACTCGCCTAATGGGATGTGAGTCGGCCTCGTGTTTCTGTAAGTGAACGTACTAGTGCATTTTAAGGTTAAATAGTGGACACCCTTGTAAAGACACTATCGCATTTTAGGTTCGTTAAAAATGTTTCTGTTTTCCGTATTCAGGATGAGTCATGTGGACACTCTCGTAATAACAATAAAGGAAGAGAAATTAGCGTCATTTGTAGCAGAAATCAAGGATCATTTGCACAGCTCTTGCATGAGTGTGCAGAGATAGTTCGGGGGATTCGATCTGTCCACTGCCTATTTTTAGATCATGTATCACGCTGAAGTACTTGGCGCGGAGCATAGATCATCGCCGATCACCAAAATCGATAACACCACCGTCACACTTGTCGTACACGAGAGTGGTCAGTATGTATGATATGATTTCAGATATATTTTTTTGAACGTTTTTTCTTGGCAGTCAACTTTTATTTGATGTCCTTTTTGTGTGTTCAGCGTCATACAAGGCCCAAGCACATGGCTCGGTGATTCAACCGAGCATCATGACCAAAGTAATTCCGCATCTTCAAATGTCCATTTTTTCTCCTTGCCCTCGGAGGAGCGTCAACACATGTTGGACGCTCTTCGAGGTCGCTGGCTCGTGAAGGTATGTGTCGCTAACTCAAGATTGTTTTGATGATTCTATTGATGTATTGTAATTCATGTTGATTCTCATTCCAGCTTCATATTTCTTCATTTATTCTTTCCCTATTCCCTCTTTTTTTTCCTCCTTCCCTCCTTTCGTTCCCTCCATCCCTCATTTTTCCCATCCCTACTTCCCTCTTTATCCAATTCTCTTTTATATTCTTAACATATTTTTTCTTCCCATTCTCTCTCTCTCTTTTTTTTTTTACAAATTCACTTTGGTCTTGAGGGAGATCGCATCATCAAGACCATTCTTGATGTGATGGACGCCATGTAGTCAAGTCCCACTTCTGTCAACTTCGTATACCTTTTAGTCATATGTTTTGACGATTACCATTTTATGTTTGAACCTTCAATTCTCTGCAGCATCTGTGAAGCCCAAGACCGGTGAAGCTTGTCTGTAATCAAGAGCAATATTTTCTTGTTCCATGAGAAATATGTCAAGACAATATGGGCCAGAGATAGATTAGACAATTACCTTATGCTTTTGATTTGGTTCTTGTATTTTTTTTCCTTCGACTGCACATTCTTTCAAGATTAATTATCGTGTTGGTATTGTGGTTTTGCTTACGTGTTTATGCATGCATATACATTGCATTAACAATGCACATATGTGAAATTAAAAAAAAAAAAAAAAAGGTCCCCAAATCTACCATTTCATTAGAAGGTTCATAGGCGCGCCTGTCAAGAGCCTAATCGAACTAGATTTGATAGAGTTGATACATTTTTGGGTTGCGAAGCAACCTATTACAATCGATCTGGCCAGTTTATTTTTTCATCATTTATATATTTTTAATAGGAATATAAATAATCTGGCCAGAAACATGACTTCTACTGCTTTTATTATGTAATGTAAATAAACTTTCAACATACAATTTTTCATGGTTTGAATTTTGTAATGCTTGCTGTCATGGTGGATGAGTGATATGCATATGCATGAGTAAATATGAATAATGGTTTGCACGAATTAATTATAGAATGTTATATGAATATAATGCAATATAGGATGCATAACCATATGGTAATGATGATGTGTGATAATGAATGACCCAAAAACTATGCTATCGCAACCCCTACCTAGTATGGGGGGGAGCCAGTAGCATAAATTTTGAATCATTATAACTATCACATAGAACAGCACAATCTTTAAGCCCTAAAAAAAGGTTCAACCTATCAAATCCAGTTTAAGTGAGCGTACACTTTTGAGAGTTCTCAATGAACTTTTGGGAAATGATAGAATTGGCTCCTCTTTTTTAAGCTTACAGACATGCATTGTTAATGCATGCATAATCATACGAAATCATGCACATGCAAATGCACAAACAAGGGGAAATTAAGAAATGGAAATAGAATATGCAAAGAAACTATTAACAACCTAAACCCACAATCCAAGAACTGCCAATTCTCTGGCCCTCAATCCATTAACTCCTCAAAACAATAAAAATAAAGTAGTATGTACTGGTGTACATGCGGCCTGCTGAAGAAAGCAAACAAGCAGAAAAAAACAAAGGAATCAAGGGGTAGAGGGAGGAAGAGAAAATAAGGATATATGATATATCCCTTTCACTGGGGCGGAAGAATTAAGAATCAAAGAAAACAAGAAGAATAATAACTAATTAGACATCAAACAACCAGGAAAACAGCAGCCAACAGACGCAGGAAAAGGTGGTGCAACATTTTGACGTACCACATTCCATGCATGCTACTGCCATGACGTGTCTGAATTCGTGAAAAAATAAAAAAAACATTACTTTGACTGAGGTCGACATATTTCGTGCTCACGGATTATATCTTGCTTGCACTGCCGTGACATACCTCTCATGCAAATGCGCAATACCGTGTCATCTCAAAGCTTTTTTGATTTCATCAATTTCAGCATCTAAAGTAGAAATCGATAACATCGTCAACGAGGGTAAAACAAACAGGCAAATACAAAATAATAGGAGGAATAAAACAAAGAAAGAAAAGAAAGAAACAAGAAGGCAGGCATGAAGGTCAACGAAGGACTCACCAGGAGCAACTCCGCGTGCCTGATCGTTCCAAGGACAAACACATTGCACTAACGCCGGCGATGCTGCGGCAATCACAATAAAATAAAAAAAAAAACAAAAAAAAAAACAAAAAGAGAGAAAATTATTCTAGTTATTTCAGATTTGAAGTTCCTCAATCGGCGAGAAAATGATACTGGCATTTGACTTCACTCCTTAGTTGCAGTGAAGAACCAATGAGATAAGGAAGCATATGCTAAAAATTTAGCACTAATAAAAGAATGTGGGAACGAGAGAAGGTGGCGTTGGAATCACGGAGGCGTGAAGAGCACAAGAACGTACAAGTAAAACATACTACTAGGAAGCCGAAACTAAGGAAGATAAAGAGAGGAGAGAGGGAAATACAATCAGGGGAAAAAAAGAAGTGCCAGAACGGGATATACTGTCGAAACGGAAGGAATCTATAATAAAACGGCTAACATAGTTGCTCTTAACTAGAAAACGTAGTTGGGTAAGGTGCGTCTAGGCTATAGTACATACCTCTGTGTGTTTGTCTCTGCGAGAAACCAAGAAGAGCCTAGCTCAACTAGCGAGAGGGAAGAAGAGGGACGAAGAGAAAGAAGAAACCCAAAGGAGATGGAAATTTTGTCGCAACCAGTACGTATCGTAAATACTTTTTGTCCTGCTTTCAACAGCGTGTTTAGCACAATCGTTTGCGAAATGTCTGCGGATCGAGAGGTCTTGCTTTCAAACCTTACTGAAACCATTTCGATAGTGTACCAGCTTGAGTAGTTGGTACACTATTCCTGAAACAATATTTATATATTTTTGCAAAACTCTTCGACAATGTTTTATGTGTTTCCGCAAAATGTTTCGCAACCCTGTGACGATTTCGTCGCCTCTTGTTTAGAGTTCAGAGATTGTGTTGTTTGATGTGAATGCTGTCTGTTCAAAGATTATGGTATTAGCTCCCCCCATGCTAGGCAAGAGATACAATAGCATAGTTTTTGTTAACTTTGATTACGATGCGGAAGCGTTTAAACCTGGACCACGAAAACAAACTTGGCAACACTTAACTTCACTTTAAACCCTTCGAGTGTGACAACAAGTCACTTCATAGCCAAGGGTATAATAGATGCAAAGTGAGTAGTTATGCCTTGCTTGATTTCTGGAGTGAGGAATCTGGTCGAGCAGCGTTTCGGCAGCACCACGTTACGTTTCTACTCTCGTCAATACGTAGTAGTAGAATTCCGAGCTTGGAAAGCATAATGGCATTTGATTTTTTTAAGCAAATACAAGCACACATTTATATAAAGTCCTAAACACACAAAGGAAAACATAAAGCAGTTGCTTAACTAGAATCCAGGCCTTCGCTTTACTGTATTATAACACGGTTGTGAAACTGCTGAAGAATTTGGCTCAATCTGCCTCATTAAAATT
This sequence comes from Closterium sp. Yama58-4, assembly GCA_947470075.1. Classification (NCBI taxonomy): domain Eukaryota; kingdom Viridiplantae; phylum Streptophyta; class Zygnematophyceae; order Desmidiales; family Closteriaceae; genus Closterium; species Closterium sp. Yama58-4. The sequence continues at coordinate 92,836 of CANIUD010000062.1, read as the reverse complement.
AACTAAAAACCACTTGAGTTGAAACCAAAGTCCCCTGCTAATTTACGTCATGAATTTCCGCGAGTTCACATGAGGAATCATGGATACTTGTGTGAGAAACCGTTTCCCAGTTATAAAACGGATTTTACCGTTGATAAAACGGTATTTACCGTTTTGTACCTGCGTCGAATTGATCACGCCAAGCAGCGTGACTCTCACGCGAAGGCTGCTGTTTTCCGAGTCAGCACGGGATACGGTTGGTCAACCGTAATCCCATGGCACCCCCGGTCAAGCGAGAAAAGCCGATCGCTGACGCGATCGTGCTTTGTCTCGCATGGGACAGGGCATTAAATTGCCCTGTCCTGTTGCAATCGTGCAACTTTGCACGGTCGCAACAGTCGCGACATACGCGCGGACCCTGAGGGGCCACACGCGCATGTCAGGACCCCACGCGCGAGTCCTGACTTTCGCGCACTTTTTGACCGGCGCGAAATCGGTCAAAGGGTCCGAGTCAAGGACTCGAGCCCTGCACCCCCTGGTACACTCGACACTCGCCACGAGCGCCCATGAAAGTTCGTGAACTTTCATGAGCTTTCATGACGCACGTAACTTTCATGAACGCTCAAGATTGTTCATGAAAATTAGCGAACGAACATGAGTCGTCATGAGAATTCATGACTCGTCATGATCCGTCATGACTTGCCATGTGCCCACAACAAAAACACATGAAACAGAATGCAAAAACAAATGCACACAAAACACACACAAAATGCGGGACTTCGTGCAGGCGGCTGGTTGATGTGCAAAAATAGTATTTGCACCCAACAAACTCCCCCTCAAGCAACCGCCTGCTTGCACCTCCTTGCATGAGCCTAGTTAAGGCTCATACCGCAAAGCTTAGCACAGCGCCAGTGAGGTTCTTCAGCCAGCCGCTTCGTGAGAAAATATGCCGTCTGCTGTTGTGTTTTCACATAGAGAGGTTGAATGGATCCCCTCTGCACTTCCTTGCGCAGCCAATGCCATTTGATCTGCATGTGCTTGGTGAGCCCATGCAGCACCGCGTTCTTGGACATTGCAATGGCACTAGAGTTGTCACAAAACAGCGGTGTAGCCGTTTTCTGCTCGTGCCCTATCTCCTCCAGCAGCTTCCTCAGCCAAATCAGCTCCTTGGCTGCATGATACATTGACATGTACTCGGCTTCAACAGAAGAACCCGCCGTTTCCACCTGTTTCTTTGACCTCCAGCTCACGGGCCCACCACCAATCATGCACACATATCCTCCCACAGAGGACATGTCTTCCTTTTCCGAAGCCCAGGTTGCATCAGCATACCCTGTGAGAAATAGCTCCATTTCCCAAAGACGCTCCCCCTTCTCCTTCAGAACCTTTGCTCCTTTCTGCTTCTTTTGAGCCACTGCCGAATATTGAACTCCAACGGTGGGATAGGAGTTCAAATACTTGATGATGCGCTCAGCTGCATCCACCTGCTCCTCGGTGGGATTTTGTACCACCCTAGCCAGTTGCCCCACAGCAAAAGAGACATCCGGCCTCGTGTGCACGGCTGCATAGAGCAAACTCCCCACCATTTACTGAAAACGAGCGTGGTCCCGCTGATCCACCCCTTCATTCTCACCGGCCTTGATGATTTTGAACTCGGATGGAAGTGGTGTAACAATCTTCCTTCCGACCTCAATCTCATACTTGCTCCCCATGTCCTTGATATACTTCTCCTGGTGCAGCTTCACCCATCCATTGCTGACATCCCTTTCAATGTGCATCCCAAGATAGTAGTTCGCCTCCCCCAAGGTCTTGCACTTGAAGTTTTGCATCAGCTTCTGCTGCACCTTCATCACTTCCTGCTTGCTGCTCCCGAATAAGAGGATGTTGTCCACGTACACCAGGAACATGACAAGGCTTTCCCTCTCCCCCATGAGGAAAAGACCCTCGTCACATGCACTCGCCCTAAAGCCTATCTCCTCTAGAACCGAAGACAACTTGTTGTACCAGCAGTGTGGTGCTTGTTTGAGGCCATAAATGACCTTCTTCAGCTTGCACAGACGTCCGGTACCGTCCTCATAACCCGGCGGCTGCGACATGAACACCTCCACATCTATCAGCCCATAGAGGAAGGCTGTGGTGATATCCATCTGAACTATCACCCACCTACACACGGCTGCACCGGCGAGGAGAACACACAATGTTGGTGTCTTCGGAGTTGCGCAAAGGTTTTCTTGATGTCTTCCCTTTCCATTTGCTGGTATCCCCTAGCAACCAGCCTGCTCTTGTAAACTGACACGGCTCCTTTGTTGTCAGTTTTAATCCTATGAATCTAGCCACAGCTTATGGCTTTCTTCCCCTCCGGCAATGGCACCAGCTCCCATGTCCCATTTTCCATTTGGCTGTTGTATTCCGCATCCATTGACGCCACCCACTTGTCCCTATCCGGTCCTTTGAGTGCTTCTTCCATGGTAAGCGGTTGTGTCGGTGCGGGTGCCATGAAGCAATAGACTTCCTCTTCCTCTTCCTCATCGGAGTCACAGCTACTTTGAAGTACCAGCAATGCGTCGGTTTGCTGCTGCCCTCCCCTTGTTCCTCCGTATTCCCTCAGTTTCAATGCGGCTGCTCGCATTTGCCTTTCGATCATGGGTGAAAGAGCACGACCTGTGGGAAGGGTTTTGATTTGGGTTCTTCTCAGGGGAAGGGTGGGGGGAATCACACGAGTTATAGGGTAAGGTTCCTCAGGTGCAACCATTGGTTCCACGCCCTTGAACACGGGAAGCTCTGCTGCACTCTCCTCCTCGTGTGGTGTTGCACCTTCCTCTCCTACCCACTCCTCCTCATCAAACCCCATCGTTGTTTGCTCCAGCTGCTGCATGAGTTTCTCCTTTGGTTGCTTGGATCAGCTTCCGTAGGTGATGTCCTCCATGAATTTGACATCCCTGCTGTCAAACACCACTCCTTTGCTCGGCTCCCATAGCAGCCACCCCTTGCTTTCCGCTGCCAACCCCAAGTGCACACACCAAACAGCCGTTGCACCCAACTTACTACGGTGTGCCTTAGGGATGTGAGCCATTGCCATGCAGCCAAACACACGCAGCATGTCAATGGGCGGCTTCCTCCCAAGCCACCTCTCCATGGGGACCCATGACTCACCACCAACGTTGGTGAACACCCGGTTCTTCCCCACCGTGACGTGGCGCACAGCGTGTGGCCACTTGGAGTTCCCCAATCCCGACTCAATTGCACGTGCTGTCTCCAAGACCGTTCGATTTGCCCTTTCGGCTACGCCTTTGGACTGCGGTGTGTTTGAGGTGGTGAGCTCGCGAATGATGCCCTGCTTCTTCAACCATGCAGTCAGCTCCTCCCCAAGGAACTCCCCACCCCGGTCAGTCCTAATCCGCATCACCTTGTGCCCGGACTGCTTCTCCACCAACGGCAGCCAATCGTCACGGATGATGGACGGCACGTGGTCCTTCTTCTTGATTGGATAGGCCCAAGTCACTCGGCTCCAATCATCGACAATTGTGAGAAAATACTCTCACCCTGTTCCCCTATCACTGGTAGCGGCCCCACCACATCCATGTGCACGAGCTCTAAGAGCTTCTTGCCGCCACCCTCGGTTGCATGAAAGGGGAAGCGTGTAAACTTGCTTAGCATGCAAGTTTCACACTTGTGAGAGACCGCTGCACCAATCAGCTCTAGCCCCTTGACCCCTTCCCCCTTTTGCAGTTGCTGCAGTGCGGGCATAGCTATGTGCCCGAGGCGACGGTGGGCTGTCATCCAGTCCGTTTCACCGCTCCTCGCTGAAATTTTCAGCTCCTCTGCAGCTACAGCATTGCACTCCCCCTCGGATCCACCCTCCTTGCCCCATAACACCACCGGCAGCTGCCACATTGACTTGCAAACATCGCGATTCTCATGAAGGTCCCACAACACCCGCTTTCCCAGCCGCCCCGTGAATGTCTTGGCACCATCGGTGGAAGTGTTGACCCCACATTTCCCCAACTTACTAAGGAAAATCAGGTTCGCCTTGAGATCAGGGACGAGTAGCACATCGCTCAGCACCACCGGCTTGCCATCGGCACCCTTGAATGCAGCACGTCCCGCCCCCGTCACCTTGGGAGCGTGCCCGGATGCCGACTTCACTTTGGCAATTGGTGCGGTCTGTCAAACATTATATGTTTATATGGTTGTAGGCTGTAGTGGGTTACGCCTTAGGGGGTACACTAGATTAGGGTTTCCTATTTGTATCCAGCCTTCTGTTAGTACAGTCATTCCAGTCTGTTATTACGACATGGTTTCAGAGCAGGTCCTTCTCTAGGACCGTTCCTAAGGGCCCACCGTTCGCTACCTAACTACCTACCTACTACCGGAGCGCGTTCTTAGCGCCTCCCCCGTAGCGCCCTCGAGCGCTTCATTATTTTTATTCGGCCCCGCTGGCCCCGTCGATCGAGCCCCGTCTAGAGGCCCCGCGGCCCCGTCGCATTTGACCTAGAGGCCCCTCACGGCCCCGTCGCGCCGCCCCTTAGCGCCTCGAACGACCCCGCCGCTCGCCCCTTAGCGGCCCCGTCGGCCTTGCGTGCTGCCCGCTGCCGGCCCCGTCGCACTGCCCGCGCACTGCTCGCACGCCTTTGCGTCGCTAGCGCACAGCCCGCCGCGGCCCCGCCGGCCCGCGATTTGCACCGCTGCAGCTGCCGCCCGCCGGTCCCCCGCTGCTGCTGCCGCTGCTGCCCGCGAGTCGCCCGCTGCCGCTCCCGCGTTTCTGCCGTGCCCGCAGCCGCTGCCGCCGCTACTACCGCCCGTGCACTGCTGCTGCTGCTGCTGCCGTGCTCGCTGCCGCCGCCGCAGCCACTGCCGTGCGCCGCAGCCGCCCGTCGCCTGCTCGCGCACGCCCCGCAGGCCCGCAGCCCGCCGTCGCAGCGGCCGCCCGCCCGCAGCCGCCCGTCGTCTGCTCGCGCACGCCCCGATGCCCGCAGCTGCTTGCACGCCGCTGCTTCCGCTGCTGCTTGCGCACCGCTGCCCCTACGCTGCCGCTGCCCGTGCGCCGCCATTGCCCGTGCGCCACCGTTCCCCGTGCGCCGCTGCCGCCCGTGCGCTTCTGCAGCCGCCGCCCGCGAGGCACTCGCTCTCACTGCTGCTTATTTACTACCTACCGCGCACACTGCTACCACTGCAGCTACCACCAGTGCGCCGTTGCAGCTCCTGCTGCCACGCTACCTACTATTGCCGCTCGTGTGCCACTACGGACAGTCGACCCCGCCTGCGCCTTACCTAGCGGCCCCGCCGGCCCCGTTGACCCTCCGCACACCTTTCCAGCGGCCTGATTCCTACTACTACTGCTACTGCTACTGTCGCTATGGCTAGTCCTCCCGTTCTAGCTTTCGATGCCGAGGGCCGTCCGGTGAAGTTCGAAACCTGGCTAGATGACCTACACCTGTTCCTACAGCTCACTGCCAAGGAAGATATCTCACTGTACGACCACGCCCTAGGCCATGCCACTGCCCCTGACTCGACTGCTGACAGCACTCTGCGTTCCCAGTGGCAGACCCGTGATGCGCATGCTCGCTTTGCTATTCGCAACTCCCTGCCGCTAGACGAGCGCGAGCACTTCGGCCAGTGCAAGACTGCTAAGGACCTCTACACCGCTGTAGTTGCCCGCTACTCCTCACCCGCTTCTGCCACGCTAGGCCGCCTCACTCTCCCCTACCTGTTCCCCGACCTAGCCTCCTTTCACACTGTCGCAGACCTCATCACCCACCTTAAGACTAGTGAGGCCCGCTTTCGCGCTGCTATGCCTGCCGAGTTTCTCACTAGCAACCCCCCCCCACTCTGGATCACTCTCTACCACATCGTCACCCGCCTCCCTGACTCTCTGCGCGCAGTCAGGGACCACTTCCTCTCTCGCTCCCCCACTGAGCTCACTGTTGCCCTCCTCGAGAAGGAAGTGCTTGCAGCTGAGGCGAGCATTGTCGCTGTAGGCACCTCTCGTGGCGACCCCCGCACCCCGTTCTTTGAGGGGTGTTCCCCTTCCCCCCTCCTCCCCTCTGTCGCCTCTGCTGCTGCTGTCGACCTTCTTGGTGCTGAGAAGGTCGGGACCGCGTCTGCTTCGAGCGGGCGCCGCAGGAACAAGGGGGGCAGGGGTGGGGGTGGTGGCGGAGGAGGTGGGGGTGGAGGCGGTGGGAGTGGAGGCGCGGCTGGGGAGACTAGTGGCGGCAGTGGGGGAGGAGACAGCAGCGGTGGGAGTGGTGGTGGAGGCGGCAGCGGAGGCGGAGGTGGTCGTGGCGGCGGCAGGGGTGGAGGTGGCCGGGGCGGCGGCGGTGGGGGTGGTGGTCGTGGAGGCACTGGCGGAGGGCAGAGTCAGCAGCCCGCCCCGACGCTTCAGGCCGCCCGTGAGTGGTATGCGCAGCGTAGCGTTATCTGCACGTACGTCATTCGCACAGGTGACCGCAGCGGCCAGCAGTGTGGGAGGCCGCACCCCACGCAGCGCTGCTTCGCGCGCCTTAACGACGCGTGGCGCACTCAGTTTCCTGCTGCCACTGAGCTGCCGCGCTGGGCTGATCTGGAAAAGAGGGGTGTTGATATTTGGGCTTTAGACTTTGATGCTATTCTCACTGCCATGTATGCGATGTCTATTAGTGGAGAGGGTGCTCAGTACTTGCGTGTTCCGCCCGACCCGGGCATTCAGGCCAGTCTGGCTGCCGCTCTAGGTGCTAGTGCGTCTGCTCCCACAGGTCCTGGTGAGGCTGCTGCCCTAGGTGCTCGTGCGTCCGTGCCCCCTGGTACTGAGTCGACTGCAGCACTGCACACCTTCACACTGGACTCAGGTGCTTCTCGCTCCTTCTTTCGTGACCGCACTGTCCTTGAGCCACTAGCTCGGCCAGTTGCTGTCTCCCTTGCTGACCCCTCTGGGGGTCCGGTCATTGCGACCTCCTCCACTGTCCTTCCTTGTCCGGCGGTTCCGTCCGGCAAGCTCTCAGGTCTCTACCTCCCCTCGTTCTCTACGAACTTGGTGGCAGGTAGTGCGCTCCAGGACGGGGGTGTTCACCAGTTCACCCCTGCCTACGAGCGCGTGACACACTGCACGTGTGCTCGGACGGGTCGCCACCTGGCTACCTTCACTCGGGAGCCGGGGTCGGACCTTTACACACTGACCACTGAGTCCCCTCAGGTAGCTGCGTCCGCGTCTGCGTCTGCGTCAGGTCAGCTGTCCGCCCCCTGCTCGTGTCGCTCTCTGGCGCATGAGACTGTCCTTTGGCACCACCGCCTTGGTCACCCGTCTGTGCAGCGCCTTCGGGCCATGCACAAACAGGACCTTGTTGCTGGTCTTCCCAGGGTGCTCCCTCCCCTTCCCGACTCGCCTGCTCCTCCCTGTATTCCCTGTGTCGAGGGACGGCAGCGCGCCGCTCCTCACTCCTCCTCCTTTCCCCCGACGACTGCTCCCTTGCAGACGCTCCACATGGACGTGTGGGGCCCAGCCCGCGTCCGTGGTCAGGGTCAGGAGAGGTACTTCCTGATTGTTGTTGACGACTTCTCGCGCTACACCACGGTCTTCCCCTTGCGCGCCAAGGGTGACGTCCCTGATGTCTTGATCCCTTGGATCCGCAGATCTCGTCTCCAGCTCCGTGAGCGTTTCCGCTCCGACTTCCCTGTCCTGCGTCTGCACTCTGACAGAGGTGGAGAGTTTTCCTCTGGCCTATTGGAGGCCTTCTGTCAGCAGGAGGGCATTGAGCAGTCGTACACGCTTCCGGCCTCTCCACAGCAGAATGGGGTTGCTGAGCGCCGCATTGGTCTGGTCATGGAGGTCGCTCGTACCTCCTTGAGCCATGCGGCTGCCCCCCATTTTCTGTGGCCGTTTGCAGTCCGATACGCTGCGCATCAGCTCAACCTCTGGCCCCGTGTCTCCTTGCCCGAGACTTCTCCGACACTGCGTTGGACGGGAGAGGCTGGCGATGCGTCGCATTTTCGGGTCTGGGGATCCCGAGCTTTTGTCCGCGACACGTCCGCGGACAAGCTCTCCCGTCGCGCTGTCCCCTGCGTCTTCCTTGGCTTTGTCCCGGACGCCCCTGGCTGGCAGTTCTACCACCCCACCTCGCGTCGTGTCCTGGCCTCTCAGGACGTCACTTTTGACGAGTCCGTCCCCTACTACCGCCTCTTCCCCTACCGCACTGCCCCGCTCCCCCCCCCGCCTCTCTTCCTCGCTCCAGGTGCTGAGGTACCAGACCCCCTCCCCCCTCAGGGTGCCGCTCCCTCAGGTGTGTCCCAGGTAGACCCGGGTGAGCCTGTCGAGGTAGCTGTTGACTCTCGTCCTGCTAGGGGTGCTGAGCCTGGGGGTGCTGCGTCTGGGGGTGCTGAGCCTGGGGGTGCTGCGTCTGGGGGTGCTGAGCCTGGGAGTGCTGAGTCTGGGGGTGCGGAGCCTGGGGGTGCTGAGCCAGGAGGTGCGGAGCCTGGAGGTGCGGAGCCTGGAGGTGCTGAGCCTGGGGGTGCTGAGTCTGGGGGTGCTGAGCCTGAGCGTACTACACCTGGAGGAGCCCTCTCCTCCCAGCAGCTGCAGGAGAGGTACCTCGAGTACTGCCGCCTCCAGAGAGGTGCTGCTGGAGCTCGTCCCGGTACTTCCCCTCCTACCCAGGAGCTCCCCCCCATTCAGCAGATCCGCGAGTGGTACACACGGCGCTGCAGTCTTCGGAGTGGTGCTCCTGGTGCTGCGGACCCTGGGGGTGGCGCTGCTGCTGGTGCTGAGGACCCGGACGTGGGAGCTGCTGCTGGTGCTGCGGACCCGCCTGGTGGAGCTGCTGCTGGTGCTGAGGACTCGGACGTTGGAGCTGCTGCTGGAGCTGAGGACCCGGGCGGTGACGCTGCTGCTGGTGCTGAGGACCCGGACGGTGGAGCTGCTGCTGGAGCTGAGGACCCGAGCGGTGGCACTGCTGCTGCTACTGAGGACCCGGGCGTTGGAGCTCCTACTGGTACTGAGGACCCGGCCGCTGGAGTCTCCTCTGCTTCCGGAGACGCTGTGCGGCCGCGACCGTACTTCGTACCGCTCCTTCAGCAGGTTCTTGGGCAGACTCCTCCTCCTTGTCCTCCTCCCTCCGTAGAGTGTCCTCCGCCTGTCCAGCCGCAGTCACAGTTACCGCCTACCTCGTCTCTCCCTGCTCCCTCTCCTTACACTGGTCCCACAGGAGGTCTTACAGAGCGTCGTGAGCCTGAGTCTCGTCCTGCGTCGCCTGTTCGTCGTGCTCGCACTGGTAGTCGTGTCCGTCGTGAGCGTCCTCCTCCTGTCCCAGGCACTCACTACATGACTCTGCGTCCCTCTACTGCTCCTCAGCGTGTCCCTCTACCGTCTCCTCCTGCTTCCTCTTTGCCTGACGTTCCGGACCCTGAGTCTGACCGGTATCGTGCTGAGCACCCCACTGTCACGCGTTTCCTTGCTACTGTTGTCACTGACCCTACCTTTGAGTCCTCTGCTGCGTCTGCTCTGGTCGCTGAGTTGGTTGACTTTGCTGCTGCCTGTCGTCTAGACTACGCTGCTAGCCTTGTTGCTGAGTCTGAGTCTGAGTCTGTCTGTCCTCCGTCCGTCGGGGGTGAGTGTGCTCTTGGCACGGACGTCCTTGAGGACAGACAGGAGGAGTTCCAGTGTCTTGCTGCTGCTTTGCCCCGTCTCGTGTCCTTGCTAGTTGCCCCTGAGGGAGACCCGGATGCACCAGACATCCCGACCCCGCGCACTTACGCTGAGGCGATGGCGGGTCCCTACTCCTCTCAGTGGCAGACAGCCATGGACGCCGAGATGGCTTCTTGGAAGTCCACACGCACCTACGTCGACGAGGTTCCCCCTCCTGGGGCGAACATCGTCAGTGGCATGTGGATTTTCAGGGTGAAGCGGCCGCCGGGTTCTCCGCCTGTCTTCAAGGCGCGCTACGTGGCTCAAGGCTTCAGTCAGCGAGAGGGAGTTGACTTCTTCCAGACCTTCTCCCCCACCCCGAAGATGACCACTCTTCGGGTGCTGCTGCACATAGCCGCTCAGCGCGACTACGAGCTTCACTCACTTGACTTCAGCACTGCTTTCTTGCAGGGCAGCCTGCACGAGGAGATCTGGCTGCGCCGCCCACCTGGCTTCACTGGGTCGTTTCAGTGGAGGCTTCAGCGGCCGGTCTACGGTCTCCGCCAGGCTCCGCGTGAGTGGCACGACACACTGAGGACTACACTTGCGGCTCTTGGGTTCGCGCCTTCTACAGCTGACCCGTCGCTGTTCCTGCGCACCGACACTTCGCTGCCGCCGTTCTACATCCTCGTGTACGTCGACGACTTGGTATTTGCCACTGCTGACACTGCAGGACTCGCTCACGTGAAGTCGGAGCTGCAGAGGAGACACACGTGCACAGACCTGGGTGAGCTGACAAGCTATCTTGGCTTGCGGATCACCCGGGACAGAGCACGGCGCACCATCACCCTGACTCAGTCACACATGGTGCAGCAGGTTCTCCAGCGCTTCCGCTTCACGTACTCCTCGCCTCAGTCCACTCCTCTGCCTACCGGTCACTCGCTCTCAGCTCTGCCTTCGGATGAGTCCGTAGAGCCGAGTGGCCCGTATCCAGAGCTTGTGGGCTGCCTCATGTACCTGATGACCTGCACTCGACCTGACCTTGCATACCCTCTTAGCATCCTTGCACGCTATGTCGCTCCTGGCCGTCACAGGAAGGAGCACATGGATGCCGCTAAGAGGGTGTTGCGCTACTTGTGCAGTACGTCGGGCATGGGGCTTGTGCTTGGAGGGCGAGACCGAGTTGTTCTCACAGGGCACTCAGACGCTTCTTGGGCAGACGACCAGGCTACTCAGCGGTCATCTCAGGGTTACACCTTCAGCCTTGGCTCTGGCTCAGTTTCTTGGCGCTCTACGCGCTCTTCTTCTGTTCTCGGCTCCAGTTGTGAGGCTGAGATCTACGCCACAGCCATGGCTGCTCAGGAGCTACGCTGGCTGACCTACCTGCTGACCGACCTGGGAGAGTGGCCTCGTTCTCCTCCAGTGCTGTACGTCGACAACAAGGCTGCCATTGCCTTGTGTGAGGAGCACAGACTGGAGCACAGAACGAAGCACATCGCCCTGCGGTACTTCCTTGCTCGAGAGTTGCAGCAGCGTGGTCAGCTTTGTATTCGCTACGTGGCCACTGAGGCCAACACTGCTGATGTGTTCACCAAGGCGCTTCAGCCTCGTGACCATCAGCGCTTCTGCACTCTACTAGGCCTTGTGCCTACTGGACCTCACTTGCTTACCTCTTGACTTTGCTTGTACTGTGATCACTATATATATATACCTGCATGTTTACTCTTGCTAGGTTGTGATCACTGTATCTCTTGCTCTGTTATAAACCTGCATGTGAACTGGTCTTGTGACCACTAGCTTGTGCTCGGAATTTGTGTGGAATCCTCGAGATCCACCCTGAGCTTGCTTTGCCTTGCTTTGCCCTGACTGGTCGTGTGACCCCCAGGTCTCCCCACTTCGCCTATGGGGGTGTGTCAAACATTATATGTTTATATGGTTGTAGGCTGTAGTGGGTTACGCCTTAGGGGGTACACTGGATTAGGGTTTCCTATTTGTATCCAGCCTTCTGTTAGTACAGTCATTCCAGTCTGTTATTACGACACGGTCCCCACCTTGTCGAGGAGATCGGCCCTTGGAGTCATGGTCCATGCCGCTCCCGTGTCCAATATCCACGTGTTGAGCGGGTGCAGTGAAGCTCCAGCATGGGCGATCACCGCTTCCTCTTCCGGCTCCCCGACGTGGAAGAACTGACCGGCTTCACGTTCCTCATTTTCAGCCGGTTCTTCATCGGCTACCGCTCCGGCGCCGCTCCCATCCTTAGTCCTGTTGGAGGGGGTCCACCATGAGGGTTTAGAACGACACTTAAACCAAGGGTGACCCACCTCCTCACAATACCAACACTTGCCCTCCATTTTCTCGCCTCCCTTTCCTCCCCCTTTGCCTCCACCACGTCCCGTTCCCTTGCCACCTTGCTGACTTGAGTTCTCCTCATCCTTAGCAGCCCCCCTCCCCGCCCCTTGCCACTTCTTGCCTTTACCCCCTTTGCCTCCTTGCATGGCGTAGTTGCTGCTCCCCTCTTCACTTCCCCTTAGTTGACGCCTCCGGAAGTCCTCTTCGAGTATCTTGGTGCGGATCCACTCCAAGGTCCAGAGACTCTGGTTTTGGGGAAGGCTCAGGCCGCTCGTGAATATCATCCACGACTCCAGTAGCAGCGACAACATCTTTACACACTTCGTTTGCTCGGGGTAGGCGATTCCGGCGATGGCAAGCTTGGCGTAGAGTTCTCTCAGCTTGTCTAGGATCGGCTGAACGGGTTCTCCTTCACTAAGGCAAAGGGTGGAGAGCTCTCTCTCTAGCAACAACTGATGTGGGTGCATGGATGTCCTTGAGCACGGCCCATGCCTTGGGACCACACTCTTCATCCGGGAGGAGGTGGGTGATGTGCTGGCATTGGGCGAGATCTAAGCTTTGAGACAAGATGTAGTACCCGGCGGATGAGCGTTCGTCACACTCGTTCTGAAGCTCCGGGTGACTGGGTCGTTTCTCGCTACCTATCATGAGCTTAAGAAGACCGATGTGCCGAAAATACAGCTGCATCTTCCACGACCAGTCGTCATAGCCCTCTCCACTAAAATTGTCGACTGAGAAGTTCTTCAACACTTCTCTTAGCAGCGGGCCCTGGCTCGTCCGGGCTATCCTAGACACGGAGACACCAGATTCTTGGCTACCACTACTCGCGGGGGCTGAATTCCCTTCTTCTCCAGGCGACCCCATCGATGGAAACGTTGATAATGGCTAAGGACCAGCTCTCATACCACGTGTTAACTTTGATTACGATAGGGAAGCGTTTAAACCTGGACCACGAAAACAAACTTGGCAACACTTAACTTCACTTTGAACCCTCCGAGTGTGACAACAAGTCACCTCATAGCTAAGGATATAATAGATGCAAAGTGAGTAGTTATGCCTTGCTTGATTTGTGGAGTGAGGAATCTGGTCGAGCAGCGTTTCGGCAGCACCACGTTACGTTTCTACTCTCGTCAATACGTAGTAGTAGAATTCCGAGCTTGGAAAGCATAATGGCATTTGATTTTCTTGCAGCAAATACAAGCACACATTTATATAAAGTCCTAAACACACAAAGGAAAACATATAGCAGTTGCTTAACTGGAATCCAAACCTTCGTTTTGCAGTAATAGAAAACGGTTGTGAAACTGCTGAAGAGTTTGGCTCAATCTGCCTCATTAGAATTAACTGTAATCCACTTGAATTGAAACCAAAGTCCCCTGCTGATTCACGTCATGAATTTCCGCGAGTTCACATGAGGAATCATGGATACTTGTGTGAGAAACCGTTTCCCAGTTATAAAACAGATTTTACCGTTGATAAAACGGTATTTACCGTTTTGTACCTGCGTCGAAATGATCACGCTAAGCAGCGTGACTCTCACGCGAAGGCTGCTGTTTTCCGAGTCAGCACGGGATACGGTTGATCAACCGTAATCCCGTGGCACCCCCGGTCAAGCGAGAAAAGCCGATCGCTGACGCGATCGTGCTTTGTCTCGCATGGGACAGGGCATTAAATTGCCCTGTCTGTTGCGATCATGCAACTGTGCACGGTCGCAACAGTTGCGACACACGCGCGGGCCCTGAGGGGCCACACGCGCATGTCAGGACCCCACGCGCGGGTCCTGATTTTCGCGCACTCTTTGACCGGCGCGAAATCGGTCAAAGGGCCCGAGTCAAAGACTCGAGCCCAGCACCCCCCGGCACACTCGACACTCGCCACGAGCGCCCATGAAAGTTCGTGAACTTTCATGCGCTTTCGTGACGCTCGTAACTTTCATGAACGCTCAAGATTGTTCATGAAAATTAGCGAACGAACATGAGTCGTCATGAGAATTCATGACTCGTCATGATCCGTCATGACTTGCCATGTGCCCACAACAAAAACACATGAAGCATAATGCAAAAACAAATGCACACAAAACACACACAAAATGCGGGACTTCATGCAGGCGGCTGGTTGACGTGCAAAAATAGTGTTTGTACCCAACAGTTTTTATGTCGTTAGCTTTCACGCATTTACATCATTTTAGAAATGAACCATGGATTGTCAATAACAATCATTATTCATATATGAATTATCATATCATACCTTACACAATATATCATATTTGTGTACTACCATTCTGTTTATCTACATTCACCAATCGTCATATTCATCTCTTTATCTTATGTGCATATTATCCGATGGTAAAATACAACATAGAAAATCACTAAAACAACCTAGTTATCCAAAAAAAACTACCACCACACTAGTATAATTGAACTGGACATGACCTTCTATAGCTTACTTATGTAGCAATTAATGCATCCAGATTCTTTTTCACATTAAAAAAAAAGGAATATAAAAAAAACTCGCCAAATCGATTGTAATAGGTTGCTACGCAAAAAAAAAAGAATTAAAACAAAACAAGAGGCGACGAAATCGTCTTAGGGTTGCGGAGCGGAGTTTTTTATTTATATATTTATTTTATGTATGATACATATACATATAAAAATGATTTATTGCTACTACAATTTCCAAGGGATGTCAACTAATGGAACAAAAATGTACCATTCTGAGGGCTCGATCTGGAGACCTTTCATTTCGGGAACCATTGGGAAAGGGCTAAGCTAACACGGCTGAAACGTAAACGAGACAAAATTTATGATAACAGTTTTGTCGACGAAGTTGTTGCTAGGCTTTCGTGCGATCTTCTTCTTTCCGATCTCACCACAACCCAACCCTCAACTCCCGCTACTCCCGCTACTCCCGCAACTCCCGCTACTCCTAAGACTCCCGCAACCAAGTAAGTATTTACCTACTTTTTTTTGTACTTAAGTTCACTATTCTTCTTAGGACTTCGAGATACGACTAGGAACCGTTGTACCTACGTGCTGGCTTCTTAAAACATTACCAATGTCAGTTTTGCACTATCTCGTCTGTTCAAAGTTTGTACGCTAGAACTAAATCGTCTCATTTGAGTCTTTTCCTCATTGTCGTTCTCTCCCGAGTCATCTCTCTCGCCCGTTTGGTTTCTTCAACATTTCGATTCCTATTTGTTTGTGTTTGAGTGACATCACCTGCTTTTTAGTGACGTCACCTATTTTTTTTATGACTCTACATGAAACCGTATCAACATCTCAAGTTCAGTTTCTCTCACCCGTATTTCTAGCCTCGTTATATTCTCAATGGTTCTCTTTGAGATTTTCTTTCTGTGTTGTTTGTTCCCGTGTCATTCTCATCACACTTTTCCGTCTTTCCTTTCCCTCTTGTTCGTTTCTATTCTTCCCCTACCGCCCCTCTCCCCCATTCTCTCCCACCTCCTCATTTCCATCTCTGCCCTCCCCCGAATAGCTCATTCACAAGCATAGTTAATCAAAACTGACAACCGTATTTCTTTACCTGGTAAGTACTTTCACCTACCTGCCATCCTTTCTCCCCCTTTCAAAACTCCTTCTTCAATACATAAATACGTGTACTAAAGCACCCTTACTAAATTTCTTACAATGTTAGTATCTTCTTTTGGTGCATTCTATTCTTGTGATTCTCTTCCCTTCCTGCCTACGTTCTGTCAGAATATTATGCTCTAGCCTGCAGTGGGGTGCTCTATAGCGAGTACAGCCCTTCTAGGGTTAGCTATTTGTACCACCGTTGTTGCTAGTGCAAAGCCTCTCTTTCGTTCAATTCTCTCTTGCCTAGCTAGGGTTCTCCTAGCTATGGCCTCTCACTGTACCTATTATTTCAACATGCTATCAGAGCAGGACGATCCTGTTGGGTCGATCCTGTGGGTGGGCCCGCCACCTAAGTCTTCCGCTGCTACAACTATAGTCTGTGTCGCACGCCCCGTGGCGTGCGACGGATTTTTCATCCCGCCGCGCGCTCGGGGCGTGCGGCGGTTTTCTGCCCGCCGTGCGCCCCGAGGCGCGCGGCGGTTTCCTACCGTGGGGGACCCCCGCGCGCCCCCGATTTCTTGTCGCGCCGCCCTGGGGAGCCGCGCGCGACCCCCCCGCGGCCCCGATCTCCCGTCGCGCCGCCCTGGGGAGCCGTGTGCGACCCCCCGCGGCCCCGATCTCCCGTCGCGCCGCCCTGGGGAGCCGCGCGCGACCCCCCGCGGCCCCGATCTCCCGTCGCGCCGCCCTGGGGAGCCGCGCGCGACCCCCCGCGGCCCCGATCTCCCGTCGCGGCGCTTTGGGGAGCCGCGCACGGCCCCTCGCTGCCTGGTGGTGGCGCCCTGGTGGCCGCGCGCCCTCCCCCTCGTCGTCCCCCGTGCTCCTTTCCCCTTTCGCCCGTTTTAGGGTTTGGGGGTGAGGAGTGTGGGGGTGGCGGCTATGGGGGTGTCGGTTGTGAGTTCCTCCCCCTACTCCTCCTCCTCCCTAGTCTCCCTCTACTGCAGCTGCCGCTGAGGGGGGTGGTGTGTGGGAGCCGAGGGTTTAGGGTTTAAGGGGGGTGCCGTGGGAATGGAGCTAGGGTTTCAGCAGTGGGTGTGTGGGGGGTGTGTGGGGCAGTTGGAGGAGGTTGAGCGGAGGTTGCCGTCGTGTCGTCCGCAGCACCTGTATTCCGGGGCCTTTCTCCTCCCGGTAGCTCAGAGAGCCGGTTGCACCTGTCGCCCGTGGGTCCGTTGCTACTGTCGCTGGCTGATCAGTTGCAGAGCCTGTTACTCCTGTATTCCGGGGCCTTTCTCCTCCCGGTAGCCACCAGCGTTGCACCAGAGCCGTCTGTTGCCCGTGTGTCTGCAGCTTCAGTCGTCGCCTCCACTCTTCTCTCATCTCACCAGCCCTCCTCCTCCTCGCTTGCCCTCTGTGACAGCTTTAGCTTTACCCATAATTGTGAACTTTAAACTTTTGCTTCTTGTTCATGTGCTCAGAATGTGTGGTGACATCGTGATCCACCCTGAGCTTGTACTGCTTTGCTTGCTGTGCTGATTACACCCCACTTTGGCTATGGGGGTGTGTCAGAATATTATGCTCTAGCCTGCAGTGGGGTGCTCTATAGCGAGTACAGCCCTTCTAGGGTTAGCTATTTGTACCACCGTTGTTGCTAGTGCAAAGCCTCTCTTTCGTTCAATTCTCTCTTGCCTAGCTAGGGTTCTCCTAGCTATGGCCTCTCACTGTACCTATTATTTCAACATGTTCCTCTTACCTTTTATCCAATATGCTCTTAAGGACATCGTTTATCCTACGTTCTTTTAGTCCTTTCGCTTCCCTTCCTCATTGCTCTTACGTTTTTTTAGTCTCTTCTCCGTTACCTTTTAGATGCATTCGCAGTTTCTTCTGTTCTCTTTCTTCGCAGTTTCTTTTTGTACTCCCACTCACTGCTCACTGCTATTGCACTCCCTGCTCATTGCCATGTAACTTGGATCCTCGCTTCGGTGTTTTTTCGCTCATTGTTTCTGTTTGTTGTTTGCTTTATTCACTATTTCTCTTGTTTGACGTTTCGTTTTTCCGTGATGCTTTTCCTTTTCTTCGTTTTCATTTTTCTTTCTCTATCTTTTTTTCGTCTGTGTTTTGTTATGCCTCTTATTGCAGATACTAGTTTATAGATCGCATGGGAGAGAGGATGCTGTGCAATTCATAGAGCAATCATTTTACCGGTTTTAATTCTTATTCATTGGTACTGTAGACTTGTTGCATCATCTCTTTTGTTTATCATTGTTGCAGTTCATTGCATTAGTAATGCATGTCTGCATGTTTCAAAGGGCGAACTTATTGGTCATTCTCACAGAAGGCTCAATGGTGTATCACAACAGTGAAGCCATATCTGAGCTGGACTTGACCGGTGTAGATCTCCCTTTGGGATTTGCAGATTGTATTGCTTCATGTCGCAGTTGGTAATTTCAACGTTTATGCTATTCGCCTCCCCCCCATGCTAGGCTGGGGAAGCGGTAGTGTAGATGTTGGATTTGTTAACTGTGACTCATACTGTAGGTACCACATGCGAAAAAAATTACACGTTCATCGATTTGCTCGTTGAATGTGATGTCATGTCAAACGAAAGAAAAATGCGATGATCGCTAATTCTGTCGTCGTATTTTTCTGTCTTTTGTTATGACTAGGTCCTCAAATTTTGGGCCTCGGAAAAGAAAAATAACAGTTTCACACATACTAAGCTACAAAATGCAAAGACCCTTTGTTCGGTCATTGTATTTCTCAGCGTTTTCTACAGGTCTATTTTATTATTATTATTATTGTTATTATTTACTGTCAACAGATCAACTTACAATAGTGTTTACCACTACCGTAAAACATACATCATTTAGTTATAAGCAGGTTGGCTAGTTTTCGTTCTTTTTTTTTTCAAGAATAATTAATTCCTGAAAAAAAATCAATTCCGATCGATTGCAATAGGTTGCTCCGCAACCCAAAAAACCAAAAACAAAAACAAAGCGCGTGCCTTAAACCCATAGGAGACAGATACACGTCACTCTATAATAGTATGCAGCCGTGCAGCTTATAAATAGCTCCCTGGACCCTGTACAACCCTACTTGTTTTTAGTATATCCAGAAGCGTTCGCTCACGGTCACCTAAAGTTAGTCTTAGAACTTAGGTATGATCAGATTAGGTCAAAGGGGGGGGTACAAGGAGAATGTCGAGGGAAATTTTGTACCCCCTAGTGCTACCCCACTAAAGCCTAGATCAATCTAGCACAGATATAACATTTGACACACCCCCATAGGCAAAGTGGGGGAGAACAAGGGGTCACAAGACCAGTCAAGAGAAGCAAAGCAAGCTCAGGGTGGATCATAACGTCACCACACACTCTGAGACAAAGCAGAGGGCCACAAGGCCAGTTCACATGCAGAGGTATATAAGCAACAAAAACAGCACAGTGATCACTACCTAGCAGATGTAAGCATGCAGGTACATATATATATGGATCACAGTGTTAAACTGTTATATGTTGGTAGGCTGTAGTGGGGTAGCCAATATGGGGTACAACCCCAAATAGGGTTTGCTACTTGTACCCAGTTGTGTCATTCAATGCACCATTCTCACGCTTGTATTGTATTATGGTATCAGAGCAGGTGGTCCCTAGGACCATCCGATCGTTTTTTTTTAGGGCCCACCATCGGACGCTGCGGTTACCGCGTTACCCCCGCGCCCTACCCTCGTAGCACCCTCGTAGCGCCCTAGCGCCCTCGTAGCGCCCTTGTAGCGCCCTCGTGCGCCCTGCCGACCGGCGTCCTGCCAGCCCGCTCTGCCCCGCGCTGCCCGTCGCGCTGCCTCGCAGCCCCGCGCACCGCCCGCTGTGCCCCGAGCCGCCCGTCGATCTGCTGCGCAGCCCCGCGACCCGCCCGCCCTGCCCCGCGCTGCTCGTCGCTCGGCTCTGCAGCCCCGCACGCCGCCCACTTTGCCCCGCGCAGCCCGTCGAGCTGCCTTGCAGCCCCGCGCGCCGCCCGCTGTGCCCCGCGCCGTCCGTCGCGCTGCCCGCCCGCCGCGCTGCCCGCTTGCGGAGTCGCCCGCCTGTCGCGCTGCTCGCCTGCAGCGCCACCTTCCTGCCGCGCTGCCCGCTTGCAGAGCCGCCCGTCCGCCGCGCTGCCCGCTTGCAGCGCCGCCTGCTGCTCCCTGCCCGTGCGCAATTGCCCGCCCCTGCTGTGGTAGCTTGCGTTGCTCTGCCGTACTGTCGCTATGGCTTCCATCCGCGTGCTTTCGTTCGATGCTGAGGGCCGCCCTGTGCAGTTCACCACTTGGCTAGATGACCTGCAGCTGTTCCTCCTGAGCGATAGCAAGGAGCATGTGTCGCACTTACGCAGAGGCGATCTCGGGTCCCTACTCCTCTCAGTGGCAGACAGCCATGGACGCAGAGATGGCATCCTGGAAGTCCACAGGTACCTACGTCGACGAGGTTCCCCCTCCTGGGGCGAACATCGTCGATGGCATGTGGATTTTCAGGGTGAAGCGGCCGCCAGGTTCTCCACCTGTCTTCAAGGCTCGTTACGTTGCTAGAGGCTTCAGTCAGCGTCAGGGGGTTGACTTCTTCCAGACCTTCTCCCCCACCCCGAATATGACCACTCTTCGGGTTCTACTGCACGTTGCTGCTCAGCGTGACTACGAGCTTCACTCTCTTGACTTCAGCACAGCGTTCCTGCAGGGCAGCCTGCACGAGGAGATCTGGCTGCGCCGCCCACCTGGCTTTACTGGGTCGTTTCCTCCTGGTACCCAGTGGAGCCTCCGCCGGCCAGTCTACGGTCTCCGCCAGGCGCCACGTGAGTGGCACGACACACTGAGGACTACACTTGCGGCTCTTGGGTTCGCGCCGTCTACTGCTGACCCGTCGCTGTTTCTGCGCACAGACACGTCGCTGCCGCCGTTCTACATTCTCGTGTACGTCGACGACTTGGTCTTTGCTACTGCTGACACTGAGGCACTCGCTCGTGTGAAGTCGGAGCTGCAGAAGAGACACACCTGCACTGACCTGGGTGAGCTGCATAGCTACCTTGGCTTGCAGATCACCCGGGACAGAGCACGCCGCACCATTACCCTGACTCAGTCACACATGGTGCAGCAGGTCCTTCAGCGCTTCGGCTTCCAGTTCTCCTCACCACAGGCCACACCTCTGGCTACCAGCCACTCGCTCTCAGCTCCACCTTCGGACGAGTCCGTAGAGCCGAGTGGCCCGTACCCAGAGCTTGTAGGCTGCCTCATGTACCTGATGACTTGCACGCGACCTGACCTCGCGTACCCTCTTAGCATCCTTGCTCGTTACGTTGCGCCTGGGAGACACAGGCGAGAGCACTGGGAGGCTGCTAAGAGGGTGCTGCGTTACTTGTGCAGTACATCAGGCATGGGGCTGGTGCTTGGAGGACGCGACAGAGTTGTCCTCACTGGTCACTCGGACGCTTCTTGGGTGGACGACTTGGCTACGCAGCGGTCGTCGCAGGGTTACACCTTCAGCCTTGGCTCTGGTTCTGTCTCGTGGCGGTCCACCCGCTCTTCTTCTGTTCTCAGCTCTAGTTGTGAGGCTGAGATCTACGCCACGGCCATGGCTGCACAGGAGTTACGCTGGCTCACCTACCTGCTGACTGACTTGGGAGAGCGGCCTAGTTCTCCTCCAGTTCTGTACGGCGACAACAAGGCGGCCCTTGCCTTGTGTCAGGAGCACAGACTGGAGCACAGGACGAAGCACATTGCTCTTCGCTACTTTCTTGCTCGAGAGCTGCAGCAGCGAGGTCAGCTTCGGCTTGTGTACGTGGACTCGAAGGCCAACACTGCTGATATCTTCACCAAGGCGCTCCCGCCTAGTGATCATCAGCGGCACTGTACTTCCTTAGGCCTTGTGTCCACATTCCCTCATTTGCTTACTGCTTGACTTTCTTTGTACTGTACTTTATATATATCTTGCTGCTTGCTTGCTAGGTCTTGATCACTGTGTTGCTTGTCTTGTACTATATCTAGCACTGCATGTGAACTGGCCTTGTGGCCTTTGCTTGTGCTCGGAGTGTGGTGACGTTGTGATCCACCCTGGGCTTGCTTTGCTTTGCTGGACTGGTCTTGTGACCCTTTGTTCTCCCCCACTTTGCCTATGGGGGTGTGTTAAACTGTTATATGTTGGTAGGCTGTAGTGGGGTAGCCAATATGGGGTACAACCCCAAATAGGGTTTGCTACTTGTACCCAGTTGTGTCATTCAATGCACCATTCTCACGCTTGTATTGTATTACACAGTACAAGCAAAGCCTACAGCAAGTGTGGAAACGTAGGCACAAGACCTAACAAGGTACAAAAGCGCTGATGATCACCAGACGGAAGTGCCTTGGTGAATATATCAGCAGTGTTGGCCCGAGTGGCCACGTGTGCAAGTCGAAGCTGACCACGCTGCTGCAACTCTCGAGCCAGGAAGTAACGCAGAGCGATGTGCTTCGTTCTGTGCTCCAGTCTGTGCTCCTCACACAAGGCAATGGCAGCCTTGTTGTCGACGTACAGAACTGGAGGAGAACGAGGCCGCTCTCCCAAGTCGGTCAGCAGGTAGGTGAGCCAGCGTAGATCTCAGCCTCACAACTGGAGCTGAGAACCCTGAGCAGCCATGGCTGTGGCGTAGATCTCAGCCTCACAACTGGAGCTGAGAACAGAAGACGAGCGAGTAGAACGCCAGGAAACAGAACCAGAGCCAAGGCTGAAAGTGTAACCCTGTGACGACCGCTGCGTAGCCTGGTCGTCAACCCAAGAAGCGTCTGAGTGCCCAGTGAGGACCACCTCTCGCCGTCCTCCAAGCACGAGCCCCATGCCCGATGTACTGCACAAGTAGCGCAGTACCCTCTTCGCAGCATCCCAGTGCACCTTTCGGTGCCGACCAGGAGCCACGTAACGGGCCAGAAGGCCAAGGGGGTACGCAAGGTCAGGACGAGTGCAAGTCATCAGGTACATGAGGCAGCCCACTAGCTCTGGGTAAGGACCACTCGGCTCTACGGACTCGTCCGAAGGTGGAGCTGAGAGCGAGTGACCTGTAGCCAGAGGAGTGGCCTGTGGAGAGGACCAGGTGAAGCCGAAGTGCTGAAGGACCTGCTGCACCATGTGTGACTGAGTCAGTGTGATGGTGCGGCGTGCTCTGTCCCGGGTGATATGCAAGCCAAGGTAGCTGCGCAGCTCACCCAGGTCAGTACACGTGTGTCTCTTCTGCAGCTCCGACTTCACCAAGGCGAGAGCCTAAGTGTCAGCAGTGGCAAAGACCAAGTCGTCGACGTACACGAGGATGTAGAACGGCGGCAGAGAAGTGTCGGTGCGTAGAAACAGCGACGGGTCAGCTGTCGAAGGTGCAAACCCAAGAGCCGCAAGTGTAGTCCTCAGTGTGTCGTGCCACTCACGTGGTGCCTGGCGGAGACCGTAGACTGGCCGGCGGAGGCTCCACTTGGTACCAGGAGGGAACGACCCAGTGAAGCCAGGTGGACGGCGTAGCCAGATCTCCTCGTGCAGGCTGCCCTGTAGGAAGGCTGTGCTAAAGTCCAGCGAGTGAAGCTCGTAGTCACGCTGAGCGGCAACGTGCAGTAGCACCCGAAGAGTGGTCATCTTCGGGGTGGGGGAGAAGGTCTGAAAGAAGTCGACTCCCTCTCGCTGACTGAAGCCTCTAGCAACGTAACGAGCCTTGAAGACAGGCGGAGAACCTGGCGGCCGCTTCACCCTGAAAATCCACATGCCATCGACAATGTTCGCCCCGGGGGGGGGAACCTCATCGACGTACGTGCCTGTGGACTTCCAGGATGCCATCTCTGCGTCCATGGCTGCCTGCCACTGAGAGGAGTAGTCACCCGCGATCGCCTCAGCGTAAGAGCGCGGGGTAGGGATGTCTATAGCATCCGGGTCTCCCTCAGGGGCAAGCAGCATGGCCACAAGATGAGGCGCAGCGGCTGCAAGACACTCAAGGTCCTCGTGCCTGTCCTCAAGGACGTCCGTGCTAAGAGCACACTCACCCCCGACGGACGGAGGACAGACAGACTCAGACTCAGCAACCAGACTAGCAGCGTAGTCCAGACGACAGGCAGCAGCAAAGTCAACAAGCTCAGCGACCAAGGCAGACGCAGCAGCAGACTCAAAAGAAGGGTCAGTGACAACAGTGGCGAGCAGACGCGTGACAGTAGGGTGCGCAGCACGAACGCGGTCAGACTCAGGGTCGGGAACGTCAGGTAAAGAGGACGCAGGAGGAGACGGCAGAGGAACAGACTGTGGAACAGAGGAAGGACGACGGACGACAAGGTGCGCGGTGGGGACAGTCGGCGAACGCGGACGCGGAACACGACGAGCGGTACGACGAGAACTAACAGGCGAGACAGGACGCGACGCAGGCTCACGACGCTCAGTAAGACCGCCGGACTGCTCAGTGTAGGGAGAAGGAACAGGCAGCGGTGAGCCAGGCTGTAACGGAAGACCAGTAGAAGACGGAAGGCTAAGAACCTGGCGAAGCACAGAGTCAGTAGGTGGTAGCGACGACGGGGACGGCGGAGCGAAGAACAGTCGCGGCTGCGCAGTGCCACCAGCACCAGCAGCTCCAGTACCCCCAGCAGCTCCAGAACCTCCAGCAACTCCACCACCCCCAGTGTCAGCTCCACTAGGACCAGCTCCACCAGCAGTAGCACCCCCAGAACCGGCACCTCCAGTCCCAGGGTCTCCAGACGCAGTGTCACCAGCAGTAGCACCCTCAGGTACAGCACCACTAGCCCCGGCAGCTCGAGTACCAACGGTACGAGCACATCCGGGACCCGCGACGGCAGTACCTCCAGTAGACAAAGAACCAACACCACCAGCTGCAGAGTCCCGTGTACCAGTAGTGCGACGCTGACGACGACCGTACCAGTCCTGCAGCTGCTGAGGGGTGAGGGGCACACGTGGACGAAGACGGCCACCCCAAGGAGGCGGCGCAGCAGCAGACTCAGCACCCCCAGACGGCGCACCCCCAGACTCAGCACCCCCAGACCCCTCACACGCAGGCTCAGCACCTCCAGGCTCCGCACCTCCAGGCTCCACACCTCCAGGCTCCGCACCACCAGACTCCACTCCTCCAGGCTCCGCACCTCCAGGCTCCACACCTCCAGGCTCCGCACCACCAGACTCCGCCCCTCCAGGCTCCGCTCCTCCAGGCTCCGCTCCTCCAGTCTCCACTCCCTGAGGCTCCACACTCGCAGGCTCTGCCCCTCCAGACTCAGCACCCCCAGGCTCCTCACGCTCAGGCTCCGCACCCCCGACGACAGCACCACCTCCAGCAAGACCAGAGTCACCAGTGACCTCAACAGGCGCAGGTACGGGAGGGTCTACCTGAGAAACACCTGAAGGGGCAGGACCTGGCGCAGGAAGGGGTCCTACCTGGGGAGGACCTGGAGCGAGGAAGAGCGGCGGGGGGGTGCGAGGGGAAGTACGGTAGGGGAAGAGACGGTAGAAGGGAACAGACTCGTCAAAGGTGACGTCCTGAGACGCAAAGACACGACGCGAGGTGGGCTCGTAGAACTGCCAGCCAGGCGCGTCAGAAGGAAAACCAAGGAAGACACAGGGAATGGCGCGAGCGGAGAGCTTGTCCGCGGTGGTATCGCGGACAAACGCACGGGCACCCCAGACCCGGAAACGCGACGCATCACCAACCTTCCTCGTCCACAGCAGTGTGGGCGAGGTCTCCGGCAAGGAGACACGGGGCCAGAGGTTGAGCTGATGCGCGGCGTATCGGACCACAAACGGCCACAGAAAATGGGGGGCAGCCGCATGGATCATGGAGGTACGAGCGACCTCCATGACTAAGCCAATGCGACGCTCAGCAACCCCATTCTGCTGCGGAGAGGCCGGAAGCGTGAACGACTGGGTGATGCCGTGCTCCGCACAGAAGGCTGCCAAGAGGTCGGAGGAGAACTCACCACCTCTGTCAGAGTGCAGACGCAGGACAGGGAAGTCTCTGTCGAACCGCTCGCGGAGCTGGAGACGAACAGCGCGGATCCAGGGGATCAGAACAGCAGGGACCTGACCCTTGCTGCGCAAGGGGAAGACCGTGGTGTAACGCGTGTAGTCGTCAACGACCAGCAGGAAGTACCGCTCGCGGCCCTGGCCCTGGACGCGGGCTGGGCCCCACACGTCCAGGTGTAGTGTCTGCAGGGGAGCCTCTGTGGGAGGAAACGAGGAGGAGTGAGGAGCGGCGCGCTGCCGCCCCTCGACGCAGGGAATGCAAGGCGGCGCAGGCGAGGGAGGGAGGGTAGGCAGAGACCTGGGAAGACCAGAGACCAGGGAGCGAGAGTGCATGCTCCGAAGGCGAGGCAGGGAGGGGTGACCAAGGCGGTGGTGCCACAGGAGAGTGTCGTGCGACAGACGGCGACACTCACACGTGGAGGCTACCAAACCTGACGCAGACACCTGACTAACAGCAGCTACCTGAGGAGACTCAGTCGACAGTGTGTACAGACTCGACCCCGGCCGACGAGTGAACGTGGCCAAGTGACGGCCAGTCTGTCCACATGTGCAGATCGCCACACGCTGCCATGCAGGGGTGAAGGTATCAACCCCCGCATCCTGCAGGACAGCGGTGCTCACCAAGTTCGTCGAGAACGAGGGGAGGTGGAGACCTGACAGGGAGCCAGACGGGACCGCGGGGCACGGAAGCGCAGTCGAGTCGCGGGCAAGCACTGGGCCCCCAGAGGGGTCTGCCAGCGAGACAGGAACAGGTGCAGGGAGAGGTGTGACAGTGGTGCTATCGCGAAAGAAGCAGCGCGAAGCACCAGAGTCAAGTGTGAAAGTGTGCAGGGCCTGAGCAGACTCAGGACCAGAGGGGGCAGACTCACTAGCACCTAGGGCTGCAGTCTCTATACCTGGGTCAGGTGGGACACACAAGTAGCAGTCACCCTCAGCACTAACAGTCAATGCATACATGGCAGCAAGAATAGCATCATAGTCTAGATCAAAGATAGGAACACCACGCCTAAGCAGATCTGCCCAGTTGGGGAACTCAGTAGCATCAGGATACTTTGCGCGCCAGGCGTCACTAAGCCTAGCGAAGCAGCGGAACTCAGTGTGAAAACCGTCGCAGGTGCGACCCTGGCGGGGACCTGAGCGAATGATATAGGGGCAGCGATCAACACCCTTAGGCGCCCCACGCCCAGCATACCAGTCATGGAGCTGCTGGGAGGTGAGGGGCTGACGCTGCTGCTGCTGCTGCTGCTGTGGCTGCTGCTGCTGCTGCTGCTGCTGCTGCTGGCCACCACTGGGGCCCCCTTTTTGGCCAGATCCACCTCCACCCAGGCCTCCACCACCAGTGCCGCCGCCTCCTCCTCCACCACCTCCGCTGCCGCCTCCACCACCCCCGGTCCTGCCACCACCCCACCCACCACCTCCACGGCCACCCCCACCACCTCCACCACCCCCGCCGCCTCCACCACCGCTCCCTCCACCGCCACCTCCGCCACCCCTGCCACCCTTGCCGCCCTTGCCCCCGCCGCGCTTCCCACCAAGAGCAGAAGCGGCGTTGACCTTCTCAGTGCCGAGAAGGTCGACTGCAGCAGCAGCAGAGGCGTAGGAGGGGGCAAGGGGGGAGGGGGAGCACCCCTCAAAGAGGGGAGTGCGGGGAGTGCCACGAGCAGCGTTCACAGCAAGAATGTTCTTCTCCGCTGCGACTAGCTGCTGCGCGAAGTCGTCTATGGTGATGGTGGTAGGGTCCTTGGCGAGGAAATAGTCCCTAACAGACCGAAGCGTGTCAGGGAGGCGGGTGACGAGGATGTAGAGGGTAAAGTACATGGGGGGTTTGTTCTCGGCGAGGAACTCGTCAGTGAGAGCGGCACGGAAGCGTGCGTCACTAGCGCGGAGGTGAGTGATCAGATCGGCAGCAGTGGGAAAGGAGGCTAGGTCGGGAAACAGGTAGGGCAGGATGAGATTGCCAACGGCGGCAGTGGCTGGGGCGGAATAGCGAGCAACTACTGCGTCAAACACCTCCTTAGCAGTCTTGAGCGAGTTGAAGTGAGCGCGCTCAGAGAGGGGTAGGTGGTTGCGAATAGCTAGGCGGGCAATAGCATCTCGGGTCTGCCACTCAGTGCGGTCAGAGGCAGGAGCAGTAGCAGCGGGAGCAGGAGCAGTGCCAGTCACATAGTCTAGCAGTGAACGGCCGTCCTTGGTATCAGTCATGAGGTAGAGCTGCAGGTCGCTCAGCCAGGTCTCAAATTCAATAGGACTGCCATCAGGCTCAAAGGTAAGAACAGTAACAGTCGCCATGGTCACAGGGTAGGGAAATGCAGTAGGCTCAGGCAGTAGGTGCAGGCAGTAGGCTCAGGCAGTACGCTCAGTCACAGGCTCAAACATAGGCTCAGGCTCAGGCTTAGGCTCAGACTCAGACTCAATCTCAGGCAGGCATGCTTAGGCAGGCAGGTAGGCTCTGGTACAGGCTCAGGCTTAGGTAGGGCGGGGCTTAGGCATGGGCAGGGGCTTAGGCAGGGCGGGGATTATGCTTAGGTAGGGCGGGGCTTAGGCAGGGCAGGGCGACGGCGCACAGGCAGGGCGCGGCGGCGGTTTCTGCGCGGCAGCGGGGCGTGCGCGGCGGTGGGGTGCGTATTGCAGCAGATGGCGCGCGCGGCAGCAGGCTGCACGGGCGGCTGTTCGCGCGCTGCAGGGGATGCACGGCGGCGGGCTGCTGCGGCGACGAGCGGCGCACGGGCACGCGCGGCGACGGGGCGTGCGGAAGCGGGCTGCACGGGACGGCGGGCTGCAGGCGGGGCGCGCGGATCGCGGGGCAGCAGCGGGCTGCGGGCTGCTTAGTGAGACGCGCGCTAAAAAAAAGGCGACGCGCGCTCCGTCGAAGCGCGCGTAGGCAGCAGGCAGGGCAGGCAAGGCAAAGCAGGTGGGGTAACACAGTAACTGGTGGGCCCGAGCTTAGGTCCTAAGTCCTAATGCTCTAGATACCATCTTAGAACTTAGGTATGATCAGATTAGGTCAAAGGGGGGGGTACAAGGAGAATGTCGAGGGAAATTTTGTACCCCCTAGTGCTACCCCACTAAAGCCTAGATCAATCTAGCACAGATATAACATTTGACAGTTAGCACAGTAAGCTTGCTGACGCCACCATGCCTCGCTCACACATTAACGAGCTGTCAGGCGAGCTCCTCGTAAAAATCTTCTGGCACTCTCAAAAGCATGTCTATGTTGGCCGTCAACCTCAACACAGCGATGAGGCATGGGTTTCTTTCTCGCCTAGCCCGAGATACTCAACCGGAAGCCCCTATGTCGAAAATCTCCACAGCTTACGAGGCTCGAAATCGTCTTCCATGCAGCCGCGAAACGACGATCATGCTACTGCTGGAACCCTAAGTCCGTTGTCAGCTCCTACCCTACTTACGGACAACCTCCTCGTCGCGGCCGTTTGCAAACGCTGGCATACTCTGGCTTCCCGGCAGGTCTCCATGCTCCTTGTGAAGGAAGTCATTGTCATAAAAGAAAGGGACAAAGGGAGGAAGAGCGATCGAAAGTCGCAGCAACCATCTGCTGCTTTGGCATGTACACCTTTTGTGTATACTTAAAATGTAAAAACTCTAAACCTCTTTCTCTCATACCCTCTCCCTCCCACGCCTCCATCCCCTCCCCCTCCTATTCCTCCATCCCCTTCTTTCACATGCCCCCATCCCCCACCCATGCCTCCGCATTCCTATGCCCCTATGCCCTCATGTGTCACTTTCTTATTGCTCATTTACATCCAAGGAAACAATAATATGTAAGAATATTGAGAATGTAAAAAGATTTGCAGCGGTGCAAGGAACGGGTGTTTTACATGTTTTTCGAGACCTTGGAAATTACATACTAAACACTCGAGAATTTAGCGCACAAGAAGCTATTTATCTTATTCTGAGCCTTCCTTATAAAAAAACTATTTGTGGTTTTGTACTTAGTAATACAAATCATCTACGCAGACGATTGTTATTATTGAAGACAAATGCCGAATTGGAAGGCTTGGATCCCCAGTCAATAGATATCTTCACACCATATGCCTGATTGCATCGATATATGAATCGACCAATAGCTATGGAGGCTATTTGTTTTGCAGATTTCTCATCTGAGTATGAGAAAACAAGTGATAAAACTCGTAACAGACCTGATATTTCTTCCAAAAGACGGTTCTATTGCAAGCAATCAAGAAAAAAGATCATTCGATACGTCAACTACTATAGTGATATTGATAACAATAACGATATGAATGTGCGAATATTATTGTTTGCTCCTGTTTATTAAGAAGCTTGTCAATCTAGCGACGTGGCCCGAATTTATGTGGCCAACCATGATATCATTTCGACAAAGAGGAATGATTATTCGACGAATGGAGAAACATGGATACGTGCACTGGAAGACGTTGTGGATGACGATGTCAACGATCCGGATAGCGAAACGTTACCAAATGAAGTCGTTGATATTGGCGTCGAGCTTGTGTTGGACAAATTCGTCCGATCCACCGATATTTTTCATTCGGTGGCTGCTTACGAAAATGATATCTAAAGATGGAACGCACGTTGAATGTAGAGCAGCGTGCCATTGCCGATCACATCGTACATGGAGTGCGTCTTGTCAAGATTACGAGACTGGAATGATTGAACTAACAGAGAAATCAGTACAAATAGCAAACCCTAGAATTGTGTACCCCATATAGGCTAACCCACTGTAGCCTAACAAATGCAACATATATAATGTTTGACACACCCCCATAGGCAAAGTGGGGGAGACCTAGGGGTCACAAGACCAGTCAAGGCAAAGCAAGGCAACAACAAGCTCAGGGTGGATCTCAAGGATACCACACAAATTCCGAGCACAAGCTAGTGGTCACAAGACCAGTTCACATGCAGGTTTATAACAGAGCATGAGATACAGTGATCACAACCTAGCAAGAGTAAACATGCAGGTATAGATATATATAGTAATCACAGTACAAGCAAAGTCAAGAAGTAAGCAAGTGAGGTCCAGTAGGCACAAGGCCTAGTAGAGTGCAGAAGCGCTGATGGTCACGAGGCTGAAGCGCCTTGGTGAACACATCAGCAGTGTTGGCCTCAGTGGCCACGTAGCGAATACAAAGCTGACTGCGCTGCTGCAGCTCTCGAGCAAGGAAGTACCGCAGGGCGATGTGCTTCGTTCTGTGCTCCAGTCTGTGCTCCTCACACAAGGCAATGGCAGCCTTGTTGTCGACGTACAGTACTGGAGGAGAACGAGGCGGCTCTCCGAGGTCAGTCAGCAGGTAGGTCAGCCAGCGTAGCTCCTGGGCAGCCATGGCTGTAGCGTAGATCTCAGCCTCGCAACTGGAGCCGAGAACAGAAGAAGAGCGTGTAGAGCGCCAAGAAACTGAGCCAGAGCCAAGGCTGAAGGTGTAACCCTGAGACGACCGCTGAGTGGCCTGGTCATCTGCCCAAGAAGCGTCTGAGTGCCCTGTGAGAACAACTCGGTCTCGCCCTCCAAGCACAAGCCCCATGCCCGACGTACTGCACAAGTAGCGCAACACCCTCTTAGCGGCATCCATGTGCTCCTTCCTGTGACGGCCAGGAGCGACATAGCGTGCAAGGATGCTAAGAGGGTATGCAAGGTCAGGTCGAGTGCAGGTCATCAGGTACATGAGGCAGCCCACAAGCTCTGGATACGGGCCACTCGGCTCTACGGACTCATCCGAAGGCAGAGCTGAGAGCGAGTGACCGGTAGGCAGAGGAGTGGACTGAGGCGAGGAGTACGTGAAGCGGAAGCGCTGGAGAACCTGCTGCACCATGTGTGACTGAGTCAGGGTGATGGTGCGCCGTGCTCTGTCCCGGGTGATCCGCAAGCCAAGATAGCTTGTCAGCTCACCCAGGTCTGTGCACGTGTGTCTCCTCTGCAGCTCCGACTTCACGTGAGCGAGTCCTGCAGTGTCAGCAGTGGCAAAGACCAAGTCGTCGACATACACGAGGATGTAGAACGGCGGCAGCGAAGTGTCAGTGCGCAGGAACAGCGACGGGTCAGCTGTAGAAGGCGCGAACCCAAGAGCCGCAAGTGTAGTCCTCAGTGTGTCGTGCCACTCACGCGGAGCCTGGCGGAGACCGTAGACCGGCCGCTGAAGCCTCCACTGGGTACCAGGAGGAAACGACCCAGTGAAGCCAGGTGGGCGGCGCAGCCAGATCTCCTCGTGCAGGCTGCCCTGCAAGAAAGCAGTGCTGAAGTCAAGTGAGTGAAGCTCGTAGTCGCGGTGAGCGGCTATGTGCAGCAGTACCCGAAGAGTAGTCATCTTCGGGGTGGGGGAGAATGTCTGGAAGAAGTCAACTCCCTCTCGCTGACTGAAGCCTCGAGCCACGTAACGGGCCTTGAAGACAGGCGGAGAACCCGGCGGCCGCTTCACCCTGAAAATCCACATGCCACTGACGATGTTCGCCCCAGGAGGGGGAACCTTGTCGACGTAGGTGCGTGTGGACTTCCAGGAAGCCATCTCGGCGTCCATGGCTGTCTGCCACTGAGAGGAGTAGGGACCCGCCATCGCCTCAGCGTAAGTGCGTGGGGTCGGGATGTCTGGTGCATCCGGGTCTCCCTCAGGGGCAACTAGCAAGGACACGAGACGGGGCAAAGCAGCAGCAAGACACTGGAACTCCTCCTGTCTGTCCTCAAGGACGTCCGTGCCAAGAGCACACTCACCCCCGACGGACGGAGGACGGACAGACTCAGACTCAGACTCAGCAACAAGGCTAGCAGCGTAGTCTAGACGACAGGCAGCAGCAAAGTCAACCAACTCAGCGACCAGAGCAGACGCAGTCGAGGACTCAAAGGTAGGGTCAGTGACAACAGTAGCGAGGAGACGCGTGACAGTAGGGTGCTCAGCACGGTACCGGTCAGACTCAGGGTCCGGAACATGAGGCAAAGAAGACGCGGGAGGAGACGGTAGAGGGACACGCTGAGGAGCAGTAGAGGGACGCAAAGTCATGTAGTGAGTGCCTGGGACAGGAGGAGGACGCTCACGACGGACACGACTACCAGTGCGAGCAGGACGGACAGGCGACGCAGGACGAGACTCGGGCTCACGACGCTCTGTAAGACCTCCTGTGGGACCAGTGTAAGGAGAGGGAGCAGGGAGAGGCGAGGTAGGCGGTAACTGTGACTGCGACTGGACAGGCAGAGGACACTCTACGGAGGGAGGAGGACAAGGAGGAGGAGCCTGCCCAAGAACCTGCTGAAGGAGCGGTACGAAGTACGGTCGCGGCCGCGCAGCGTCTCCAGAAGCAGAGGAGACTCCAGCGGCCGGGTCAACAGCACCAGCAGCAGCTCCACCAGTCGGGTCCTCAGCACCAGTAGTAGCTCCACCGTCCGAGTCCTCAGTACCAGCAGCAGCGCCACCGCCCGGGTCCTCAGCTCCAGCAGCAGCTCCAACGTCCGAGTCCTCAGCACCAGCAGCAGCTCCACCAGGCGGGTCCGCAGCACCAGCAGCAGCTCCACCAGGCGGGTCCGCAGCACCAGCAGCAGCTCCAACGTCCGGGTCCTCAGCACCAGCTGCAGCTCCACCCCCAGGGTCCGCAGCACCAGGAGCACCACTCCGAAGACTGCAGCGCCGTGTGTACCACTCGCGGATCTGCTGAATGGGGGGGAGCTCCTGGGTAGGAGGGGAAGTACCGGGACGAGCTCCAGCAGCACCTCTCCGAAGGCGGCAGTACTCGAGGTACCTCTCCTGCAGCTGCTGGGAGGAGAGGGCTCCTCCAGGCGTAGCACGCTCAGGCTCAGCACCCCCAGACGCAGCACCCCCAGGCTCAGTACCTCCAGGCTCCGCACCTCCAGGCTCCGCACCTCCTGGCTCAGCACCCCCAGGCTCCGCACCCCCAGACTCAGCACTCCCAGGCTCAGCACCCCCAGACGCAGCACCCCCAGGCTCAGCACCCCCAGACGCAGCACCCCCAGGCTCAGCACCCCGAGCAGGACGAGAGTCAACAGCTACCTCGACAGGCTCACCCGGGTCTACCTGGGACACACCTGAGGGAGCGGCACCCTGAGGGGGGAGGGGGTCTGGTACCTCAGCACCTGGAGCGAGGAAGAGAGGCGGGGGGGGGAGCGGGGCAGTGCGGTAGGGGAAGAGGCGGTAGTAGGGGACGGACTCGTCAAAAGTGACGTCCTGAGAGGCCAGGACACGCCGCGAGGTGGGGTGGTAGAACTGCCAACCAGGGGCGTCCGGGACAAAGCCAAGGAAGACGCAGGGGACAGCGCGACGGGAGAGCTTGTCCGCGGACGTGTCGCGGACAAAAGCTCGGGATCCCCAGACCCGAAAACGCGACGCATCGCCAGCCTCTCCCGTCCAACGCAGTGTCGGAGAAGTCTCGGGCAAGGAGACACGGGGCCAGAGGTTGAGCTGATGCGCAGCGTATCGGACTGCAAACGGCCACAGAAAATGGGGGGCAGCCGCATGGCTCAAGGAGGTACGGGCGACCTCCATGACCAGACCAATGCGGCGCTCAGCAACCCCATTCTGCTGTGGAGAGTCCGGAAGCGTGTACGACTGCTCAATGCCCTCCTGCTGACAGAAGGCCTCCAGTAGGCCAGAGGAGAACTCCCCACCTCTGTCAGAGTGCAGACGCAGGACAGGGAAGTCGGAGCGGAAACGCTCACGGAGCTGGCGACGAGATCTGCGGATCCAAGGGATCAAGACATCAGGGACGTCACCCTTGGCGCGCAAGGGGAAGACCGTGGTGTAGCGCGAGAAGTCGTCAACAACAATCAGGAAGTACCTCTCCTGGCCCTGACCACGGACGCGGGCTGGGCCCCACACGTCCATGTGGAGCGTCTGCAAGGGAGCAGTCGTCGGGGGAAAGGAGGAGGAGTGAGGAGCTGCCGTCCCTCGACACAGGGAATACAGGGAGGAGCAGGCGAGTCGGGAAGGGGAGGAAGCACCCTGGGAAGACCAGCAACAAGGTCCCGTTTGTGCATAGCCCGAAGGCGCTGCACAGACGGGTGACCAAGGCGGTGGTGCCAAAGGACAGTCTCATGCGCCAGAGAGCGACACGAGCAGGGGGCGGACAGCTGACCTGACGCAGACGCAGACGCGGACGCAGCTACCTGAGGGGACTCAGTGGTCAGTGTGTACAGGTCCGACCCCGGCTCTCGAGTGAAGGTAGCCAGGTGGCGACCCGTCCGAGCACACGTGCAGTGTGTCACGCGCTCGTAGGCAGGGGTGAACTGGTGAACACCCCCATCCTGGAGCGCACTACCTGCCACCAAGTTCGTAGAGAACGAGGGGAGGTAGAGACCTGACAGCGTGCCGGACGGGACCGCCGGACAAGGAAGGACAGTGGAGGAGGTCGCAATGACCGGACCCCCAGAGGGGTCAGCAAGGGAGACAGCAACTGGCCGAGCGAGTGGCTCAAGGACAGTGCGATCACGAAAGAAGGAGCGAGAAGCACCTGAGTCCAGTGTGAAGGTGTGCAGTGCTGCAGTCGACTCAGTACCAGGGGGCACGGACGCACGAGCACCTAGGGCAGCGGCCTCACCAGGACCTGTGGGAGCAGACGCACTAGCACCTAGAGCGGCAGCCGGACTGGCCTGAATGCCCGGGTCGGGCGGAACACGCAAGTACTGAGCACCCTCTCCACTAATAGACATCGCATACATGGCAGTGAGAATAGCATCAAAGTCTAAAGCCCAAATATCAACACCCCTCTTTTCCAGATCAGCCCAGCGCGGCAGCTCAGTGGCAGTAGGAAACTGAGTGCGCCACGCGTCGTTAAGGCGCGCGAAGCAGCGCTGCGTGGGGTGTGGCCTCCCACACTGCTGGCCGCTGCGGTCACCTGTGCGAATGACGTACGTGCAGGTAACGCTACGCTGCGCATACCACTCACGGGCGGCCTGAAGCGTCGGGGCGCGCTGCTGACTCGGGCCTCTGCCAGTGCCTCCACGACCACCACCCCCACCGCCGCCGCCCCGGCCACCTCCACCCCTGCCGCCGCCACGACCACCTCCGCCTCCGCTGCTGCCTCCACCACCACTCCCACCGCTGCTGTCTCCTCCCCCACTGCCGCCACTAGTCTCCCCAGCCGCGCCTCCACTCCCACCGCCTCCACCCCCACCTCCTCCGCCGCCACCCCCACCCCTGCCCCCCTTGTTCCTGCGGCGCCCGCTCGAAGCAGACGCGGTCCCGACCTTCTCAGCACCAAGAAGGTCGACAGCAGCAGCAGAGGCGACAGAGGGGAGGAGGGGGGAAGGGGAACACCCCTCAAAGAAAGGGGTGAGGGGGTCGCCACACCTATTGAGTATACTAAAAATGTAAAAACTCTAAACCCCTTTCTCTCTTTTCCGTCATACCCTCTCCCTCCCATATCTCCATCCCCTCCCTATCCTATTCCTCCATCCCCTCCTTTCATATGACCCCATCCCCCACCCATTGCCCCTATGCCCACATGAGTCACTTTCTTATGAATCATTTACATCCAAGGAAACAGTACGACACCCCCACCTAGAGCTGCAATTGCGCCTCGATATAGCACTTTACCCTCGCTACGTTGTCCTCGCACAAATTTCCCTTATACGACATGTTTACCATTCAACACAAATGTTACGGGGTACTTTCCTGTTCAAGGGTAGTTTACCCTAAACAGACCCCCAACCTTATCCCAACCCTATCTTCATCCAATCCCTTTGGGATTTCCTAGATTTCCCAACCGCCACGTGGCACTCTACTTTTCTAGCTTCACAATTCCTAGTCCCACAATCTACTTTCCAACCTTGTTTCTTGCATGCTATATAAACCTTGCTTGTATTCCCTCATATCAACCAATTCTCGTTCAACTCTTTCATTACTCAGTAACTCCTTCGCATATTTCGCCAATAGTTCTTTCGCCAAAGTCTTCCGCCGCGTTTTCATCCTCGACTTAGTCGACCCCGCTATTCGTTAGCGGACTTAGGCCGTCGGGCCTAACACTTGGTATAAGAGCCTTCGCGGGGAGCGGCCGTCGACGACGAGACTACGACGTCATCGTCCCGCGGTGCCGACTTGCAGACTTGGAGTCATTGAGCGAACATGGACGAATCCATGAACGCTTTCCCCCACGACATGGGCAACACCGTCACGCTTGCCGAGCTCATGCGCCAACTCGAACAGCTGACGTTGGAAAATCGTCAGGTACGAGCCGAAATGCAACAGCTTCGCAATTTGGCTTCTAACCCCCATGGTCATGCCGCACCAACTCCTGCACCCACCACGTCGACTGGCGCGGAAGCGCTGCCGGAACGTCGAAGCGCACTCAAGCCGCAGAAACCCGAGTCGTTCGACCCAAGTCAACGCGACGCAAACGTGCGGACGTGGCTCTTCATGCTTAACAACTACTTCGCCGCGAGCGGGGTGCAAGAGGCGGACGCGCAGCAGCGGATCGAGTACGCGGTGACGCTGCTGAGGGGCCCGGCCTTGGAGTGGTGGCGCCAACTTACGCAGACTGCTGTACGGAGGGCTCAGTTAGACGGGCATCAACAGGGCGTGGGGCATGCAGCTGCAACTTCGAGCTTAGGGAGTTTAGCTTTGGGTGTTACCACGGTTCCGACGACATGGGAAGGATTTGAAGCGGCGCTGAAAAGTAGGTTCGATTTGGTGAACGCCTCCGAAGCTGCTAGGAAGCGTCTGCGTCATTTATGACAGATAGGAAACGTCCAGGAGTACACACGACGGTTCTTGAGCATCTGCAACGAAATAGACGACATCACGGAAGCAGAGATGCGCGATCGCTACCTCGAAGGGTTGAAGTCGGACATAGCGGAGGTTATAGCGATTCACGGGTTGTCCACCTTCGAGTCGGTAGTCGCAGCAGCAGAACGCGTCGACGCAGTACGAAGCCGACGGGGTCGTGACGATCGCGATAGGGGATACAACATACCGGTCAACGACGCTCGATCGAGGGACGGACCATCGCCCATGGAGATTGGTGCAGTTAACAGTGACGGCTCACAGCGCAACGGATTTAGGGGGAACTGTCACTACTGCAAAAAGCCGGGACACATGAAGCGGGACTGCCCACAGCTTAAGGAGCGGCAGCAGGGAAACGGAAACCGCCAGTAGATAGCGGGTCGCTAGCTGGTGTGGAGGCTTCCGTACCCGCCAAGTCTGCCGACGTAGAGGAGACAGCTCTAGAGCAGTCATCTACGGAGAACGGGGTAGACACTGTTGATCGTCCAGTCGTGCTTCTAGGGAAGCTTCGCGGAGTTCCTGTTAAGATTCTCGTCGATAGCGGAGCTAGCCACTCGTTCGTTTCGTCTTCATTAGTTAGCCGTCTCCATCTCGAAGCAAACACTTCAGTCAACTTCAAAGACACTCGTATGGTAGATGGGACGCCTCTCCACATAGGACCGATCATTCGCAAGTTGCGCGTAGTGCTAGGACCGATCACAGTTAGGCGTGACTTCGACTCTGCGACGCTGGACGGATACGATTTCGTATTCGGGAGAGACTGGCTACGGACGGTTAGCACTCAGTTCGATTGGGCTCAGGGAAGCTGCAGTGTCAAAGTAGATGGGGAGTTCCGGGAGCTGCCACAGTGGAGCGATGGGGCCACATCATCCACAGCTATCATTAATGCTGTTCGTGTGCGACAGTTAGTGAAGCGTGCGGCACGGATCTTCGCGGTTTTCCTTGAGGAAGTGGAAGCTGAGGAGGGGAAAGAAGGGAGTGCACTAGTTAGTGAGAAGACGACTCTTCCTGCTGAGGTGAGTGCACTGTTAGCAGAGTTCGCAGACGTCTTCCCCGACGAGTTGCCCCCAGGGTTACCTCCCAGCCGAGCAGTAGACCATCGAATAGAGTTGGAGCCGGGAAGCAGGCCAGTAGCGAAGCCGCAGTGGAGGTTGAGTCCAGCAGAGACAGAGGAGATGACGCAGCAGGTTAGGCACTTTCTCGCACAGGGGTTCATACAGCCATCTAGATCGCCTTGGGCCGCACCGATCCTGTTCGCGCCTAAGAAAGACGGAGGGTTACGGATGTGCATAGATTACCGCGCACTGAACGCCGCCACCGTTAAGAACAGATTCCCAGTACCACGAGTAGAGGATCTTCTAGATGTAGTGCATGGCGCTAGAGTCTTCTCCAAGATCGACCTTCGTTCGGGTTACCACCAGATTCGTGTAGTTCCAGAGGACCAGCACAAGACGGCGTTTCGTACGAAGCAGGGGTTGTACGAGTTTAGGGTTCTACCGTTCGGACTGACCAACGCCCCACCGACGTTCCAGACGCTCATGAATACCGTCCTCTTTGAGTTCTTAGGTTCGTTCGTTGTCGTTTATCTAGACGACATCCTTATATTTTCCAAGTCAAAATAGGAGCATGCGCAGCACTTGCTGAAGGTCTTTGAGGTATTGAGGAGGGAGAAGCTGTACGCGAAGCAGTCTAAGTGCGAGTTCTTTCTTCCAGAGGTCGAGTTTCTAGGTCACATCGTGTCCGCTAGTGGCATTAGGACCGACCCGAAGAAGATCGCAGCAGTACGAAATTGGATAGCACCGACCTCAGTCAAGGAGTTGCAGAGCTTCCTCGGATTCGCAAATTATTACCGCCGTTTCGTTCAGGGTTACGCATCGATTGCTAGTCCACTCACCGACCTACTTCGGAAGGGCGTAGAGTACGTTTGGGGTCCAGCGCAGCAGCAGGCGTTCGAGCAGATGAAGCAGTCGCTCACGTCTTCACCGACACTGTCGTACCCTGATCCCACTCGCCCGTACGTTGTAGTGACCGACGCTTCAGATCAGGCCATAGGAGCAGTACTTCTTCAGGACCAGGGACGCGGGTTGCAGCCGATCGCGTACGAGTCGCGTAAGCTTAGGGGAGCGGAGTTGAACTATCCCATACACGACAAGGAGGCGCTAGCGATCATCCATGCGTATAAGGTATGGAGGTGCTACCTAGAGGGGGCAGATAGTGTTATACGCACGGACCACTGTTCGCTTCGTTTCCTCAAGTCGCAGCCGCAGCTGAGTCGTCGCCAGGCTAGATGGATGGAGTTCATGGAGGGGAGTTTCCACTACAGGATAGAGTACAAGCCAGGCGTTCGCAACCCAGCAGATCCGCTCACTCGCCCTAGTTGCCAGCTCGCTAGCCTCACAGTCACTGCCGGCCATCCACTTCTCACAGCACTCTTCGAGCACGGTTACACAGTCGATCCCGACTTCACAGCACAGCCGCCCGCAGGAGCAGAGGTGCAGGGTAGTGTTTACATACGGAAGGGTACAGCACGGATTTGGGTTCCAGCCTACCGCCCTCTTCGACAGCTCCTTCTCTCAGAGGCACACGACGTAGTTAGTGCAGGTCACTTTGGAGCAGACAAGACGGTTAAGACCCTTAGTCGCACGTACTACTGGCCAGGGCTTGCAGCAGACGTAGAGGATTACATTCGCTCGTGCGACACGTGTCAGCGTACGAAGTCCTCTCGCCAGCGCAAAGCAGGACTCTTGCAGCCGATTCCACCGCCCGACCGCCCTTGGCAGGTAGTTACCATGGATTTCATCATGGCCTTACCACGCACAGTTAGGGGTCACGACGCCATCTTCGTTGTAGTCGACAAGTTCTCTCGAGCAGCGCACTTCATCCCCACGCACGGCCAGGTCACAGCAGAGGAAGCCGCGACGCTGTTCGTAGATAACGTAGTCCGACTGCACGGGGTTCCCGATTCCATCATTTCCGACCGCGACCCTAGATTCACCTCGAAGTTCTGGAAGCAGCTTTTTGCACTGTTTGGGACTCGCTTAGCCATGTCGTCTGCGTACCATCCAGAGACAGACGGACAGACCGAGCGTGTGAACCAGACACTAGAGCAGATCCTTCGCAGCATCACGATGCACGACGCAGAAGCATGGGAAAAGAAGGTGAGCATGGCAGAGTTCGCATACAACAACACGCACCACTCCGCCACAGGCATGTCACCGTTCTTCGCACTGTACGGTCAGCACCCCAATGTCCCCACTCGTGTCGATCTCACTCCCACAGTCCCACGTGCTGGCAATTTCCACCAGCACCTCACTTTCATTCACGACCACGTGAGGAAGCACCTTGAGCTCGCTAATGCACGCATGGCACGCACCACCAACCGCGGTCGTCGTGAGGTGTCGTTCACAGTCGGCGACCGTGTTCTTTTGGATAGCCGCAACCTCCGACTGCCACAGGACAGCAAGCTTCGCCCACGCTTCATTGGTCCATTCGTCATTGAGCGCGCACTAGGTCCAGTTGCATACCGGCTGTAGAAACCCTAAACCCTAAACCCTAAACCCTAAACCCGGGTCCCTTCGTCCTCCTAACAACGCTTGCCTCCAAGCGTACCTTCAGTCTGCAGGCGCCGCGGACGTCGCCTCCTTGGGAGGGGGGTAGTGTTACGGGGTGTTAAACTGTATTATGCTTGTAGGCTGTAGTGGGGTAGCCAATATGGGGTACAACCCCAACTAGGGTTTCATATTTGTACCCAAACTCCTGTTAGTTCATCCATTCTTGCCTAGTGATTCTGATATGGTATTCAGAGCAGGAGGTCCCTAGGACCTACCGATCGTTTTTTTTTAGGGCCCACCACCGCTCGCATGCGGTTACCACGCTACCCCGTTCCCTAGCCTCGTTAGCGCCCTCGCGCGCACCCTCGTTAGCGCCCTCGCGCGCACCCACGTCAGCGCCCTCGCGCGCCCCTTCGTTAGCGCCCTCGCGCGCCCCTTTGCTAGCGCCCTCGCGCGCCCCTTGCTAGCGCCCTCGCGCGCCCCTCACTAGCGCCCTCGCGCGCCTCTCACTAGCGCCCTCGCGCGCCCCTCGCCGAGCCGCCCGCTCGCAGCCCGCCCGCCCGCTCGCTGCCCGCTTCGCGGCCCGCTCGCTACGCAGCCCGCCCGCCCGCTCGCTGCCCGCTGAGCGGCCCGCCCGCTTCGCAGCCCGCTCGCTCGCTGCCCGCTTCGCGGCCCGCCCACTTCGCAGCCCGCTCGCTCGCTGCCCGCTTCGCGGCCCGCCACTTCGCAGCCCGCCCGCCCGCTCGCTGCCCGCTTCGCGGCCCGCCCGCCTCGCAGCCCGCTCGCCCCGCTGCCCGCTTCGCGGCCCGCCCACTTCGCAGCCCGCCCGCCCGCTCGCTGCCCACTTCGCGGCCCGCTCACATCGCAGCCCGCTCGCCCCGCTGCCCGCTTCGCAGTCGGCCCGTCCGCCGCGCTGCCCGCTCGCAGCGTCGCCCTCCCGTCGCACTGACCGCTTGCAGCGCCGCCTGCCCGTAGCGCCAGCCTCGCCCGCTGCTCTCTATCCGTGCACAGTCGTCTTCCCCTGCTGCGGCAGCTTTCGTTACTCTGTCACACTGTCGCTATGGCTTCCATTCGCGTGCTGTCGTTCGATGCTGAGGGCCGCCCTGTGCGTTTCACCGCTTGGCTAGATGACCTGCAGCTGTTTCTCCTGAGCGATAGCAAGGAGCATGTGTCGCTCTATGACTACGCGTCTGGTGCTGCGCCTGCCCCTCCTGCCACAGCTGAGCTTAGTGTTCGTTCCCACTGGCAGACTCGTGACGCAGCTGCTCGCCTAGCCATTCGCAGTCACCTGCCGTTAGCTGAGCTAGAGCATTTTGGCGACTGCAAATCCGCTAAGGCCCTCTACGACGCTGTCGTCGCTCGCTACTCCTCGCCTGCCACAGCCGAGCTTAGCCGCCTCATGCTGCCGTACCTGTTCCCCGATCTGTCCACCTTCACTACAGTCGCCGATCTTATCACCCACCTTCGCACTAGTGATGCTCGCCTGCGTG
This sequence comes from Closterium sp. Yama58-4, assembly GCA_947470075.1. Classification (NCBI taxonomy): domain Eukaryota; kingdom Viridiplantae; phylum Streptophyta; class Zygnematophyceae; order Desmidiales; family Closteriaceae; genus Closterium; species Closterium sp. Yama58-4. Next base: position 50,654 of record CANIUD010000062.1, on the reverse strand, counting down.
CCGCCCTTCCCACCGAGTTCTGCGCTAAGAACCCCCCCCCACTGTACTGGACACTCCACTTCATAGTCACCCGTCTCCCTGACACCCTCCGCTCAGTTCGAGACCACTTCCTTGCTCGCTGTCCCACTGAGCTCACAGTCGCCCTCCTAGAGGAGCACCTGCTCGCGGCCGAAAAGAGCATTGTAGCTGTTGGTGCTGCTCGTGGCGCTCCTCGCACCCCCATCTTTGAGGGGTGTTCTCCCTCTCCCCTCGCTCCCTCCTACGCTGCTGCTGCTGCTGTTGACTTCCTTGGTGCTGAGTCTGTTGGCGCTGCTTCTACTCCTGGTGGGAGGCGCCGCACCGGCAAGGGCAAGGGGGGCAAGGGTGGTGGTGGTGGCGCTGGGGGGGGAGGAGGTGGGGGAGGTGGGGGGGGAGGCGGTGCTGGAGGGAGCGGTGGCGGGAGCGCTGGTGGGAGTGGGGTCGGTGGTGGAGACGGGGGCGGCGGAGGGACCAGTGGCAGTAGTGGCGGCGGCGGCGGTGGCGGCGGCGGCGGTGGTGGCGGTGGTGGCGGTGGCGGTCGGAGCGGTGGTAGTGGTGGCGGCGGAGGTCGGAGTGGAGGCACTGGCTCTGGCCAGAGCTCCCAGCAGCAGCAGCGTCCCCAGACGACCCAGCAGCTTCGTGAGTGGCTTGCTCAGCGTGGGACGTCGGGGGCCAGTGCCCGCTGTTCTTATGTCATTCGCACAGGTGACCGCAAGGGACAGACGTGTGGGAGGTTCCACACCCCGTACCGCTGCTTCTCCCGCCTTGACGACGCTTGGCGTGAGGAGATGGGTGCGGATGTTGAGCGCCCCCGCTGGGCTGAGCTCATGAGGGCTGGTGTTGATGTCTTTGCTCTTGACTATGATGCTATTATTGCTGCCATGTATGCATTGACTGTTAGTGCCGAGGGAGACTGTTACTTGTGTGTGCCGCCTGACCCAGGTATAGAGCCCGCTGCCCTGGGTACTAGTGAGTCTGCTCTCTCTGGTATGGTGCCCCCTGTACTTGCTCCCTCCAGTGCTGTCCCGACTGGTTTCGAGTCTGCTCTCTCAGGTACAGCACCCACAGAGACTGCTCTCTCAGGTACCGCACCGGCTGAGGCCTGTCACACCTTCACCCTTGACTCAGGTGCTTCCCGTTGCTTCTTTCGTGACAGTACTGAGCTCACACCGCTTCCTGCACCGGTCCCAGTCTCCTTGGCTGACCCCTCTGGGGGCCCAGTCCTTGCCCAGTCCACCACTGTCCTCCCTTGTCCGGCGGTTCCGTCTGGCTCGTTGTCGGGTTTCCACCTCCCCTCGTTCTCGACGAACCTGGTGAGCAACGCTGTCCTCCAGGATCAGTGGGTTGACACCTTTACCCCTGGCGGACAGCGTGTGGCGATCTGCACGTGCTCCAGGACTGGCCGTCACCTGGCTACGTTCACCCGTCGGCCGGGGTCGAGTCTCTACACACTGACCACTGCGTCTCCCCAGGTAGCTGCTGTCGGTCAGGTGTCTGCGTCAGGTCTGGTGGCCCACGCCTGTGAGTGTCGTTCCCTGTCGCACCAGACTCTTCTCTGGCACCACCGCCTGGGTCACCCCTCCTTGCCACGCCTTCGTGGCATGCACCGTCGCCTCCTTGTGTCCGGTCTTCCCAGGTCCCTCCCTCCCCTCCCTGCCTCGCCTGCGCCGCCTTGCCTTCCTTGCGTCGAGGGGCGGCAGCGCGCCGCTCCTCACTCCTCCTCGTTCCCCCCGACAGAGGCTCCTCTGGAGACCCTCCACCTGGACGTGTGGGGCCCAGCCCGCGTTCGTGGTCAGGGCGGTGAGCGGTACTTTCTGCTGGTTGTTGACGACTACTCGCGTTACACCACGGTCTTCCCCTTGCGCACCAAGGGTGAGGTCCCTGCTGTTCTGATCCCTTGGATCCGCACGGTTCGTCTCCAGCTCCGCCGCCGTTTCCGGACGGATCTTCCTGTCCTGCGTCTGCACTCTGACAGAGGTGGTGAGTTTTCCTCCGACCTCTTGAGGACCTTCTGTCAGGCGGAGGGCATCGAGCAGACCTTCACGCTTCCGGACTCCCCACAGCAGAATGGGGTTGCTGAGCGCCGCATTGGCCTGGTCATGGAGGTCGCTCGTACCTCCTTGGTCCACGCGGCGGCTCCCCATTTTCTGTGGCCGTTTGCTGTCCGGTACGCCGCGCATCAGCTCAACCTCTGGCCCCGTGTCTCCTTGCCGGAGACCTCGCCCACACTGCGTTGGACGGGGGAGGTTGGCGATGCGTCGCGCTTCCGGGTGTGGGGTGCTCGTGCCCTTGTCCGCGATACGTCCGCGGACAAGCTCTCCTCCCGCACGCTTCCCTGTGTCTTCCTTGGCTTTGTCCCTGACGCGCCTGGCTGGCAGTTTTACCACCCCACCTCGCGCCGGGTCTTCGCCTCTCAGGATGTCACCTTTGACGAGTCGGTCCCTTTTTACCGTCTCTTCCCCTACCGCACTGCCCCCCTCCCTCCCCCGCCGCTTTTCCTTGCTCCTGGTCCCCCTCCGGTAGACCCCCTTCCCCCTCAGGGTCCTGCTCCTTCAGGTGTCTCTCAGGTAGACCCTCCTCCCGTCGCTGAGCCTGTCGAGGTCACAGGTGACTCAGGTGCTGCTGCGGGTGGTGCTGCTGGGAGTGCTGAGCCTGGGGGTGCTGAGCCTGGGGGTGCTGGGCCTGGGGGTGCTGGGGCTGCAGGTGCTGGGACTGAGGGTGCTGGAGCTGAGGGTACTGTGCCTGAGAGTTTGCCGCCTGGGGGTGCTGAGCCTGGGGGTGCTACGACTGGGGGTGCTGAGCCTGCGGGTACTGAGCCTGCGGGTACTGAGCCTGGGGGTGCTGCTACTGAGCCTACGGAGCCTCGGGTTACTGCGTCTGGGGGTGCTCCGGTTCGGGGTGCTGAGCAGTCTCTCACACCGCAGCAGCTTCGTGACTGGTACGTCCGACGCTTTCGCCGTCCCAGTGGCTCGGCTGGAGTTGGGGGTGCTGGAGCTGCTCGTCCTGGGGGTGCTCGTACTGGGGGTACTGGAGCTGCCGGGACTGGCTGTTCTGGGAGCACTGCGACTGGAGCTGCTGGAGCTGGGGACTCTGGCGCTGGCGGTACTAGCGGAGTTGGAGCTGCTGACTCTGGGGGTGGCGCTGCTGCTGGTGCTGCGGACCCACCTGGTGGAGCTGCTGCTGGTGCTGAGGAGTCGGACGGTGGAGCTGCTGCTGGAGCTGGGGACCCGGCCGGTGGAGCTGCTGCTGGTGCTGAGGACCCGGCCGCTGGAGTCCCTTCTGCTTCTCGAGACGCTGCGCGGCCGCGACCGTACTTCGTACCGCTCCTTCAGCAGGTTCTTGGGCAGGCTCCTCCTCCTTGTCCTCCTCCCTCCGTAGAGTGTCCTCCGCCTGTCCAGCCGCAGTCACAGTTACCGCCTGCCTCGCCTCTCCCTGCTCCCTCTCCTTATACTGGTCCCACAGGAGGTCTTACAGAGCGTCGTGAGCCTGAGTCTCGTCCTGCGTCGCCTGTTCGTCCTGCTCGCACTGCTAGTCGTGTCCGTCGTGAGCGTCCTCCTCCTGTCCCAGGCACTCACTACATGACTCTGCGTCCCTCTACTGCTCCTCGGCGTGTCCCTCTACCGTCTCCTCCTGCGTCCTCTTTGCCTGCCGTTCCGGACCCTGAGTCTGACCGGTATCGCGCTGAGCACCCTACAGTCACGCGTCTCCTTGCTACTGTTGTCACTGACCCCACCTTTGAGTCCTCGGCTGCGTCTGCTCTGGTCGCTGAGTTGGTTGACTTTGCTGCTGCCTGTCGTCTAGACTACGCTGCTAGCCTTGTCGCTGAGTCAGAGTCTGCGTCAGTCTGTCCTCCGTCCGTCGGGGGTGAGTGTGCTCTTGGCACGGACGTCCTTGAGGACAGGCAGGAGGACTTTGACTCACTTGCGGCTGCTGTACCTCATCTCGTGGCCTGGTTGCTTGCCCCTGAGGGAGACCCGGATGCAGTAGACATCCCCACTCCGCGCACTTACGCAGAGGCGATCTCGGGTCCCTACTCCTCTCAGTGGCAGACAGCCATGGACGCAGAGATGGCATCCTGGAAGTCCACAGGCACCTACGTCGACGAGGTTCCCCCTCCTGGGGCGAACATCGTCGATGGCATGTGGATTTTCAGGGTGAAGCGGCCGCCAGGTTCTCCGCCTGTCTTCAAGGCTCGTTACGTTGCTAGAGGCTTCAGTCAGCGTCAGGGGGTCGACTTCTTCCAGACCTTCTCCCCCACCCCGAAGATGACCACTCTTCGGGTTCTGCTGCACGTTGCTGCTCAGCGTGACTACGAGCTTCACTCTCTTGACTTCAGCACAGCGTTCCTGCAGGGCAGCCTGCACGAGGAGATCTGGCTGCGCCGCCCACCTGGCTTTACTGGGTCGTTTCCCCCTGGTACCCAGTGGAGTCTCCGCCGGCCAGTCTACGGTCTCCGCCAGGCGCCACGTGAGTGGCACGACACACTGAGGACTACTCTTGCGGCTCTTGGGTTCGCGCCGTCTACTGCTGACCCGTCGCTGTTTCTGCGCACAGACACGTCGCTGCCGCCGTTCTACATTCTCGTGTACGTCGACGACTTGGTCTTTGCTACTGCTGACACTGAGGCACTCGCTCGTGTGAAGTCGGAGCTGCAGAAGAGACACACCTGCACTGACCTGGGTGAGCTGCGTAGCTACCTTGGCTTGCAGATCACCCGGGACAGAGCTCGCCGCACCATCACCCTGACTCAGTCACACATGGTGCAGCAGGTCCTTCAGCGCTTCGGCTTCCAGTTCTCCTCACCACAGGCCACACCTCTGGCTACCAGCCACTCGCTCTCAGCTCCACCTTCGGACGAGTCCGTAGAGCCGAGTGGCCCGTACCCAGAGCTTGTAGGCTGCCTCATGTACCTGATGACTTGCACGCGACCTGACCTCGCGTACCCTCTTAGCATCCTTGCTCGTTACGTTGCGCCTGGGAGACACAGGCGAGAGCACTGGGAGGCTGCTAAGAGGGTGCTGCGTTACCTGTGCAGTACATCAGGCATGGGGCTGGTGCTTGGAGGACGCGACAGAGTTGTCCTCACTGGTCACTCGGACGCCTCTTGGGTGGACGACCTGGCTACGCAGCGGTCGTCACAGGGTTACACCTTCAGCCTTGGCTCTGGTTCTGTCTCGTGGCGGTCCACCCGCTCTTCCTCTGTTCTCAGCTCTAGTTGTGAGGCTGAGATCTACGCCACAGCCATGGCTGCACAGGAGTTACGCTGGCTCACCTACCTGCTGACTGACTTGGGAGAGCGGCCTAGTTCTCCTCCAGTTCTGTACGGTGACAACAAGGCGGCTCTTGCCTTGTGTCAGGAGCACAGACTGGAGCACAGGACGAAGCACATTGCTCTTCGCTACTTTCTTGCTCGAGAGCTTCAGCAGCGCGGTCAGCTTCGGCTTGTGTACGTGGACTCGAAGGCCAACACTGCTGATATCTTCACCAAGGCGCTCCCGCCTAGTGATCATCAGCGGCACTGTTCTTCTTTAGGCCTTGTGTCCACGTTTCCTCACTTGCTCACTGCTTGACATTCTTTGTACTGTACTTTATATATATCTTGTTGCTTGCTTGCTAGGTTTTGATCACTGTGTTGCTTGTCTTGTACTATATCTAGCACTGCATGTGAACTGGCCTTGTGGCCTTTACTTGTGCTCGGAGTGTGGTGACGTTGTGATCCACCCTGGGCTTTGTTTTGCTTTGCTGGACTGGTCTTGTGACCCTTTGTTCTCCCCCACTTTGCCTATGGGGGTGTGTTAAACTGTATTATGCTTGTAGGCTGTAGTGGGGTAGCCAATATGGGGTACAACCCCAACTAGGGTTTCATATTTGTACCCAAACTCCTGTTAGTTCATCCATTCTTGCCTAGTAATTCTGATACGGGGTACTTTCCTGTTCAAGGGTAGTTTACCCTAAACAGACCCCCAACCTTATCCCAACCCTATCTTCATCCAATCCCTTTGGGATTTCCTAGATTTCCCAACCGCCACGTGGCACTCTACTTTTCTAGCTTCACAATTCCTAGTCCCACAATCTACTTTCCAACCTTGTTTCTTGCATGCTATATAAACCTTGCTTGTATTCCCTCATATCAACCAATTCTCGTTCAACTCTTTCATTACTCAGTAACTCCTTCGCATATTTCGCCAATAGTTCTTTCGCCAAAGTCTTCCGCCGCGTTTTCATCCTCGACTTAGTCGACCCCGCTATTCGTTAGCGGACTTAGGCCATCGGGCCGAACACAAAGGTATAAAATGCTGCCTAACGTTTGCATATATTTTTTATGTGTTGCCATTGCCTTTTTTTATTTAACGTATTGTTTCGTGAAACGTTTTCCCGCAATAATTATCTGGTTACCACATATTCGATGTCGCGCTGTTTCTGTCTTACTTGATTTGCGATGCGAAGTGTAGCATGTGTTCTATATCCGCATCGTAGTTCCAATCAGCGTCCTCTAGGTCTGCTATGCGTGCACAGTGTGAGAGTACGACGGCTTTGCTAGACTTTATTTGCTTGATTTTGGTTTATTATGCTCCAACTAGCTTAGCTTTATTTTATCTTGCATGCTTTTGCTTCATTTTCTCGTTTTGTAGCTACATATATATATATATATATATATATATATATATATATATATATATATATATATATATATATATATATATATATATATATATATATATATATATATATATATATATATATATATATATACATGTTCAATTTTTTGCATTGTTTTAGGTTGCATGCACAGAATTCAGTGCTATTCGGTTCGCATCGAACAGCTTCGCATCGAACATCTATGCAACGGAGATTCTTCGCATCCTGCTGGTGTTCGTCGTTTTTTAACATGTTCCGAACGTGTTCTGAACAGTCGACGTGGATAAATAACTGGGCCAGGCAGAGCTGCTCGACATTTCGAGCGCTGAGTTCTCGCCATCTGGAACGCCTTAGCTCATGAACCTTCTCACGACTCAAGCGGTCAAAAGTACATGGCGGAACTTCTCATGCAAGCAGGAGCCAAGCAAGAGGATCGGTAAAAAATCAGCGAATGTTCAAAACAGCGAGCTGACTCAAATAGACGGATCGATCAGAGCTGAATAGTCGTCAGGTTGAGGGAGGGTTTGTTGGGTGCAAAATATTATTTGCATGTCAACCTGTCGCTTATTCGTCGAGCAAGGTGAATTTTGAAGGTATTGGATTTACGGTAATTTGTGTCGTGTGAAATGCGCATTTGTGTGCTTTCATTTTGGTGTTCTGGTTTATGAAACACCTCAGCGGTTTATGAGTTATGTGCATTTTTGTGTGATGTTGCGTTCATGAGTTTCCATGATTGTTCGTGCGCGTTTCGTGTTGTTCTTGTCGTGTCATGAATGTGCGTGGAGTTCCGAGTGAGCATGTGCTTTCATGAGCCTTCGCGTATTCATGTACGTTCGCGTACTATTCGTGTAAGCTTCGTGAGTGTTCATGTATGTTCATGCTCGTTCATGTACGTTTATGGTTGTTCATGGCTGTTTGTGTTTCGTTCATGTTTGCTCATGCTCCATTCATGCATTTTCATGAGTGCTCATTGTGTGAGTCGAGTGTGCCGGGGAGGTGGGGCTCGATGTTTGACTGAGCCCTTTGACCAGTTTCGTACTGGTAAAAAAGCGCGCGACTGTTAGGACCCGCGCGTGTGGTCCTGACACGCCCTTGTGGGCCCTCAGGCCCACGCGTCAGGCTCGCACGCACTTTTTGGAGCTGTACAGCACGACCAGTTTGTCTGGTCGTACATGATTGCGCACGTGAGGTGTGCGCATGTGTTTTGGATGGGTGGGATCCCGAGGGGTGCTCGGGGTTGACTCAAAATTTCAGTTGACTAACTGAAATTCGAGTATTGTTTTTTCTGACGTGGCGAGCATGAAACAGATATGTCGCGCACGTAACGCGATGATTTCGTTTCAGGTGCAAAACGGTAAACTCCTTTTTACAACGGGAAAACAGTAATTCACACGAGCGTTCATGATTTTACGTGTGCGTTTGCGAGTGGGGTCAGCAGAGCCGTTTGGGGGACATGTAATATGAAGGCGGTTTTCTTACAGAGACGGATCAAGCCAAACGCAGCAGATGTTGAACAACTGTTTTTCCAGACAGCAAGGCGAGGTCATAGAAATGAAGTTTATCAATAGTGTGACATTTTCCTTTGCATGTGTATTAGGCGAAATATATATGCGTGCCTATGTTTCATTGTGATTAACCCTTTTGGATTGAACATTTTCTCTATCGACGTATTGACGCGATGAGAAATTTCTGCACACGAGCCAATCGGTCGTTATTGCTTCCGCAAATGTGTATTGGAGCATTCTAGTGCACACGACCGGATTTACGCTTAGTGCTTCCCTCGACAAACACGTTCCCTTGGTTAGGGGCTGCCTTTGCCAAGCACCCGAGGACCCTTGGAGGTGACCCCGTGGGGACTAAATGAGGGGTAATTAAATGCGTGCTTCAGAGTTTTTAGATCCCAATAGTGGTCAACGCAACGCTCATGAACTTTTTTTTGCCCGAAGGACGACTCCAGGGTAAGAGCAGATTGATTATCATGAACGAGTTAATTGTGTTTATAATTGAAATATACAAGCGTGTATATCTCCAATGTCATGGTTGCATTCTTGTATTATGCTGTTGTATTCATGACTTGTTTCTCATGTTTTCAACTCAATATCTTTTGATGCTTTTTGTTTAGCACAACTTTTATTTGGTTTTGTTTCATCAATTGTAAACAATGTTTTTACATTGATAATCATTTGTTATAACAATTCTTATTGAGTTCTTAAGGTTTGTGTTACCTATTCAATATGTTATTTTCCACCCTTATGTATGACCATATCAATTGCCTTTTCGTGTGTATAAAAGTCTCGTCAATTGGGACGCCTAGTGGATTGCGTAAGTTCACAGCTATCATCCACGATTCATCACTTCGGAGCGTCTTGGTATGTCCGAGGGACGCTGCAACACGGATCAATCAGTGCTGTAAGTATGCCACACTGATCAATCAGTGCTGTAAGATATACTTAGACGAACACGACGATGCTACAGACATGTCAGTTTACATCAGCAAAGTCTATCTAAAATTTGCATTGTTCAAGACAACAATGATTTCGAGTGCAATCATTCTTTACTCTCGACGAGCATCGGAGATCACAGTTGTTATTACAATACTTATTGAGTTCTTAAGGCTTGTGTTTTCCTATTTAGAATGCTATTTTCAACCCTTCTATATTACCAGATCCCTTGCCTTTCCGTGAGGCTGAAAGTCTCGTCAATTGGGACGCCGAGTGGATTGCGTAAGTTCACAACTATCATCCATGATTCGTCACTTCGGAGCGTCTTGGTATGTCTGGAGGACACTGCCACATGGATCCATCAGTGCTGTAAGACATACTTAGACGAACACGGCGATGCTACATACGTGTTAGTTTACACGAGCGTTGGAGATCACAGTTTCAGAATAGCTAGGCAAGAATGATTGAACTAGCAGAAGTTTGGGTACAAATATCAAACCCTAGTTGGGGTTGTACCCCATATTGGCTACCCCACTACAGCCTACAAGCATAATACAGTTTAACACACCCCCATAGGCAAAGTGGGGGAGAACAAAGGGTCACAAGACCAGTCCAGCAAAGCAAAGCAAAGCACAGGGTGGATCACAACGTCACCACACTCCGAGCACAAGTAAAGGCCACAAGGCCAGTTCACATGCAGTGCTAGATATAGTACAAGGCAAGCAACACAGTGATCAAAACCTAGCAAGCAAGCAACAAGATATATATAAAGTACAGTACAAAGAATGTCAAGCAGTGAGCAAGTGAGGAAACGTGGACACAAGGCCTAAAGAAGTACAGTGCCGCTGATGATCACTAGGCGGGAGCGCCTTGGTGAAGATATCAGCAGTGTTGGCCTTCGAGTCCACGTACACAAGCCGAAGCTGACCGCGCTGCTGAAGCTCTCGAGCAAGAAAGTAGCGAAGAGCAATGTGCTTCGTCCTGTGCTCCAGTCTGTGCTCCTGACACAAGGCAAGAGCCGCCTTGTTGTCACCGTACAGAACTGGAGGAGAACTAGGCCGCTCTCCCAAGTCAGTCAGCAGGTAGGTGAGCCAGCGTAACTCCTGTGCAGCCATGGCTGTGGCGTAGATCTCAGCCTCACAACTAGAGCCGAGAACAGAGGAAGAGCGGGTGGACCGCCACGAGACAGAACCAGAGCCAAGGCTGAAGGTGTAACCCTGTGACGACCGCTGCGTAGCCAGGTCGTCCACCCAAGAAGCGTCCGAGTGGCCAGTGAGGACAACTCTGTCGTGTCCTCCAAGCACCAGCCCCATGCCTGATGTACTGCACAAGTAGCGCAGCACCCTCTTAGCAGCCTCCCAGTGCTCTCGTCTGTGTCTCCCAGGCGCAACGTAACGAGCAAGGATGCTAAGAGGGTACGCGAGGTCAGGTCGCGTGCAGGTCATCAGGTACATGAGGCAGCCTACAAGCTCTGGGTACGGGCCATCCGGCTCTACGGACTCGTCCGAAGGTGGAGCTGAGAGCGAGTGGCTGGTAGCCAGAGGTGTGGCCTGTGGTGAGGAGAACTGGAAGCCGAAGCGCTGAAGGACCTGCTGCACCATGTGTGACTGAGTCAGGGTGATGGTGCGGCGAGCTCTGTCCCGGGTGATCTGCAAGCCAAGGTAGCTACGCAGTTCACCCAGGTCAGTGCAGGTGTGTCTCTTCTGCAGCTCCGACTTCACACGAGCGAGTGCCTCAGTGTCAGCAGTAGCAAAGACCAAGTCGTCGACGTACACGAGAATGTAGAACGGCGGCAGCGACGTGTCTGTGCGCAGAAACAGCGACGGGTCAGCAGTAGACGGCGCGAACCCAAGAGCCGCAAGTGTAGTCCTCAGTGTGTCGTGCCACTCACGTGGCGCCTGGCGGAGACCGTAGACTGGCCGGCGGAGACTCCACTGGGTACCAGGGGGAAACGACCCAGTAAAGCCAGGTGGGCGGCGCAGCCAGATCTCCTCGTGCAGGCTGCCCTGCAGGAACGCTGTGCTGAAGTCAAGAGAGTGAAGCTCGTAGTCACGCTGAGCAGCAACGTGCAGCAGAACCCGAAGAGTGGTCATCTTCGGGGTGGGGGAGAAGGTCTGGAAGAAGTCGACCCCCTGACGCTGACTGAAGCCTCTAGCAACGTAACGAGCCTTGAAGACAGGCGGAGAACCTGGCGGCCGCTTCACCCTGAAAATCCACATGCCATCGACGATGTTCGCCCCAGGAGGGGGAACCTCGTCGACGTAGGTGCCTGTGGACTTCCAGGATGCCATCTCTGCGTCCATGGCTGTCTGCCACTGAGAGGAGTAGGGACCCGAGATCGCCTCTGCGTAAGTGCGCGGAGTGGGGATGTCTAGTGCATCCGGGTCTCCCTCAGGGGCAAGCAACCAGGCCACGAGATGAGGTACAGCAGCCGCAAGAGAGTCAAAGTCCTCATGCCTGTCCTCAAGGACGTCCGTGCCAAGAGCACACTCACCCCCGACGGACGGAGGACAGACAGACGCAGACTCTGACTCAGCAACAAGGCTAGCAGCGTAGTCTAGACGACAGGCAGCAGCAAAGTCAACCAACTCAGCGACCAGAGCAGACGCAGCCGAGGACTCAAAGGTAGGGTCAGTGACAACAGTAGCGAGGAGACGCGTGACTGTAGGGTGCTCAGCGCGATACCGGTCAGACTCAGGGTCCGGAACGGCAGGCAAAGAGGACGCAGGAGGAGACGGCAGAGGGACACGCCGAGGAGCAGTAGAGGGACGCAGAGTCATGTAGTGAGTGCCTGGGACAGGAGGAGGACGCTCACGACGGACACAACTACCAGTGCGAGCAGGACGAACAGGCGACACAGGACGAGACTCAGGCTCACGACGCTCTGTAAGACCTCCTGTGGGACCAGCGTAAGGAGAGGGAGCAGGGAGAGGCGAGGCAGGCGGTAACTATGACTGCGGCTGGACAGGCGGAGGACACTCTACGGAGGGAGGAGGACAAGGAGGAGGAGCCTGCCCAAGAACCTGCTGAAGGAGCGGTACGAAGTACGGTCGCGGCCGCGCAGCGTCTCCAGAAGCAGAAGAGACTCCAGCGGCCGGGTCCTCAGGACCAGCAGGAGCTCCAACGTCCGGGTCCCCAGCACCAGCAGCAGCGCCACCGCTCGGGTCCTCAGCTCCAGCAGCAGCTCCACCAGGCGGGTCCGCAGCACCAGCAGCAGCGCCACCCCCAGAGTCGGCAGCTCCAACTCCGCTAGCACCGCCAGCGCCAGAGTCCCCAGCTCCAGCAGCTCCAGTCGCAGTGCTCCCAGAACAACCAGTCCCGGCAGCTCCAGTACCCCCAGTACGAGCACCCCCAGGACGAGCAGCTCCAGTACCCCCAACTCCAGCCGAGTCACTAGGACGGCGAAAGCGCCAGACGTACCAGTCACGAAGCTGCTGCGGTGTGAGAGACTGCTCAGCACCCCGAACCGGAGCACCCCCAGACGCAGTAACCCGAGGCTCCGTAGGCTCAGTAGCAGCACCCCCAGGCTCAGTACCCGCAGGCTCAGTACCCGCAGGCTCAGCACCCCCAGTCGCAGCACCCCCAGGCTCAGTACCCCCAGGCGGCAAACTCTCAGGCACAGTACCCTCAGCTCCAGCACCCGTAGTCCCAGCACTCCCAGGCCCCGCACCCGCAGGCTCAGCACCCCCAGGCTCAGCACCCCCAGGCTCCGTACTCTCAGGCACCGTACCCTCAGCTCCAGCACCCTCAGTCCCAGCACCCGCAGCCCCAGCACCCCCAGGCCCAGCACCCCCAGGCTCAGCACTCCCAGCAGCACCACCCGCAGCAGCACCTGAGTCACCTGTGACCTCGACAGGCTCAGCGACGGGAGGAGGGTCTACCTGAGAGACACCTGAAGGAGCAGGACCCTGAGGGGGAAGGGGGTCTACCGGAGGGGGACCAGGAGCAAGGAAAAGCGGCGGGGGAGGGAGGGGGGCAGTGCGGTAGGGGAAGAGACGGTAAAAAGGGACCGACTCGTCAAAGGTGACATCCTGAGAGGCGAAGACCCGGCGCGAGGTGGGGTGGTAAAACTGCCAGCCAGGCGCGTCAGGGACAAAGCCAAGGAAGACACAGGGAAGCGTGCGGGAGGAGAGCTTGTCCGCGGACGTATCGCGGACAAGGGCACGAGCACCCCACACCCGGAAGCGCGACGCATCGCCAACCTCCCCCGTCCAACGCAGTGTGGGCGAGGTCTCCGGCAAGGAGACACGGGGCCAGAGGTTGAGCTGATGCGCGGCGTACCGGACAGCAAACGGCCACAGAAAATGGGGAGCCGCCGCGTGGACCAAGGAGGTACGAGCGACCTCCATGACCAGGCCAATGCGGCGCTCAGCAACCCCATTCTGCTGTGGGGAGTCCGGAAGCGTGAAGGTCTGCTCGATGCCCTCCGCCTGACAGAAGGTCCTCAAGAGATCGGAGGAAAACTCACCACCTTTGTCAGAGTGCAGACGCAGGACAGGAAGATCCGTCCGGAAACGGCGGCGGAGCTGGAGACGAACCGTGCGGATCCAAGGGATCAGAACAGCAGGGACCTCACCCTTGGTGCGCAAGGGGAAGACCGTGGTGTAACGCGAGTAGTCGTCGACAACCAGCAAAAAGTACCGCTCACCGCCCTGACCACGAACGCGGGCTGGGCCCCACACGTCCAGGTGGAGGGTCTGCAGAGGAGCCTCTGTCGGGGGGAACGAGGAGGAGTGAGGAGCGGCGCGCTGCCGCCCCTCGACGCAAGGAAGGCAAGGCGGCGCAGGCGAGGCAGGGAGGGGAGGGAGGGACCTGGGAAGACCAGACACAAGGTGGCGACGGTGCATGCCACGAAGGCGTGGCAAAGAGGGGTGACCCAGGCGGTGGTGCCAGAGAAGAGTCTGGTGCGACAGGGAACGACACTCACAGGCGTGGGCTACCAGACCTGACGCAGACACCTGACCGACAGCAGCGACCTGAGGAGACGCAGTGGTCAGTGTGTAGAGACTCGACCCCGGCCGACGGGTAAACGTAGCCAGGTGACGGCCGGTCCTGGAGCACGTGCAGATCGCCACACGCTGTCCGCCAGGGGTAAAGGTGTCAACCCACTGATCCTGGAGGACAGCGTTGCTCACCAGGTTCGTCGAGAACGAGGGGAGGTGGAAACCCGACAACGAGCCAGACGGAACCGCCGGACAAGGGAGCACAGTGGTGGACTGGGCAAGGACTGGGCCCCCAGAGGGGTCAGCCAAGGAGACTGGGACCGGTGCAGGAAGCGGTGTGAGCTCAGTACTGTCACGAAAGAAGCAACGGGAAGCACCTGAGTCAAGGGTGAAGGTGTGACAGGCCTCAGCCGGTGCGGTACCTGAGAGAGCAGTCTCTGTGGGTGCTGTACCTGAGAGAGCAGACTCGAAACCAGCCAGGACAGCACTGGGGGGAGCAAGTACAGGGGGCACCATACCAGAGAGAGCAGACTCACTAGTACCCAGGGCAGCGGGCTCTATACCTGGGTCAGGCGGCACACACAAGTAACAGTCTCCCTCGGCACTAACAGTCAATGCATACATGGCAGCAATAATAGCATCATAGTCAAGAGCAAAGACATCAACACCAGCCCTCATGAGCTCAGCCCAGCGGGGGCGCTCAACATCCGCGCCCATCTCCTCACGCCAAGCGTCGTCAAGGCGGGAGAAGCAGCGGTACGGGGTGTGGAACCTCCCACACGTCTGTCCCTTGCGGTCACCTGTGCGAATGACATAAGAACAGCGGCCACTGCCCCCCGACGTCCCACGCTGAGCAAGCCACTCACGAAGCTGCTGGGTCGTCTGGGGACGCTGCTGCTGCTGGGAGCTCTGGCCAGAGCCAGTGCCTCCACTCCGACCGCCGCCGCCACCACTACCACCGCTCCGACCGCCACCGCCACCACCGCCACCACCGCCACCGCCGCCACCGCCGCCGCCGCCACTACTGCCACTGCTTCCGCCGCCGCCCCCGCCTCCACCACCGACCCCACTCCCACCAGCGCTCCCGCCACCGCTCCCTCCAGCACCGCCTCCCCCCCCACCTCCCCCACCTCCTCCCCCCCCAGCGCCACCACCACCACCCTTGCCCCCCTTGCCCTTGCCGGTGCGGCGCCTCCCACCAGGAGCAGAAGCAGCGCCAACAGACTCAGCACCAAGGAAGTCAACAGCAGCAGCAGCAGCGTAGGAGGGAGCGAGGGGAGAGGGAGAACACCCCTCAAAGATGGGGGTGCGAGGAGCACCACGAGCAGCACCAACAGCTACAATGCTCTTTTCGGCCGCGAGCAGCTGCTCCTCTAGGAGGGCGACTGTGAGCTCAGTGGGACAGCGAGCAAGGAAGTGGTCTCGAACTGAGCGGAGGGTGTCAGGGAGACGGGTGACTATGAAGTGGAGTGTCCAGTACAGTGGAGGGGGGTTCTTAGCGCAGAACTCGGTGGGAAGGGCGGCACGCAGGCGAGCATCACTAGTGCGAAGGTGGGTGATAAGATCGGCGACTGTAGTAAAGGTGGACAGATCGGGGAACAGGTACGGCAGCATGAGGCGGCTAAGCTCGGCTGTGGCAGGCGAGGAGTAGCGAGCAACGACAGCATCGTACAGGGCCTTAGCGGATTTGCAGTCGCCAAAATGCTCGAGCTCAGCTAGCGGCAGGTGACTATGAATGGCTAGGCGAGCAGCTGCGTCACGAGTCTGCCAGTGGGAACGAACACTAAGCTCGGCTGTGGCAGCAGGAGCAGCGGCAGCACCAGACGCGTAGTCATAGAGGGAGATGTGGTCCGTGCTATTGCTCATAAGATACAACTGCAGGTCGTCGAGCCAGGAAGTGAACTGCACGGGACGGCCCTCAGCATCGAAGGAAAGAACGCGAATAGAGGCCATAGCTCAGGCGTGAGGGCACAGCAGAGCAGCGGCAGCAGCAGAGGGGACGCAGCAAGCGGGCAGTGAGGCAGCGGGCGGCGCTGCGAAGCAGGTAGCGGGCGGGCGGGCGGCGCTGCGAGCGGGCAGCGAAGCGGGCGGGCCGCGAAGCGGGCAGCGAGCGGGCGGGCGGGCTGCGAAGCGGGCAGCGGGGCGAGCGGGCTGCGAAGCGGGCGGGCCGCGAAGCGGGCAGCGAGCGGGCGGGCGGGCTGCGAAGTGGGCGGGCCGCGAAGCGGGCAGCGGGGCGAGCGGGCTGCGAGGCGGGCGGGCCGCGAAGCGGGCAGCGAGCGGGCGGGCGGGCTGCGAAGCGGGCGGGCCGCGAAGCGGGCAGCGAGCGAGCGGGCTGCGAAGCGGGCGGGCCGCGAAGCGGGCAGCGAGCGGGCGGGCGGGCCGCGAAGCGGGCAGCGAGCGGGCGAGCGGGCTGCGAAGCGGGCGGGCCGCGGAGCGGGCAGCGAGCGAGCGGGCTGCGAAGCGGGCGGGCCGCGAAGCGGGCAGCGAGCGGGCGGGCGGGCTGCGAAGCGGGCAGCAGGACGAGCGGGCTGCGAGCGGGCGGCTCGGCGGGCGGGCGACACTGCGAGGGGCGCGCGAGGGCGCTAGTGAGGGGCGCGCGAGGGCGCTAGCAAGGGGCGCGCGAGGGCGCTAACGAGGGGCGCGCGAGGGCGCTAACGAGGGTGCGCGCGAGGGCGCTAACGAGGGGCGCGCGAGGGCACTAACGAGGGCGCACGAGGGCGCTACGAGGCTAGGGTACGGGGTAGCGTGGTAACCGCATGCGAGCGGTGGTGGGCCCTTAAAAAAAACGGTCGGTAGGTCCTAGGGACCTCCTGCTCTGAATACCATTTCAGAATAGCTAGGCAAGAATGATTGAACTAGCAGAAGTTTGGGTACAAATATCAAACCCTAGTTGGGGTTGTACCCCATATTGGCTACCCCACTATAGCCTACAAGCATAATACAGTTTAACACACAGATGCTTCAAAACAAGACTAACCTGTAAGACAAGACGACCATTACTCGCCTAATGGGATGTGAGTCGGCCTCGTGTTTCTGTAAGTGAACGTACTAGTGCATTTTAAGGTTAAATAGTGGACACCCTTGTAAAGACACTATCGCATTTTAGGTTCGTTAAAAATGTTTCTGTTTTCCGTATTCAGGATGAGTCATGTGGACACTCTCGTAATAACAATAAAGGAAGAGAAATTAGCGTCATTTGTAGCAGAAATCAAGGATCATTTGCACAGCTCTTGCATGAGTGTGCAGAGATAGTTCGGGGGATTCGATCTGTCCACTGCCTATTTTTAGATCATGTATCACGCTGAAGTACTTGGCGCGGAGCATAGATCATCGCCGATCACCAAAATCGATAACACCACCGTCACACTTGTCGTACACGAGAGTGGTCAGTATGGTATGATATGATTTCAGATATATTTTTTGAACGTTTTTTCTTGGCAGTGAACTTTTATTTTGATGTCCTTTTTGTGTGTTCAGCGTCATACAAGGCCCAAGCACATGGCTCGGTGATTCAACCGAGCATCATGACCAAAGTAATTCCGCATCTTCAAATGTCCATTTTTCTCTCCTTGCCCTCGGAGGAGCGTCAACACATGTTGGACGCTCTTCGAGGTCGCTGGCTCGTGAAGGTATGTGTCGCTAACTCAAGATTGTTTTGATGATTCTATTGATGTATTGTAATTCATGTTGATTCTCATTCCAGCTTCATATTTCTTCATTTATTCTTTCCCTATTCCCTCTTTCCGTTCTTTCCTCCTTCCCTCCTTTCGTTCCCTCCATCCCTCATTTTTCCCATCCCTACTTCCCTCTTTATCCAATTCTCTTTTTATATTCTTAACATATTTTTTCTTCCCATTCTCTCTCTCTCTCTTTTTTTTTTACAAATTCACTTTGGTCTTGAGGGAGATTGCATCATCAAGACCATTCTTGATGTGATGGACGCCATGTAGTCAAGTCCCACTTCTGTCAACTTCGTATACCTTTTAGTCATATGTTTTGACGATTACCATTTTATGTTTGAACCTTCAATTCTCTGCAGCATCTGTGAAGCCCAAGACCGGTGAAGCTTGTCTGTAATCAAGAGCAATATTTTCTTGTTCCATGAGAAATATGTCAAGACAATATGGGCCAGAGATAGATTAGACAATTACCTTATGCTTTTGATTTGGTTCTTGTATTTTTTTTCCTTCGACTGCACATTCTTTCAAGATTAATTACCGTGTTGGTATTGTGGTTTTGCTTACGTGTTTATGCATGCATATACATTGCATTAACAATGCACATATGTGAAATTAAAAAAAAAAAAAAAAAAGGTCCCCAAATCTACCATTTCATTAGAAGGTTCATAGGCGCGCCTGTCAAGAGCCTAATCGAACTAGATTTGATAGAGTTGATACATTTTTGGGTTGCGAAGCAACCTATTACAATCGATCTGGCCAGTTTATTTTTTTCATCATTTATATATTTTTTAATAGGAATATAAATAATCTGGCCAGAAACATGACTTCTACTGCTTTTATTATGTAATGTAAATAAACTTTCAACATACAATTTTTCATGGTTTGAATTTTGTAATGCTTGCTGTCATGGTGGATGAGTGATATGCATATGCATGAGTAAATATGAATAATGGTTTGCACGGAGTAATTATAGAATGTTATATGAATATAATGCAATATAGGATGCATAACCATATGGTAATGATGATGTGTGATAATGAATGACCCAAAAACTATGCTATCGCAACCCCTACCTAGTATGGGGGGGAGCCAGTAGCATAAATTTTGAATCATTATAACTATCACATAGAACAGCACAATCTTTAAGCCCTAAAAAAAGGTTCAACCTATCAAATCCAGTTTAAGTGAGCGTACACTTTTGAGAGTTCTCAATGAACTTTTGGGAAATGATAGAATTGGCTCCTCTTTTTTAAGCTTACAGACATGCATTGTTAATGCATGCATAATCATACGAAATCATGCACATGCAAATGCACAAACAAGGGGAAATTAAGAAATGGAAATAGAATATGCAAAGAAACTATTAACAACCTAAACCCACAATCCAAGAACTGCCAATTCTCTGGCCCTCAATCCATTAACTCCTCAAAACAATAAAAATAAAGTAGTATGTACTGGTGTACATGCGGCCTGCTGAAGATTTGGTGGCAGCAACTTCGGCGGAGGCCGCGGGAGTGGCGGTTACGGCGGCGACGACAAGAGCTACGGTCGCGGCTGCGGACGTTTTGATGGCGAGTGCCATTATTGCCATAAGGAAGAGCGCACAAGGCTATCTCCTACTTGGGCAAGCGTTGGGGAGCAACCAGATCCGTCACATCAAGCCTTTCCAGCGTGATCCAGAGAAGGGACCAAAGGCATGGGCTGCTCTCAAGGGTGTACACGCTCCTGCAACAGCGGCGGTAGCTGTGGTGTTGGAACGGCAAATGGCGACGCTACGAATTGAGGAAGATGAACCCGTGGAAGACGGGGTGCAGAAATTCTTCGACTTGTTGACGCGGCTTGAGGGAGCTGATTTGAGCTACAGTGAGCTCCAGAAGAAGACCAAGTTGCTGGCCCTACTCCCCGAGTCGTGGTCCTCGCTCATCATCAATTTGAACCGTGATCTGCCCCGTCTCTCGCTTGAAGACGTGAAGCGCGCGATCCTACAAGAGGACTTCCGCCGCCGTGAGTTGGCGAGTGCGGATGGCGCTGGGGCAGCAAGTGTCGGCCGTGGATATGGCCGAGGAAGAGGCAGAGGACGAGGGGGAGGAAGATTTGGTGGCAGCAACTTCGGCGGAGGCCGCGGGAGTGGCGGTTACGGCGGCGACGACAAGAGCTACGGTCGCGGCCGCGGACGTTTTGATGGCGAGTGCCATTATTGCGGCAAGAGCGGACATATGTGGCGCGATTGCTTCAAACTCCCTGATGGTTGGACCCCTGCTCAAGGCCAAGAGGGTGGAGGAGCAGGAGGAGGGAGAGGAAGAGGCCGTGGAGGCCGTGGCGGTCGCGGAGGTGGAGCCGCGAACATGAAGAACGAAGATAACGACAAGGACCCGAGCGGCGATCGGTACCCGGGTCTATTCTACTTCGTGTCGACACAAGTACCAGCTGGTCCAGAGAAGGATGAAGACCTTGAGGAGCCAGCAGCTGTGGGGAAGGTGACCCTACACCCCCTGGACTTTTGGGTGATCGACAGCGGCGCTACCTATAGCATGACACCTCGCCCCGACTTGCTCACCGAACTCGAGCCGTCACCGGTGAAGCATGTCACATCGGCTTTGGGGCAGCGAGCAGAGGTGAAAGGCATGGGCAAGGCCATGTTCAAAGGTGCTGATGGGAAGATGGTGGGCCTCAAGAACGTGCTTTGGGTGCCCAGCCTTGCTGCGAACCTGATTTCCGTGCGGCGGTTGGCGAAGGCCGGCATGGACACGAACTCGAAGGGCGCCAAGACCTACACCGCAAGGATTGGCGACCGGATTCTTTGGGACCTTCATGAAGATAGGGATGTCTACAACGAGATGTGGCAGATCTCCGTGGTTCCCATGCCTAAGGAGAGGCAAGTGGCAGCAAGCGTCAGCACCAAGGGTGACGCGGTTGGTAGCGGCGATAGCGCGGACGGTCGCGCTAAGGAGAAGGAGTCCAAGAAGAGCAAGCCCGGAGTGACCAGCAAGCTGTGTGACCATAAGGAGAGTGGTGCAGCAGCCAAGGAGCAGCACAAGGGTGAGGAGAACCCCGAGGCAGCAGCGAAGGAGGAGTACGGAGAGAGTATGTGGGGCGCTATTGCGAGCGCGGCATTCTCCAATCCAACTTCGGCTACGGGGGAGTGTGATTGGCTCACCTTACATCGGCGAATGGGGCATGTGGCCCTGCCTATTTTGCAGCAGCTAGTGAAGAATGAGATGGTTGCTGGCATACGTGTGAAGGGGGAGCCCGATGAGGTGCTTGGCTGCCCGACGTGCTTGCAGGCCAAGTTCACGCGGTTTCCGTTCTCGAGCTCGGAGACGACGGCAAAGGCACCGCTTGATGAAGTAGTGATGGACGTGGTGGGCTCCCTGAAGCTTGGAGCTGCTATAGCATAGTATTTCCTCACCATAGTGGATGTCTACACCCGCATGACGTGGGTGTACGTGCTGGCCAAGAAGAGTGACGTGGCTGAAACGTTGAAGACCGACTTTCTGCCGATGGTGGAGCGGCAACAAGACCGACTTGTGAAGTCGATCCGCACCGATCGAGGGGGAGAGTTCCTGGGCAAGGAGTTTGGGTTGTGGCTGAAGAAGAACGGCATTCGGCACTCCCTCACCATGCCATACTCCCCTGCAATGAACGGCATCGCCGAGCGTGCGAACCGGACGATCACGGAGGCGGCACGCGGGTTGCTCATTGAAGCCGGGCTACCCGACTATTTCTGGCCTGATGCGGTACGGAGCACATGTGTGGCCAAGAACAGAGTCTTGACTCATGTGGGAGCAGACAAATGGGTGCCCTATGTGGAGTGGCTTGGCAGGAAGCCAAAGGTGGATATGCTTCGGGTGTTCGGGTGCATGTGCATGGCGCTCGTACCTAAGCATCTTCGGCACAACAAGCTTGGTGCCAAGGCGATATGGGCCGTGCACTTGGGCATGGCTCAAAACAGCAAGGGGTGGCTTCTATGGGACCCCTTCACCAAGAAGTTCATGGTGAGCAGGGACTGCAAGTTCATGGAGAACTTCATGTACAAGGATTGGAAGGCGGAGAATGAGGCGAAGATAGGCGTGCGGTTTGGGGAGGTGAAGAGTTCCGGCTTGGAGCACGTGGAGCTGCCATTGGAACTGAGCAGCGGCAGCACCACCACGAGGCAATCTTCCCTTGTGAATGGGGGAGAGGAGGCCAATGATGCAGAGGAAGAGGAGGAGGAGGAGGTGCAGCAAGTGAGCGAACGTGCACCGACGCTCCCTTCCCGCACTACGAGCGCTCCACGGAACCGCACCACACCGCAGCAACGCCAAGGCCTTCAAGTCCCTGCAGCTGAGGAGGAAGGAAGGGGCAAGAGGAGAGTCCAAGCCCCTAATAGGCTGACCTATGATGCGCCGGGGAAGCAGGGCAAGACGGCCCTAGCTGGAGCGGCAATGATGGTCGGAGACGACGAGGAGAGTGACTACGAGGAGTTCCGAGTGAGCATGTGCTTTCATGAGCCTTCGCGTATTCATGTACGTTCGCGTACTATTCGTGTAAGCTTCGTGAGTGTTCATGTATGTTCATGCTCGTTCATGTACGTTTATGGTTGTTCATGGCTGTTTGTGTTTCGTTCATGTTTTCTCATGCTCCATTCATGCATTTTCATGAGTGCTCAATGTGTGAGTCGAGTGTGCCGGGGAGGTGGGGCTCGATGTTTGACCGAGCCCTTTGACCAGTTTCGTACTGGTAAAAAAACGCGCGACTGTTAGGACCCGCGCGTGTGGTCTTGACACGCCCTTGTGGGCCCTCAGGCCCACGCGTCAGGCTCGCACTGTTGCAAGCGTGCACAGGACGCACTTTTTGGAGCTGTACAGCACGACCAGTTTGTCTGGTCGTACATGATTGCGCACGTGAGGTGTGCGCATGTGTTTTGGATGGGTGGGATCCCGAGGGGTGCTCGGGGTTGACTCAAAATTTCAGTTGACTAACTGAAATTCGAGTATTGTTTTTTCTGACGTGGCGAGCATGAAACAGATATGTCGCGCACGTAACGAGATGATTTCGTTTCAGGTGCAAAACGGTAAACTCCTTTTTACAACGGGAAAACAGTAATTCACACGAGCGTTCATGATTTTACGTGTGCGTTTGCGAGTGGGGTCAGCAGAGCCGTTTGGGGGACATGTAATATGAAGGCGGTTTTCTTACAGAGACGGATCAAGCCAAACGCAGCAGATGTTGAACAACTGTTTTTCCAGACAGCAAGGCGAGGTCATAGAAATGAAGTTTATCAATAGTGTGACATTTTCCTTTGCATGTGTATTAGGCGAAATATATATGCGTGCCTATGTTTCATTGTGATTAACCCTTTTGGATTGAACATTTTCTCTATCGACGTATTGACGCGATGAGAAATTTCTGCACACGAGCCAATCGGTCGTTATTGCTTCCGCAAATGTGTATTGGAGCGTTCTAGTGCACACGACCGGATTTACGCTTAGTGCTTCCCTCGACAAACACGTTCCCTTGGTTAGGGGCTGGCTTTGCCAGGCACCCGAGGACCCTTGGAGGTGACCCCGTGGGGACTAAATGAGGGGTAATTAAATGCGTGCTTCAGAGTTTTTAGATCCCAATAGTGGTCAACGCAACGCTCATGAACTTTTTTTTGCCCGAAGGACGACTCCAGGGTAAGAGCAGATTGATTATCATGAACGAGTTAATTGTGTTTATAATTGAAATATACAAGCGTGTATATCTCCAATGTCATGGTTGCATTCTTGTATTATGCTGTTGTATTCATGACTTGTTTCTCATGTTTTCAACTCAACATCTTTTGATGCTTTTTGTTTAGCACAACTTTTATTTGGTTTTGTTTCATCAATTGTAAACAATGTTTTTACATTGATAATCATTTGTTATAACAATTCTTATTGAGTTCTTAAGGTTTGTGTTACCTATTCAATATGTTATTTTCCACCCTTATGTATGACCATATCAATTGCCTTTTCGTGTGTATAAAAGTCTCGTCAATTGGGACGCCTAGTGGATTGCGTAAGTTCACAGCTATCATCCACGATTCATCACTTCGGAGCGTCTTGGTATGTCCGGGGGACGCTGCAACACGGATCAATCAGTGCTGTAAGTATGCCACACTGATCAATCAGTGCTGTAAGATATACTTAGACGAACACGACGATGCTACAGACATGTCAGTTTACATCAGCAAAGTCTATCTAAAATTTGCATTGTTCAAGACAACAATGATTTCGAGTGCAATCATTCTTTACTCTCGACGAGCATCGGAGATCACAGTTGTTATTACAATACTTATTGAGTTCTTAAGGCTTGTGTTTTCCTATTTAGAATGCTATTTTCAACCCTTCTATATTACCAGATCCCTTGCCTTTCCGTGAGGCTGAAAGTCTCGTCAATTGGGACGCCGAGTGGATTGCGTAAGTTCACAACTATCATCCATGATTCGTCACTTCGGAGCGTCTTGGTATGTCTGGAGGACACTGCCACATGGATCCATCAGTGCTGTAAGACATACTTAGACGAACACGGCGATGCTACATACGTGTTAGTTTACACGAGCGTTGGAGATCACAGATGCTTCAAAACAAGACTAACCTGTAAGACAAGACGACCATTACTCGCCTAATGGGATGTGAGTCGGCCTCGTGTTTCTGTAAGTGAACGTACTAGTGCATTTTAAGGTTAAATAGTGGACACCCTTGTAAAGACACTATCGCATTTTAGGTTCGTTAAAAATGTTTCTGTTTTCCGTATTCAGGATGAGTCATGTGGACACTCTCGTAATAACAATAAAGGAAGAGAAATTAGCGTCATTTGTAGCAGAAATCAAGGATCATTTGCACAGCTCTTGCATGAGTGTGCAGAGATAGTTCGGGGGATTCGATCTGTCCACTGCCTATTTTTAGATCATGTATCACGCTGAAGTACTTGGCGCGGAGCATAGATCATCGCCGATCACCAAAATCGATAACACCACCGTCACACTTGTCGTACACGAGAGTGGTCAGTATGGTATGATATGATTTCAGATATATTTTTTGAACGTTTTTTCTTGGCAGTCAACTTTTATTTTGATGTCCTTTTTGTGTGTTCAGCGTCATACAAGGCCCAAGCACATGGCTCGGTGATTCAACCGAGCATCATGACCAAAGTAATTCCGCATCTTCAAATGTCCATTTTTCTCTCCTTGCCCTCGGAGGAGCGTCAACACATGTTGGACGCTCTTCGAGGTCGCTGGCTCGTGAAGGTATGTGTCGCTAACTCAAGATTGTTTTGATGATTCTATTGATGTATTGTAATTCATGTTGATTCTCATTCCAGCTTCATATTTCTTCATTTATTCTTTCCCTATTCCCTCTTTCCGTTCTTTCCTCCTTCCCTCCTTTCGTTCCCTCCATCCCTCATTTTTCCCATCCCTACTTCCCTCTTTATCCAATTCTCTTTTTATATTCTTAACATATTTTTTCTTCCCATTCTCTCTCTCTCTTTTTTTTTTTACAAATTCACTTTGGTCTTGAGGGAGATCGCATCATCAAGACCATTCTTGATGTGATGGACGCCATGTAGTCAAGTCCCACTTCTGTCAACTTCGTATACCTTTTAGTCATATGTTTTGACGATTACCATTTTATGTTTGAACCTTCAATTCTCTGCAGCATCTGTGAAGCCCAAGACCGGTGAAGCTTGTCTGTAATCAAGAGCAATATTTTCTTGTTCCATGAGAAATATGTCAAGACAATATGGGCCAGAGATAGATTAGACAATTACCTTATGCTTTTGATTTGGTTCTTGTATTTTTTTTCCTTCGACTGCACATTCTTTCAAGATTAATTATCGTGTTGGTATTGTGGTTTTGCTTACGTGTTTATGCATGCATATACATTGCATTAACAATGCACATATGTGAAATTAAAAAAAAAAAAAAAAAAGGTCCCCAAATCTACCATTTCATTAGAAGGTTCATAGGCGCGCCTGTCAAGAGCCTAATCGAACTAGATTTGATAGAGTTGATACATTTTTGGGTTGCGAAGCAACCTATTACAATCGATCTGGCCAGTTTATTTTTTTCATCATTTATATATTTTTAATAGGAATATAAATAATCTGGCCAGAAACATGACTTCTACTGCTTTTATTATGTAATGTAAATAAACTTTCAACATACAATTTTTCATGGTTTGAATTTTGTAATGCTTGCTGTCATGGTGGATGAGTGATATGCATATGCATGAGTAAATATGAATAATGGTTTGCACGAATTAATTATAGAATGTTATATGAATATAATGCAATATAGGATGCATAACCATATGGTAATGATGATGTGTGATAATGAATGACCCAAAAACTATGCTATCGCAACCCCTACCTAGTATGGGGGGGAGCCAGTAGCATAAATTTTGAATCATTATAACTATCACATAGAACAGCACAATCTTTAAGCCCTAAAAAAAGGTTCAACCTATCAAATCCAGTTTAAGTGAGCGTACACTTTTGAGAGTTCTCAATGAACTTTTGGGAAATGATAGAATTGGCTCCTCTTTTTTAAGCTTACAGACATGCATTGTTAATGCATGCATAATCATACGAAATCATGCACATGCAAATGCACAAACAAGGGGAAATTAAGAAATGGAAATAGAATATGCAAAGAAACTATTAACAACCTAAACCCACAATCCAAGAACTGCCAATTCTCTGGCCCTCAATCCATTAACTCCTCAAAACAATAAAAATAAAGTAGTATGTACTGGTGTACATGCGGCCTGCTGAAGAAAGCAAACAAGCAGAAAAAAACAAAGGAATCAAGGGGTAGAGGGAGGAAGAGAAAATAAGGATATATGATATATCCCTTTCACTGGGGCGGAAGAATTAAGAATCAAAGAAAACAAGAAGAATAATAACTAATTAGACATCAAACAACCAGGAAAACAGCAGCCAACAGACGCAGGAAAAGGTGGTGCAACATTTTGACGTACCACATTCCATGCATGCTACTGCCATGACGTGTCTGAATTCGTGAAAAAAAAAAAAAACATTACTTTGACTGAGGTCGACATATTTCGTGCTCACGGATTATATCTTGCTTGCACTGCCGTGACATACCTCTCATGCAAATGCGCAATACCGTGTCATCTCAAAGCTTTTTTGATTTCATCAATTTCAGCATCTAAAGTAGAAATCGATAACATCGTCAACGAGGGTAAAACAAACAGGCAAATACAAAATAATAGGAGGAATAAAACAAAGAAAGAAAAGAAAGAAACAAGAAGGCAGGCATGAAGGTCAACGAAGGACTCACCAGGAGCAACTCCGCGTGCCTGATCGTTCCAAGGACAAACACATTGCACTAACGCCGGCGATGCTGCGGCAATCACAATAAAATAAAAAAAAAAACAAAAAAAAAAACAAAAAGAGAGAAAATTATTCTAGTTATTTCAGATTTGAAGTTCCTCAATCGGCGAGAAAATGATACTGGCATTTGACTTCACTCCTTAGTTGCAGTGAAGAACCAATGAGATAAGGAAGCATATGCTAAAAATTTAGCACTAATAAAAGAATGTGGGAACGAGAGAAGGTGGCGTTGGAATCACGGAGGCGTGAAGAGCACAAGAACGTACAAGTAAAACATACTACTAGGAAGCCGAAACTAAGGAAGATAAAGAGAGGAGAGAGGGAAATACAATCAGGGGAAAAAAAGAAGTGCCAGAACGGGATATACTGTCGAAACGGAAGGAATCTATAATAAAACGGCTAACATAGTTGCTCTTAACTAGAAAACGTAGTTGGGTAAGGTGCGTCTAGGCTATAGTACATACCTCTGTGTGTTTGTCTCTGCGAGAAACCAAGAAGAGCCTAGCTCAACTAGCGAGAGGGAAGAAGAGGGACGAAGAGAAAGAAGAAACCCAAAGGAGATGGAAATTTTGTCGCAACCAGTACGTATCGTAAATACTTTTTGTCCTGCTTTCAACAGCGTGTTTAGCACAATCGTTTGCGAAATGTCTGCGGATCGAGAGGTCTTGCTTTCAAACCTTACTGAAACCATTTCGATAGTGTACCAGCTTGAGTAGTTGGTACACTATTCCTGAAACAATATTTATATATTTTTGCAAAACTCTTCGACAATGTTTTATGTGTTTCCGCAAAATGTTTCGCAACCCTGTGACGATTTCGTCGCCTCTTGTTTAGAGTTCAGAGATTGTGTTGTTTGATGTGAATGCTGTCTGTTCAAAGATTATGGTATTAGCTCCCCCCATGCTAGGCAAGAGATACAATAGCATAGTTTTTGTTAACTTTGATTACGATGCGGAAGCGTTTAAACCTGGACCACGAAAACAAACTTGGCAACACTTAACTTCACTTTAAACCCTTCGAGTGTGACAACAAGTCACTTCATAGCCAAGGGTATAATAGATGCAAAGTGAGTAGTTATGCCTTGCTTGATTTCTGGAGTGAGGAATCTGGTCGAGCAGCGTTTCGGCAGCACCACGTTACGTTTCTACTCTCGTCAATACGTAGTAGTAGAATTCCGAGCTTGGAAAGCATAATGGCATTTGATTTTTTTAAGCAAATACAAGCACACATTTATATAAAGTCCTAAACACACAAAGGAAAACATAAAGCAGTTGCTTAACTAGAATCCAGGCCTTCGCTTTACTGTATTATAACACGGTTGTGAAACTGCTGAAGAATTTGGCTCAATCTGCCTCATTAAAATTAACTAAAAACCACTTGAGTTGAAACCAAAGTCCCCTGCTAATTTACGTCATGAATTTCCGCGAGTTCACATGAGGAATCATGGATACTTGTGTGAGAAACCGTTTCCCAGTTATAAAACGGATTTTACCGTTGATAAAACGGTATTTACCGTTTTGTACCTGCGTCGAATTGATCACGCCAAGCAGCGTGACTCTCACGCGAAGGCTGCTGTTTTCCGAGTCAGCACGGGATACGGTTGGTCAACCGTAATCCCATGGCACCCCCGGTCAAGCGAGAAAAGCCGATCGCTGACGCGATCGTGCTTTGTCTCGCATGGGACAGGGCATTAAATTGCCCTGTCCTGTTGCAATCGTGCAACTTTGCACGGTCGCAACAGTCGCGACATACGCGCGGACCCTGAGGGGCCACACGCGCATGTCAGGACCCCACGCGCGAGTCCTGACTTTCGCGCACTTTTTGACCGGCGCGAAATCGGTCAAAGGGTCCGAGTCAAGGACTCGAGCCCTGCACCCCCTGGTACACTCGACACTCGCCACGAGCGCCCATGAAAGTTCGTGAACTTTCATGAGCTTTCATGACGCACGTAACTTTCATGAACGCTCAAGATTGTTCATGAAAATTAGCGAACGAACATGAGTCGTCATGAGAATTCATGACTCGTCATGATCCGTCATGACTTGCCATGTGCCCACAACAAAAACACATGAAACAGAATGCAAAAACAAATGCACACAAAACACACACAAAATGCGGGACTTCGTGCAGGCGGCTGGTTGATGTGCAAAAATAGTATTTGCACCCAACAAACTCCCCCTCAAGCAACCGCCTGCTTGCACCTCCTTGCATGAGCCTAGTTAAGGCTCATACCGCAAAGCTTAGCACAGCGCCAGTGAGGTTCTTCAGCCAGCCGCTTCGTGAGAAAATATGCCGTCTGCTGTTGTGTTTTCACATAGAGAGGTTGAATGGATCCCCTCTGCACTTCCTTGCGCAGCCAATGCCATTTGATCTGCATGTGCTTGGTGAGCCCATGCAGCACCGCGTTCTTGGACATTGCAATGGCACTAGAGTTGTCACAAAACAGCGGTGTAGCCGTTTTCTGCTCGTGCCCTATCTCCTCCAGCAGCTTCCTCAGCCAAATCAGCTCCTTGGCTGCATGATACATTGACATGTACTCGGCTTCAACAGAAGAACCCGCCGTTTCCACCTGTTTCTTTGACCTCCAGCTCACGGGCCCACCACCAATCATGCACACATATCCTCCCACAGAGGACATGTCTTCCTTTTCCGAAGCCCAGGTTGCATCAGCATACCCTGTGAGAAATAGCTCCATTTCCCAAAGACGCTCCCCCTTCTCCTTCAGAACCTTTGCTCCTTTCTGCTTCTTTTGAGCCACTGCCGAATATTGAACTCCAACGGTGGGATAGGAGTTCAAATACTTGATGATGCGCTCAGCTGCATCCACCTGCTCCTCGGTGGGATTTTGTACCACCCTAGCCAGTTGCCCCACAGCAAAAGAGACATCCGGCCTCGTGTGCACGGCTGCATAGAGCAAACTCCCCACCATTTACTGAAAACGAGCGTGGTCCCGCTGATCCACCCCTTCATTCTCACCGGCCTTGATGATTTTGAACTCGGATGGAAGTGGTGTAACAATCTTCCTTCCGACCTCAATCTCATACTTGCTCCCCATGTCCTTGATATACTTCTCCTGGTGCAGCTTCACCCATCCATTGCTGACATCCCTTTCAATGTGCATCCCAAGATAGTAGTTCGCCTCCCCCAAGGTCTTGCACTTGAAGTTTTGCATCAGCTTCTGCTGCACCTTCATCACTTCCTGCTTGCTGCTCCCGAATAAGAGGATGTTGTCCACGTACACCAGGAACATGACAAGGCTTTCCCTCTCCCCCATGAGGAAAAGACTCTCGTCACATGCACTCGCCCTAAAGCCTATCTCCTCTAGAACCGAAGACAACTTGTTGTACCAGCAGTGTGGTGCTTGTTTGAGGCCATAAATGACCTTCTTCAGCTTGCACAGACGTCCGGTACCGTCCTCATAACCCGGCGGCTGCGACATGAACACCTCCACATCTATCAGCCCATAGAGGAAGGCTGTGGTGATATCCATCTGAACTATCACCCACCTACACACGGCTGCACCGGCGAGGAGAACACACAATGTTGGTGTCTTCGGAGTTGCCGCAAAGGTTTTCTTGATGTCTTCCCTTTCCATTTGCTGGTATCCCCTAGCAACCAGCCTGCTCTTGTAAACTGACACGGCTCCTTTGTTGTCAGTTTTAATCCTATGAATCTAGCCACAGCTTATGGCTTTCTTCCCCTCCGGCAATGGCACCAACTCCCATGTCCCATTTTCCATTTGGCTGTTGTATTCCGCATCCATTGACGCCACCCACTTGTCCCTATCCGGTCCTTTGAGTGCTTCTTCCATGGTAAGCGGTTGTGTCGGTGCGGGTGCCATGAAGCAATAGACTTCCTCTTCCTCTTCCTCATCGGAGTCACAGCTACTTTGAAGTACCAGCAATGCGTCGGTTTGCTGCTGCCCTCCCCTTGTTCCTCCGTATTCCCTCAGTTTCAATGCGGCTGCTCGCATTTGCCTTTCGATCATGGGTGAAAGAGCACGACCTGTGGGAAGGGTTTTGATTTGGGTTCTTCTCAGGGGAAGGGTGGGGGGAATCACACGAGTTATAGGGTAAGGTTCCTCAGGTGCAACCTTTGGTTCCACGCCCTTGAACACGGGAAGCTCTGCTGCACTCTCCTCCTCGTGTGGTGTTGCACCTTCCTCTCCTACCCACTCCTCCTCATCAAACCCCATCGTTGTTTGCTCCAGCTGCTGCATGAGTTTCTCCTTTGGTTGCTTGGATCAGCTTCCGTAGGTGATGTCCTCCATGAATTTGACATCCCTGCTGTCAAACACCACTCCTTTGCTCGGCTCCCATAGCAGCCACCCCTTGCTTTCCGCTGCCAACCCCAAGTGCACACACCAAACAGCCGTTGCACCCAACTTACTACGGTGTGCCTTAGGGATGTGAGCCATTGCCATGCAGCCAAACACACGCAGCATGTCAATGGGCGGCTTCCTCCCAAGCCACCTCTCCATGGGGACCCATGACTCACCACCAACGTTGGTGAACACCCGGTTCTTCCCCACCGTGACGTGGCGCACAGCGTGTGGCCACTTGGAGTTCCCCAATCCCGACTCAATTAGGAGTGCACGTGCTGTCTCCAAGACCGTGCGATTTGCCCTTTCAGCTACGCCGTTGGACTGCGGTGTGTATGAGGTGGTGAGCTCGCGGATGATGCCCTGCTTCTTCAGCCATGCAGTCAGCTCCTCCCCAAGGAACTCCCCACCCCGGTCAGTCCTAATCCGCATCACCTTGTGCCCGGACTGCTTCTCCACCAACGGCAGCCAATCGTCACGGATGATGGACGGCACGTGGTCCTTCTTCTTGATTGGATAGGCCCAAGTCACTCGGCTCCAATCATCGACAATTGTGAGAAAATACTTCTCACCCTGTTCCCCTATCACTGGTAGCGGCCCCACCACATCCATGTGCACGAGCTCTAAGAGCTTCTTGCCGCCACCCTCGGTTGCATGAAAGGGGAAGCGTGTAAACTTGCTTAGCATGCAAGTTTCACACTTGTGAGAGACCGCTGCACCAATCAGCTCTAGCCCCTTGACCCCTTCCCCCTTTTGCAGTTGCTGCAGTGCGGGCATAGCTATGTGCCCGAGGCGACGGTGGGCTGTCATCCAGTCCGTTTCACCGCTCCTCGCTGAAATTTTCAGCTCCTCTGCAGCTACAGCATTGCACTCCCCCTCGGATCCACCCTCCTTGCCCCATAACACCACCGGCAGCTGCCACATTGACTTGCAAACATCGCGATTCTCATGAAGGTCCCACAACACCCGCTTTCCCAGCCGCCCCGTGAATGTCTTGGCACCATCGGTGGAAGTGTTGACCCCACATTTCCCCAACTTACTAAGGAAAATCAGGTTCGCCTTGAGATCAGGGACGAGTAGCACATCGCTCAGCACCACCGGCTTGCCATCGGCACCCTTGAATGCAGCACGTCCCGCCCCCGTCACCTTGGGAGCGTGCCCGGATGCCGACTTCACTTTGGCAATTGGTGCGGTCTGTCAAACATTATATGTTTATATGGTTGTAGGCTGTAGTGGGTTACGCCTTAGGGGGTACACTAGATTAGGGTTTCCTATTTGTATCCAGCCTTCTGTTAGTACAGTCATTCCAGTCTGTTATTACGACATGGTTTCAGAGCAGGTCCTTCTCTAGGACCGTTCCTAAGGGCCCACCGTTCGCTACCTAACTACCTACCTACTACCGGAGCGCGTTCTTAGCGCCTCCCCCGTAGCGCCCTCGAGCGCTTCATTATTTTTATTCGGCCCCGCTGGCCCCGTCGATCGAGCCCCGTCTAGAGGCCCCGCGGCCCCGTCGCATTTGACCTAGAGGCCCCTCACGGCCCCGTCGCGCCGCCCCTTAGCGCCTCGAACGACCCCGCCGCTCGCCCCTTAGCGGCCCCGTCGGCCTTGCGTGCTGCCCGCTGCCGGCCCCGTCGCACTGCCCGCGCACTGCTCGCACGCCTTTGCGTCGCTAGCGCACAGCCCGCCGCGGCCCCGCCGGCCCGCGATTTGCACCGCTGCAGCTGCCGCCCGCCGGTCCCCCGCTGCTGCTGCCGCTGCTGCCCGCGAGTCGCCCGCTGCCGCTCCCGCGTTTCTGCCGTGCCCGCAGCCGCTGCCGCCGCTACTACCGCCCGTGCACTGCTGCTGCTGCTGCTGCCGTGCTCGCTGCCGCCGCCGCAGCCACTGCCGTGCGCCGCAGCCGCCCGTCGCCTGCTCGCGCACGCCCCGAAGGCCTGCAGCCCGCCGTCGCAGCGGCCGCCCGCCCGCAGCCGCCCGTCGTCTGCTCGCGCACGCCCCGATGCCCGCAGCTGCTTGCACGCCGCTGCTTCCGCTGCTGCTTGCGCACCGCTGCCCCTACGCTGCCGCTGCCCGTGCGCCGCCATTGCCCGTGCGCCACCGTTCCCCGTGCGCCGCTGCCGCCCGTGCGCTTCTGCAGCCGCCGCCCGCGAGGCACTCGCTCTCACTGCTGCTTATTTACTACCTACCGCGCACACTGCTACCACTGCAGCTACCACCAGTGCGCCGTTGCAGCTCCTGCTGCCACGCTACCTACTATTGCCGCTCGTGTGCCACTACGGACAGTCGACCCCGCCTGCGCCTTACCTAGCGGCCCCGCCGGCCCCGTTGACCCTCCGCACACCTTTCCAGCGGCCTGATTCCTACTACTACTGCTACTGCTACTGTCGCTATGGCTAGTCCTCCCGTTCTAGCTTTCGATGCCGAGGGCCGTCCGGTGAAGTTCGAAACCTGGCTAGATGACCTACACCTGTTCCTACAGCTCACTGCCAAGGAAGATATCTCACTGTACGACCACGCCCTAGGCCATGCCACTGCCCCTGACTCGACTGCTGACAGCACTCTGCGTTCCCAGTGGCAGACCCGTGATGCGCATGCTCGCTTTGCTATTCGCAACTCCCTGCCGCTAGACGAGCGCGAGCACTTCGGCCAGTGCAAGACTGCTAAGGACCTCTACACCGCTGTAGTTGCCCGCTACTCCTCACCCGCTTCTGCCACGCTAGGCCGCCTCACTCTCCCCTACCTGTTCCCCGACCTAGCCTCCTTTCACACTGTCGCAGACCTCATCACCCACCTTAAGACTAGTGAGGCCCGCTTTCGCGCTGCTATGCCTGCCGAGTTTCTCACTAGCAACCCCCCCCCACTCTGGATCACTCTCTACCACATCGTCACCCGCCTCCCTGACTCTCTGCGCGCAGTCAGGGACCACTTCCTCTCTCGCTCCCCCACTGAGCTCACTGTTGCCCTCCTCGAGAAGGAAGTGCTTGCAGCTGAGGCGAGCATTGTCGCTGTAGGCACCTCTCGTGGCGACCCCCGCACCCCGTTCTTTGAGGGGTGTTCCCCTTCCCCCCTCCTCCCCTCTGTCGCCTCTGCTGCTGCTGTCGACCTTCTTGGTGCTGAGAAGGTCGGGACCGCGTCTGCTTCGAGCGGGCGCCGCAGGAACAAGGGGGGCAGGGGTGGGGGTGGTGGCGGAGGAGGTGGGGGTGGAGGCGGTGGGAGTGGAGGCGCGGCTGGGGAGACTAGTGGCGGCAGTGGGGGAGGAGACAGCAGCGGTGGGAGTGGTGGTGGAGGCGGCAGCGGAGGCGGAGGTGGTCGTGGCGGCGGCAGGGGTGGAGGTGGCCGGGGCGGCGGCGGTGGGGGTGGTGGTCGTGGAGGCACTGGCGGAGGGCAGAGTCAGCAGCCCGCCCCGACGCTTCAGGCCGCCCGTGAGTGGTATGCGCAGCGTAGCGTTATCTGCACGTACGTCATTCGCACAGGTGACCGCAGCGGCCAGCAGTGTGGGAGGCCGCACCCCACGCAGCGCTGCTTCGCGCGCCTTAACGACGCGTGGCGCACTCAGTTTCCTGCTGCCACTGAGCTGCCGCGCTGGGCTGATCTGGAAAAGAGGGGTGTTGATATTTGGGCTTTAGACTTTGATGCTATTCTCACTGCCATGTATGCGATGTCTATTAGTGGAGAGGGTGCTCAGTACTTGCGTGTTCCGCCCGACCCGGGCATTCAGGCCAGTCTGGCTGCCGCTCTAGGTGCTAGTGCGTCTGCTCCCACAGGTCCTGGTGAGGCTGCTGCCCTAGGTGCTCGTGCGTCCGTGCCCCCTGGTACTGAGTCGACTGCAGCACTGCACACCTTCACACTGGACTCAGGTGCTTCTCGCTCCTTCTTTCGTGACCGCACTGTCCTTGAGCCACTAGCTCGGCCAGTTGCTGTCTCCCTTGCTGACCCCTCTGGGGGTCCGGTCATTGCGACCTCCTCCACTGTCCTTCCTTGTCCGGCGGTTCCGTCCGGCAAGCTCTCAGGTCTCTACCTCCCCTCGTTCTCTACGAACTTGGTGGCAGGTAGTGCGCTCCAGGACGGGGGTGTTCACCAGTTCACCCCTGCCTACGAGCGCGTGACACACTGCACGTGTGCTCGGACGGGTCGCCACCTGGCTACCTTCACTCGGGAGCCGGGGTCGGACCTTTACACACTGACCACTGAGTCCCCTCAGGTAGCTGCGTCCGCGTCTGCGTCTGCGTCAGGTCAGCTGTCCGCCCCCTGCTCGTGTCGCTCTCTGGCGCATGAGACTGTCCTTTGGCACCACCGCCTTGGTCACCCGTCTGTGCAGCGCCTTCGGGCCATGCACCAACGGGACCTTGTTGCTGGTCTTCCCAGGGTGCTCCCTCCCCTTCCCGACTCGCCTGCTCCTCCCTGTATTCCCTGTGTCGAGGGACGGCAGCGCGCCGCTCCTCACTCCTCCTCCTTTCCCCCGACGACTGCTCCCTTGCAGACGCTCCACATGGACGTGTGGGGCCCAGCCCGCGTCCGTGGTCAGGGTCAGGAGAGGTACTTCCTGATTGTTGTTGACGACTTCTCGCGCTACACCACGGTCTTCCCCTTGCGCGCCAAGGGTGACGTCCCTGATGTCTTGATCCCTTGGATCCGCAGATCTCGTCTCCAGCTCCGTGAGCGTTTCCGCTCCGACTTCCCTGTCCTGCGTCTGCACTCTGACAGAGGTGGAGAGTTTTCCTCTGGCCTATTGGAGGCCTTCTGTCAGCAGGAGGGCATTGAGCAGTCGTACACGCTTCCGGCCTCTCCACAGCAGAATGGGGTTGCTGAGCGCCGCATTGGTCTGGTCATGGAGGTCGCTCGTACCTCCTTGAGCCATGCGGCTGCCCCCCATTTTCTGTGGCCGTTTGCAGTCCGATACGCTGCGCATCAGCTCAACCTCTGGCCCCGTGTCTCCTTGCCCGAGACTTCTCCGACACTGCGTTGGACGGGAGAGGCTGGCGATGCGTCGCATTTTCGGGTCTGGGGATCCCGAGCTTTTGTCCGCGACACGTCCGCGGACAAGCTCTCCCGTCGCGCTGTCCCCTGCGTCTTCCTTGGCTTTGTCCCGGACGCCCCTGGCTGGCAGTTCTACCACCCCACCTCGCGTCGTGTCCTGGCCTCTCAGGACGTCACTTTTGACGAGTCCGTCCCCTACTACCGCCTCTTCCCCTACCGCACTGCCCCGCTCCCCCCCCCGCCTCTCTTCCTCGCTCCAGGTGCTGAGGTACCAGACCCCCTCCCCCCTCAGGGTGCCGCTCCCTCAGGTGTGTCCCAGGTAGACCCGGGTGAGCCTGTCGAGGTAGCTGTTGACTCTCGTCCTGCTAGGGGTGCTGAGCCTGGGGGTGCTGCGTCTGGGGGTGCTGAGCCTGGGGGTGCTGCGTCTGGGGGTGCTGAGCCTGGGAGTGCTGAGTCTGGGGGTGCGGAGCCTGGGGGTGCTGAGCCAGGAGGTGCGGAGCCTGGAGGTGCGGAGCCTGGAGGTGCTGAGCCTGGGGGTGCTGAGTCTGGGGGTGCTGAGCCTGAGCGTACTACACCTGGAGGAGCCCTCTCCTCCCAGCAGCTGCAGGAGAGGTACCTCGAGTACTGCCGCCTCCGGAGAGGTGCTGCTGGAGCTCGTCCCGGTACTTCCCCTCCTACCCAGGAGCTCCCCCCCATTCAGCAGATCCGCGAGTGGTACACACGGCGCTGCAGTCTTCGGAGTGGTGCTCCTGGTGCTGCGGACCCTGGGGGTGGCGCTGCTGCTGGTGCTGAGGACCCGGACGTGGGAGCTGCTGCTGGTGCTGCGGACCCGCCTGGTGGAGCTGCTGCTGGTGCTGAGGACTCGGACGTTGGAGCTGCTGCTGGAGCTGAGGACCCGGGCGGTGACGCTGCTGCTGGTGCTGAGGACCCGGACGGTGGAGCTGCTGCTGGAGCTGAGGACCCGAGCGGTGGCACTGCTGCTGCTACTGAGGACCCGGGCGTTGGAGCTCCTACTGGTACTGAGGACCCGGCCGCTGGAGTCTCCTCTGCTTCCGGAGACGCTGTGCGGCCGCGACCGTACTTCGTACCGCTCCTTCAGCAGGTTCTTGGGCAGACTCCTCCTCCTTGTCCTCCTCCCTCCGTAGAGTGTCCTCCGCCTGTCCAGCCGCAGTCACAGTTACCGCCTACCTCGTCTCTCCCTGCTCCCTCTCCTTACACTGGTCCCACAGGAGGTCTTACAGAGCGTCGTGAGCCTGAGTCTCGTCCTGCGTCGCCTGTTCGTCGTGCTCGCACTGGTAGTCGTGTCCGTCGTGAGCGTCCTCCTCCTGTCCCAGGCACTCACTACATGACTCTGCGTCCCTCTACTGCTCCTCAGCGTGTCCCTCTACCGTCTCCTCCTGCTTCCTCTTTGCCTGACGTTCCGGACCCTGAGTCTGACCGGTATCGTGCTGAGCACCCCACTGTCACGCGTTTCCTTGCTACTGTTGTCACTGACCCTACCTTTGAGTCCTCTGCTGCGTCTGCTCTGGTCGCTGAGTTGGTTGACTTTGCTGCTGCCTGTCGTCTAGACTACGCTGCTAGCCTTGTTGCTGAGTCTGAGTCTGAGTCTGTCTGTCCTCCGTCCGTCGGGGGTGAGTGTGCTCTTGGCACGGACGTCCTTGAGGACAGACAGGAGGAGTTCCAGTGTCTTGCTGCTGCTTTGCCCCGTCTCGTGTCCTTGCTAGTTGCCCCTGAGGGAGACCCGGATGCACCAGACATCCCGACCCCGCGCACTTACGCTGAGGCGATGGCGGGTCCCTACTCCTCTCAGTGGCAGACAGCCATGGACGCCGAGATGGCTTCTTGGAAGTCCACACGCACCTACGTCGACGAGGTTCCCCCTCCTGGGGCGAACATCGTCAGTGGCATGTGGATTTTCAGGGTGAAGCGGCCGCCGGGTTCTCCGCCTGTCTTCAAGGCGCGCTACGTGGCTCAAGGCTTCAGTCAGCGAGAGGGAGTTGACTTCTTCCAGACCTTCTCCCCCACCCCGAAGATGACCACTCTTCGGGTGCTGCTGCACATAGCCGCTCAGCGCGACTACGAGCTTCACTCACTTGACTTCAGCACTGCTTTCTTGCAGGGCAGCCTGCACGAGGAGATCTGGCTGCGCCGCCCACCTGGCTTCACTGGGTCGTTTCAGTGGAGGCTTCAGCGGCCGGTCTACGGTCTCCGCCAGGCTCCGCGTGAGTGGCACGACACACTGAGGACTACACTTGCGGCTCTTGGGTTCGCGCCTTCTACAGCTGACCCGTCGCTGTTCCTGCGCACCGACACTTCGCTGCCGCCGTTCTACATCCTCGTGTACGTCGACGACTTGGTATTTGCCACTGCTGACACTGCAGGACTCGCTCACGTGAAGTCGGAGCTGCAGAGGAG
Organism: Closterium sp. Yama58-4; assembly: GCA_947470075.1. Lineage (NCBI taxonomy): Eukaryota > Viridiplantae > Streptophyta > Zygnematophyceae > Desmidiales > Closteriaceae > Closterium > Closterium sp. Yama58-4. The sequence goes on along the minus strand of CANIUD010000062.1, from coordinate 11,863 downwards.
ACACACGTGCACAGACCTGGGTGAGCTGACAAGCTATCTTGGCTTGCGGATCACCCGGGACAGAGCACGGCGCACCATCACCCTGACTCAGTCACACATGGTGCAGCAGGTTCTCCAGCGCTTCCGCTTCACGTACTCCTCGCCTCAGTCCACTCCTCTGCCTACCGGTCACTCGCTCTCAGCTCTGCCTTCGGATGAGTCCGTAGAGCCGAGTGGCCCGTATCCAGAGCTTGTGGGCTGCCTCATGTACCTGATGACCTGCACTCGACCTGACCTTGCATACCCTCTTAGCATCCTTGCACGCTATGTCGCTCCTGGCCGTCACAGGAAGGAGCACATGGATGCCGCTAAGAGGGTGTTGCGCTACTTGTGCAGTACGTCGGGCATGGGGCTTGTGCTTGGAGGGCGAGACCGAGTTGTTCTCACAGGGCACTCAGACGCTTCTTGGGCAGACGACCAGGCTACTCAGCGGTCATCTCAGGGTTACACCTTCAGCCTTGGCTCTGGCTCAGTTTCTTGGCGCTCTACGCGCTCTTCTTCTGTTCTCGGCTCCAGTTGTGAGGCTGAGATCTACGCCACAGCCATGGCTGCTCAGGAGCTACGCTGGCTGACCTACCTGCTGACCGACCTGGGAGAGTGGCCTCGTTCTCCTCCAGTGCTGTACGTCGACAACAAGGCTGCCATTGCCTTGTGTGAGGAGCACAGACTGGAGCACAGAACGAAGCACATCGCCCTGCGGTACTTCCTTGCTCGAGAGTTGCAGCAGCGTGGTCAGCTTTGTATTCGCTACGTGGCCACTGAGGCCAACACTGCTGATGTGTTCACCAAGGCGCTTCAGCCTCGTGACCATCAGCGCTTCTGCACTCTACTAGGCCTTGTGCCTACTGGACCTCACTTGCTTACCTCTTGACTTTGCTTGTACTGTGATCACTATATATATATACCTGCATGTTTACTCTTGCTAGGTTGTGATCACTGTATCTCTTGCTCTGTTATAAACCTGCATGTGAACTGGTCTTGTGACCACTAGCTTGTGCTCGGAATTTGTGTGGAATCCTCGAGATCCACCCTGAGCTTGCTTTGCCTTGCTTTGCCCTGACTGGTCGTGTGACCCCCAGGTCTCCCCACTTCGCCTATGGGGGTGTGTCAAACATTATATGTTTATATGGTTGTAGGCTGTAGTGGGTTACGCCTTAGGGGGTACACTGGATTAGGGTTTCCTATTTGTATCCAGCCTTCTGTTAGTACAGTCATTCCAGTCTGTTATTACGACACGGTCCCCACCTTGTCGAGGAGATCGGCCCTTGGAGTCATGGTCCATGCCGCTCCCGTGTCCAATATCCACGTGTTGAGCGGGTGCAGTGAAGCTCCAGCATGGGCGATCACCGCTTCCTCTTCCGGCTCCGCGACGTGGAAGAACTGACCGGCTTCACGTTCCTCATTTTCAGCCGGTTCTTCATCGGCTACCGCTCCGGCGCCGCTCCCATCCTTAGTCCTGTTGGAGGGGGTCCACCATGAGGGTTTAGAACGACACTTAAACCAAGGGTGACCCACCTCCTCACAATACCAACACTTGCCCTCCATTTTCTCGCCTCCCTTTCCTCCCCCTTTGCCTCCACCACGTCCCGTTCCCTTGCCACCTTGCTGACTTGAGTTCTCCTCATCCTTAGCAGCCCCCCTCCCCGCCCCTTGCCACTTCTTGCCTTTACCCCCTTTGCCTCCTTGCATGGCGTAGTTGCTGCTCCCCTCTTCACTTCCCCTTAGTTGACGCCTCCGGAAGTCCTCTTCGAGTATCTTGGTGCGGATCCACTCCAAGGTCCAGAGACTCTGGTTTTGGGGAAGGCTCAGGCCGCTCGTGAATATCATCCACGACTCCAGTAGCAGCGACAACATCTTTACACACTTCGTTTGCTCGGGGTAGGCGATTCCGGCGATGGCAAGCTTGGCGTAGAGTTCTCTCAGCTTGTCTAGGATCGGCTGAACGGGTTCTCCTTCACTAAGGCAAAGGGTGGAGAGCTCTCTCTCTAGCAACAACTGATGTGGGTGCATGGATGTCCTTGAGCACGGCCCATGCCTTGGGACCACACTCTTCATCCGGGAGGAGGTGGGTGATGTGCTGGCATTGGGCGAGATCTAAGCTTTGAGACAAGATGTAGTACCCGGCGGATGAGCGTTCGTCACACTCGTTCTGAAGCTCCGGGTGACTGGGTCGTTTCTCGCTACCTATCATGAGCTTAAGAAGACCGATGTGCCGAAAATACAGCTGCATCTTCCACGACCAGTCGTCATAGCCCTCTCCACTAAAATTGTCGACTGAGAAGTTCTTCAACACTTCTCTTAGCAGCGGGCCCTGGCTCGTCCGGGCTATCCTAGACACGGAGATACCAGATTCTTGGCTACCACTACTCGCGGGGGCTGAATTCCCTTCTTCTCCAGGCGACCCCATCGATGGAAACGTTGATAATGGCTAAGGACCAGCTCTCATACCACGTGTTAACTTTGATTACGATAGGGAAGCGTTTAAACCTGGACCACGAAAACAAACTTGGCAACACTTAACTTCACTTTGAACCCTCCGAGTGTGACAACAAGTCACCTCATAGCTAAGGATATAATAGATGCAAAGTGAGTAGTTATGCCTTGCTTGATTTGTGGAGTGAGGAATCTGGTCGAGCAGCGTTTCGGCAGCACCACGTTACGTTTCTACTCTCGTCAATACGTAGTAGTAGAATTCCGAGCTTGGAAAGCATAATGGCATTTGATTTTCTTGCAGCAAATACAAGCACACATTTATATAAAGTCCTAAACACACAAAGGAAAACATATAGCAGTTGCTTAACTGGAATCCAAACCTTCGTTTTGCAGTAATAGAAAACGGTTGTGAAACTGCTGAAGAGTTTGGCTCAATCTGCCTCATTAGAATTAACTGTAATCCACTTGAATTGAAACCAAAGTCCCCTGCTGATTCACGTCATGAATTTCCGCGAGTTCACATGAGGAATCATGGATACTTGTGTGAGAAACCGTTTCCCAGTTATAAAACAGATTTTACCGTTGATAAAACGGTATTTACCGTTTTGTACCTGCGTCGAAATGATCACGCTAAGCAGCGTGACTCTCACGCGAAGGCTGCTGTTTTCCGAGTCAGCACGGGATACGGTTGATCAACCGTAATCCCGTGGCACCCCCGGTCAAGCGAGAAAAGCCGATCGCTGACGCGATCGTGCTTTGTCTCGCATGGGACAGGGCATTAAATTGCCCTGTCCTGTTGCGATCATGCAACTGTGCACGGTCGCAACAGTTGCGACACACGCGCGGGCCCTGAGGGGCCACACGCGCATGTCAGGACCCCACGCGCGGGTCCTGATTTTCGCGCACTCTTTGACCGGCGCGAAATCGGTCAAAGGGCCCGAGTCAAAGACTCGAGCCCAGCACCCCCCGGCACACTCGACACTCGCCACGAGCGCCCATGAAAGTTCGTGAACTTTCATGCGCTTTCGTGACGCTCGTAACTTTCATGAACGCTCAAGATTGTTCATGAAAATTAGCGAACGAACATGAGTCGTCATGAGAATTCATGACTCGTCATGATCCGTCATGACTTGCCATGTGCCCACAACAAAAACACATGAAGCATAATGCAAAAACAAATGCACACAAAACACACACAAAATGCGGGACTTCATGCAGGCGGCTGGTTGACGTGCAAAAATAGTGTTTGTACCCAACAGTTTTTATGTCGTTAGCTTTCACGCATTTACATCATTTTAGAAATGAACCATGGATTGTCAATAACAATCATTATTCATATATGAATTATCATATCATACCTTACACAATATATCATATTTGTGTGCTACCATTCTGTTTATCTACATTCACCAATCGTCATATTCATCTCTTTATCTTATGTGCATATTATCCGATGGTAAAATACAACATAGAAAATCACTAAAACAACCTAGTTATCCAAAAAAAAACTACCACCACACTAGTATAATTGAACTAGACATGACCTTCTATAGCTTACTTATGTAGCAATTAATGCATCCAGATTCTTTTTCACATTAAAAAAAAAGGAATATAAAAAAAACTCGCCAAATCGATTGTAATAGGTTGCTACGCAAAAAAAAAAGAATTAAAACAAAACAAGAGGCGACGAAATCGTCTTAGGGTTGCGGAGCGGAGTTTTTTATTTATATATTTATTTTATGTATGATACATATACATATAAAAATGATTTATTGCTACTACAATTTCCAAGGGATGTCAACTAATGGAACAAAAATGTACCATTCTGAGGGCTCGATCTTGAGACCTTTCATCTCGCGAACCATTGGGAAAGGGCTAAGCTAACACGGCTGAAACATAAACGAGACAAAATTCTATGATAACAGTTTTGTCGACGAAGTTGTTGCTAGGCTTTCGTGCGATCTTCTTCTTTCCGATCTCACCACAACCCAACCCTCAACTCCCGCTACTCCCGCTACTCCCGCAACTCCCGCTACTCCTAAGACTCCCGCAACCAAGTAAGTATTTACCTACTTTTTTTTGTACTTAAGTTCACTATTCTTCTTAGGACTTCGAGATACGACTAGGAACCGTTGTACCTACGTGCTGGCTTCTTAAAACATTACCAATGTCAGTTTTGCACTATCTCGTCTGTTCAAAGTTTGTACGCTAGAACTAAATCGTCTCATTTGAGTCTTTTCCTCATTGTCGTTCTCTCCCGAGTCATCTCTCTCGTCCGTTTGGTTTCTTCAACATTTCGATTCCTATTTGTTTGTGTTTGAGTGACATCACCTGCTTTTTAGTGACGTCACCTACTTTTTTTATGACTCTACATGAAACCGTATCAACATGTCAAGTTCAGTTTCTCTCACCCGTATTTCTAGCCTCGTTATATTCTCAATGGTTCTCTTTGAGATTTTCTTTCTGTGTTGTTTGTTCCCGTGTCATTCTCATCACACTTTTCCGTCTTTCCTTTCCCTCTTGTTCGTTTCTATTCTTCCCCTACCGCCCCTCTCCCCCATTCTCTCCCACCTCCTCATTTCCATCTCTGCCCTCCCCCGAATAGCTCATTCACAAGCATAGTTAATCAAAACTGACAACCGTATTTCTTTACCTGGTAAGTACTTTCACCTACCTGCCATCCTTTCTCCCCCTTTCAAAACTCCTTCTTCAATACATAAATACGTGTACTAAAGCACCCTTACTAAATTTCTTACAATGTTAGTATCTTCTTTTGGTGCATTCTATTCTTGTGATTCTCTTCCCTTCCTGCCTACGTTCTGTCAGAATATTATGCTCTAGCCTGCAGTGGGGTGCTCTATAGCGAGTACAGCCCTTCTAGGGTTAGCTATTTGTACCACCGTTGTTGCTAGTGCAAAGCCTCTCTTTCGTTCAATTCTCTCTTGCCTAGCTAGGGTTCTCCTAGCTATGGCCTCTCACTGTACCTATTATTTCAACATGCTATCAGAGCAGGACGATCCTGTTGGGTCGATCCTGTGGGTGGGCCCGCCACCTAAGTCTTCCGCTGCTACAACTATAGTCTGTGTCGCACGCCCCGTGGCGTGCGACGGATTTTTCATCCCGCCGCGCGCTCGGGGCGTGCGGCGGTTTTCTGCCCGCCGTGCGCCCCGAGGCGCGCGGCGGTTTCCTACCGTGGGGGACCCCCGCGCGCCCCCGATTTCTTGTCGCGCCGCCCTGGGGAGCCGCGCGCGACCCCCCCGCGGCCCCGATCTCCCGTCGCGCCGCCCTGGGGAGCCGTGCGCGACCCCCCGCGGCCCCGATCTCCCGTCGCGCCGCCCTGGGGAGCCGCGCGCGACCCCCCGCGGCCCCGATCTCCCGTCGCGCCGCCCTGGGGAGCCGCGCGCGACCCCCCGCGGCCCCGATCTCCCGTCGCGGCGCTTTGGGGAGCCGCGCACGGCCCCTCGCTGCCTGGTGGTGGCGCCCTGGTGGCCGCGCGCCCTCCCCCTCGTCGTCCCCCGTGCTCCTTTCCCCTTTCGCCTGTGTTAGGGTTTGGGGGTGAGGAGTGTGGGGGTGGCGGCTATGGGGGTGTCGGTTGTGAGTTCCTCCCCCTACTCCTCCTCCTCCCTAGTCTCCCTCTACTGCAGCTGCCGCTGAGGGGGGTGGTGTGTGGGAGCCGAGGGTTTAGGGTTTAAGGGGGGTGCCGTGGGAATGGAGCTAGGGTTTCAGCAGTGGGTGTGTGGGGGGTGTGTGGGGCAGTTGGAGGAGGTTGAGCGGAGGTTGCCGTCGTGTCGTCCGCAGCACCTGTATTCCGGGGCCTTTCTCCTCCCGGTAGCTCAGAGAGCCGGTTGCACCTGTCGCCCGTGGGTCCGTTGCTACTGTCGCTGGCTGATCAGTTGCAGAGCCTGTTACTCCTGTATTCCGGGGCCTTTCTCCTCCCGGTAGCCACCAGCGTTGCACCAGAGCCGTCTGTTGCCCGAGTGTCTGCAGCTTCAGTCGTCGCCTCCACTCTTCTCTCATCTCACCAGCCCTCCTCCTCCTCGCTTGCCCTCTGTGACAGCTTTAGCTTTACCCATAATTGTGAACTTTAAACTTTTGCTTCTTGTTCATGTGCTCAGAATGTGTGGTGACATCGTGATCCACCCTGAGCTTGTACTGCTTTGCTTGCTGTGCTGATTACACCCCACTTTGGCTATGGGGGTGTGTCAGAATATTATGCTCTAGCCTGCAGTGGGGTGCTCTATAGCGAGTACAGCCCTTCTAGGGTTAGCTATTTGTACCACCGTTGTTGCTAGTGCAAAGCCTCTCTTTCGTTCAATTCTCTCTTGCCTAGCTAGGGTTCTCCTAGCTATGGCCTCTCACTGTACCTATTATTTCAACACGTTCCTCTTACCTTTTATCCAATATGCTCTTAAGGACATCGTTTATCCTACGTTCGCTTCCCTTCCTCATTGCTCTTACGTTTTTTTAGTCTCTTCTCCGTTACCTTTTAGATGCATTCGCAGTTTCTTCTGTTCTCTTTCTTCGCAGTTTCTTTTTGTACTCCCACTCACTGCTCACTGCTATTGCACTCCCTGCTCATTGCCATGTAACTTGGATCCTCGCTTCGGTGTTTTTTCGCTCATTGTTTCTGTTTGTTGTTTGCTTTATTCACTATTTCTCTTGTTTGACGTTTCGTTTTTCCGTGATGCTTTTCCTTTTCTTCGTTTTCATTTTTCTTTCTCTATCTTTTTTTCGTCTGTGTTTTGTTATGCCTCTTATTGCAGATACTAGTTTATAGATCGCATGGGAGAGAGGATGCTGTGCAATTCATAGAGCAATCATTTTACCGGTTTTAATTCTTATTCATTGGTACTGTAGACTTGTTGCATCATCTCTTTTGTTTATCATTGTTGCAGTTCATTGCATTAGTAATGCATGTCTGCATGTTTCAAAGGGCGAACTTATTGGTCATTCTCACAGAAGGCTCAATGGTGTATCACAACAGTGAAGCCATATCTGAGCTGGACTTGACCGGTGTAGATCTCCCTTTGGGATTTGCAGATTGTATTGCTTCATGTCGCAGTTGGTAATTTCAACGTTTATGCTATTCGCCTCCCCCCCATGCTAGGCTGGGGAAGCGGTAGTGTAGATGTTGGATTTGTTAACTGTGACTCATACTGTAGGTACCACATGCGAAAAAAATTACACGTTCATCGATTTGCTCGTTGAATGTGATGTCATGTCAAACGAAAGAAAAATGCGATGATCGCTAATTCTGTCGTCGTATTTTTCTGTCTTTTGTTATGACTAGGTCCTCAAATTTTGGGCCTCGGAAAAGAAAAATAACAGTTTCACACATACTAAGCTACAAAATGCAAAGACCCTTTGTTCGGTCATTGTATTTCTCAGCGTTTTCTACAGGTCTATTTTATTATTATTATTATTGTTATTATTTACTGTCAACAGATCAACTTACAATAGTGTTTACCACTACCGTAAAACATACATCATTTAGTTATAAGCAGGTTGGCTAGTTTTCGTTCTTTTTTTTTTCAAGAATAATTAATTCCTGAAAAAAAATCAAAAAAAAACCCAAAAAACAAAAACAAAAACAAAGCGCGTGCCTTAACCCATAGGAGACAGATACACGTCACTCTATAATAGTATGCAGCCGTGCAGCTTATAAATAGCTCCCTGGACCCTGTACAACCCTACTTGTTTTTAGTATATCCAGAAGCGTTCGCTCACGGTCACCTAAAGTTAGTCTTAGAACTTAGGTATGATCAGATTAGGTCAAAGGGGGGGGTACAAGGAGAATGTCGAGGGAAATTTTGTACCCCCTAGTGCTACCCCACTAAAGCCTAGATCAATCTAGCACAGATATAACATTTGACACACCCCCATAGGCAAAGTGGGGGAGAACAAGGGGTCACAAGACCAGTCAAGAGAAGCAAAGCAAGCTCAGGGTGGATCATAACGTCACCACACACTCTGAGACAAAGCAGAGGGCCACAAGGCCAGTTCACATGCAGAGGTATATAAGCAACAAAAACAGCACAGTGATCACTACCTAGCAGATGTAAGCATGCAGGTACATATATATATGGATCACAGTGTTAAACTGTTATATGTTGGTAGGCTGTAGTGGGGTAGCCAATATGGGGTACAACCCCAAATAGGGTTTGCTACTTGTACCCAGTTGTGTCATTCAATGCACCATTCTCACGCTTGTATTGTATTATGGTATCAGAGCAGGTGGTCCCTAGGACCATCCGATCGTTTTTTTTAGGGCCCACCACGGACGCTGCGGTTACCGCGTTACCCCCGCGCCCTACCCTCGTAGCGCCTCGTAGCGCCCTAGCGCCCTCGTAGCGCCCTTGTAGCGCCCTCGTGCGCCCTGCCGACCGGCGTCCTGCCAGCCCGCTCTGCCCCGCGCTGCCCGTCGCGCTGCCTCGCAGCCCCGCGCACCGCCCGCTGTGCCCCGAGCCGCCCGTCGATCTGCTGCGCAGCCCCGCGACCCGCCCGCCCTGCCCCGCGCTGCTCGTCGCTCGGCTCTGCAGCCCCGCGCGCCGCCCGCTCTGCCCCGCGCAGCCCGTCGAGCTGCCTTGCAGCCCCGCGCGCCGCCCGCTGTGCCCCGCGCCGTCCGTCGCGCTGCCCGCCCGCCGCGCTGCCCGCTTGCGGAGTCGCCCGCCTGTCGCGCTGCTCGCCTGCAGCGCCACCTTCCTGCCGCGCTGCCCGCTTGCAGAGCCGCCCGTCCGCCGCGCTGCCCGCTTGCAGCGCCGCCTGCTGCTCCCTGCCCGTGCGCAATTGCCCGCCCCTGCTGTGGTAGCTTGCGTTGCTCTGCCGTACTGTCGCTATGGCTTCCATCCGCGTGCTTTCGTTCGATGCTGAGGGCCGCCCTGTGCAGTTCACCACTTGGCTAGATGACCTGCAGCTGTTCCTCCTGAGCGATAGCAAGGAGCATGTGTCGCACTTACGCAGAGGCGATCTCGGGTCCCTACTCCTCTCAGTGGCAGACAGCCATGGACGCAGAGATGGCATCCTGGAAGTCCACAGGTACCTACGTCGACGAGGTTCCCCCTCCTGGGGCGAACATCGTCGATGGCATGTGGATTTTCAGGGTGAAGCGGCCGCCAGGTTCTCCACCTGTCTTCAAGGCTCGTTACGTTGCTAGAGGCTTCAGTCAGCGTCAGGGGGTTGACTTCTTCCAGACCTTTTCCCCCACCCCGAAGATGACCACTCTTCGGGTTCTACTGCACGTTGCTGCTCAGCGTGACTACGAGCTTCACTCTCTTGACTTCAGCACAGCGTTCCTGCAGGGCAGCCTGCACGAGGAGATCTGGCTGCGCCGCCCACCTGGCTTTACTGGGTCGTTTCCTCCTGGTACCCAGTGGAGCCTCCGCCGGCCAGTCTACGGTCTCCGCCAGGCGCCACGTGAGTGGCACGACACACTGAGGACTACACTTGCGGCTCTTGGGTTCGCGCCGTCTACTGCTGACCCGTCGCTGTTTCTGCGCACAGACACGTCGCTGCCGCCGTTCTACATTCTCGTGTACGTCGACGACTTGGTCTTTGCTACTGCTGACACTGAGGCACTCGCTCGTGTGAAGTCGGAGCTGCAGAAGAGACACACCTGCACTGACCTGGGTGAGCTGCATAGCTACCTTGGCTTGCAGATCACCCGGGACAGAGCACGCCGCACCATTACCCTGACTCAGTCACACATGGTGCAGCAGGTCCTTCAGCGCTTCGGCTTCCAGTTCTCCTCACCACAGGCCACACCTCTGGCTACCAGCCACTCGCTCTCAGCTCCACCTTCGGACGAGTCCGTAGAGCCGAGTGGCCCGTACCCAGAGCTTGTAGGCTGCCTCATGTACCTGATGACTTGCACGCGACCTGACCTCGCGTACCCTCTTAGCATCCTTGCTCGTTACGTTGCGCCTGGGAGACACAGGCGAGAGCACTGGGAGGCTGCTAAGAGGGTGCTGCGTTACTTGTGCAGTACATCAGGCATGGGGCTGGTGCTTGGAGGACGCGACAGAGTTGTCCTCACTGGTCACTCGGACGCTTCTTGGGTGGACGACTTGGCTACGCAGCGGTCGTCGCAGGTTACACCTTCAGCCTTGGCTCTGGTTCTGTCTCGTGGCGGTCCACCCGCTCTTCTTCTGTTCTCAGCTCTAGTTGTGAGGCTGAGATCTACGCCACGGCCATGGCTGCACAGGAGTTACGCTGGCTCACCTACCTGCTGACTGACTTGGGAGAGCGGCCTAGTTCTCCTCCAGTTCTGTACGGCGACAACAAGGCGGCCCTTGCCTTGTGTCAGGAGCACAGACTGGAGCACAGGACAAAGCACATTGCTCTTCGCTACTTTCTTGCTCGAGAGCTGCAGCAGCGAGGTCAGCTTCGGCTTGTGTACGTGGACTCGAAGGCCAACACTGCTGATATCTTCACCAAGGCGCTCCCGCCTAGTGATCATCAGCGGCACTGTACTTCCTTAGGCCTTGTGTCCACATTCCCTCATTTGCTTACTGCTTGACTTTCTTTGTACTGTACTTTATATATATCTTGCTGCTTGCTTGCTAGGTCTTGATCACTGTGTTGCTTGTCTTGTACTATATCTAGCACTGCATGTGAACTGGCCTTGTGGCCTTTGCTTGTGCTCGGAGTGTGGTGACGTTGTGATCCACCCTGGGCTTGCTTTGCTTTGCTGGACTGGTCTTGTGACCCTTTGTTCTCCCCCACTTTGCCTATGGGGGTGTGTTAAACTGTTATATGTTGGTAGGCTGTAGTGGGGTAGCCAATATGGGGTACAACCCCAAATAGGGTTTGCTACTTGTACCCAGTTGTGTCATTCAATGCACCATTCTCACGCTTGTATTGTATTACACAGTACAAGCAAAGCCTACAGCAAGTGTGGAAACGTAGGCACAAGACCTAACAAGGTACAAAAGCGCTGATGATCACCAGACGGAAGTGCCTTGGTGAATATATCAGCAGTGTTGGCCCGAGTGGCCACGTGTGCAAGTCGAAGCTGACCACGCTGCTGCAACTCTCGAGCCAGGAAGTAACGCAGAGCGATGTGCTTCGTTCTGTGCTCCAGTCTGTGCTCCTCACACAAGGCAATGGCAGCCTTGTTGTCGACGTACAGAACTGGAGGAGAACGAGGCCGCTCTCCCAAGTCGGTCAGCAGGTAGGTGAGCCAGCGTAGATCTCAGCCTCACAACTGGAGCTGAGAACCCTGAGCAGCCATGGCTGTGGCGTAGATCTCAGCCTCACAACTAGAGCTGAGAACAGAAGACGAGCGAGTAGAACGCCAGGAAACAGAACCAGAGCCAAGGCTGAAAGTGTAACCCTGTGACGACCGCTGCGTAGCCTGGTCGTCAACCCACGAAGCGTCTGAGTGCCCAGTGAG